>CM076573.1:947280864-947815659 GCA_034641835.2 Pinus albicaulis
TCAACAAAACCTTGATCTAAATATATCTAGCATAATATTTTTCATGTCACAGCCAATTCTTGGCTATATTCTCATTGAGAGAGCCCTCTTAGCCTAGTAGGGCTAGCTACTAGGTCAAAGTGGTATGTGGTTACCTTTGTTGGTCTCCTTTTCAGCCTTTGAAGAACTGGTGGAGCGCCAACAGGATGTTGTACCGAGACCGCATGGGAATTTAGTTGTGACTTAGAAATGGTTATTCAAAATCAAGCATGGTGTTGATGGTAGCATCGAGAAGTACAAAGAGAGATTCATAGCTCATGCTTTCCCTCAGAAAAAGGGATAAGACTATGATGATATATTTTCTCCTATGGCTCGATATACAACTATCCATCCAATAGTTTCTCTTGCTACCAGTCAAGGATGGAAATTTCATCAGATGGATGTAAAGACAAACTTCCTCCATGATATGTTGCAGGAATAATTCTATGTGGAAAAACCACAAGAATTTTAAGTGGAATATCGCACATCACATGTTTTCATTTTGAAGAAAGCACTGCATATATTGAAGCAAGAACCCCAAGCTTTGTATGCTCGCATTGATAGCTATCTAATGAAACTAGGTTTCAATAGAAGCAGTGTTGATCCCAACCTCTATTTTAAAGTTGTTCATGGTATGCCTCTAATTTTGGTTCTATATGATGACGATTTATTCTTAACAGGAAGCAAACCATTGATTATCAAATGCAAGAGGAAGCTAACCTCTAAATTCGAAATGAAATACCTCGGTCTTATGCATTACTTTTTGGGTCTAGAGGTATGGAAAATACCTGGTGAAATATTTCTCTCATAGGGAAAGTATGTGGTAAATTTTTTGGAAAGGTTTCGTATGACCAATTGCAAGTCCATGGTCACTCTGATGGAAATACAATTCAATAAGTTGTGTGGTAGATCAACTAGACCTGATCTGGTGAATCCATCCAAGTATAGACAGTTGATTGGAGCTTTGTTGTTCCTAGTGAAAACCCGCCCAGATATATTTTATGCAGTAAACACATTGAGTCAGTTCATGACTGACCCCCTTCATGTGCATTGGATATTAGCTAAACATGTATTGAGGTGTTTGCATGGATTGATCACACTTGGTATAAGATACTCTATTGGAGATATACATCTTCATGGATTCATTGATGCAGACTGGGCAGGTAATGTTTCTGATAGAAAGAGTACATCTGGATGTTTCTTCAGGCTTGGTTTTTCCATGATATCCTTGATGAGCAGGAAGTAGAAGTCATTTTCATTGAGCACCGTAGAAGCAAAGTAAATTTCTGCTAGCACAACAAGCTGTGAAGCTCTATGGTTAAGGAAGCTATTTGGTGAACTCCTTGGTCAAGCGTTGGAAACTATTGTGATATACTGTGACAACAAAATTGGGATTCGTTTGACAGAGAATCTTGTATTTCATGACAATTTCAAGAATATCGAGATTTTATATCACTTCATACGTGACATGGTACGAAGAGGCATTGTGAGTCTCCAACACATTGCGACTGATGATCAAATTGCAGATATTCTTACCAAGGCTTTGCCGAAAGGAAATTTATTGGTTTTTAAAGAACAACTTGGACTGATAAGGGATAGCACTGATCGAGAACACTGAGTACTCTTCCTACCCTGCTTGTCCTCTCGGGGTGAGAGATTGAGATAAAGGGATCCTGGGGTTGATGAAACTCTAGAAAAAAGGGCATATTCCCTATTTGTAACTCGTGGGTATGTGTGTGATCCTTTTCCATTTTGAAAAGTCTAGTATATCCTCCACCATTGAGTCTTTAAAGAGTATACCCCAGTTGGCATCATACCCACAAGAAGGGCTTGTTGGGATTGTCCCTACCCATTTGGCCAATGGATTGAGGAGGCTTGGAGGCCTGTGATCCTTACTGCTTGGTAAGTCAAGTATATCATCCAAGCTCGGTTATGATGTAGGTATTCTACCACTTGAATGATGAGATTCATTGATGGGAATATCAATAGGAAACAGGATTGGGTTGAGACTTGTTCCCCTTTTATGATTCGGGGTTGAGGGTGAGATCAATGATGAGATTCCAAGGTCGGATATGTTCTCTCCTGTGAGATGAGTTATCTTGTTGCTAGATGCAGGTGGAAGCTATCGCTCCTTGATTCTTCTTCTTCTTATTTTTGAGAAAGTTTTAGCAAAAGGAGTTGATTCATGATGACACCTTGATGCAGAGATTACATAGTAGAATTCTTCTTAGTTGAGAGGGAGTGTTAATTTTTGGAAACTAGATTCAAATTCCACAATGGATAGCTCAGAGGATTAAAAAAATAATTTAAATATATTCCTCTTTTCGAGAGGATAAAAATAGGTCTAAATATTGTCCCAATCGGTTAAACGGAAGTTAAGTTATGAATTATTTTATTATTTTATGAGTTGATTAAATTGCATGTTGATCTAGTCAAATTCCCAAGAGGTGCCTCATCAAGTTATAAATAGAAGTGACCTCAAGATCATTTTCACACATTCGCTCATGATATCGTCTTCATGTTGTTTTGGTTATTGGTCATATTTTTGTTTTCTAGCTTGCACAGGTACATTGCAAGAGGTTCGCGGAGTGGATCGGGATCGTAGGCAGAGGCACATTTCAATTCTGGGTATTTTAGATCTGGGTCGCGGGTAGGAGAACTTGAGGTAGTGGCTATAATAGGCTTGGACTATGGGGTGAGATTTTTGTGGTCACGACTTAGCTATTAAAGTCTCTTGCAGGGAGGTGTAAGGGCGCAACCAATTTTCTAGGTATTCAGGCCCTCAGTCGCGGGAATAGAACTCTGTGGTAGTGGCTCAGAGCTGATATAGTTGTGATCAGGGCTTGTTAAGGCCATGAATCTATGAGTGATTGGGCAGATCATATTTTGTATTCTATTAAATGCTCACACAGTATCATTAGTCATCCATCAAGTAGTCACATCACCGTCAGATCAGCTATTGACAATTTTCTAGACTCAGATCTATAATGGGGCGACTGAGATCATTTGGTATCATTCATCCATTGATTTTGGGTTTTTCTTATCTATATATCAGATCATATTATTATCTGATATATTATTTTATTGGTATCATTGTACTCTCTGCTGAAATATTTTGAGGAAAATCTGTAGAAGAATAATATTTGAAAGGGTTTCCCCCACAATGGGATTTTTCCCTGGTCTTAGACCAATTTTTGCGTCTCATGGTTTTGATATTGTCTTCTTTTTCCTTGCATACATTGTTCTACCTTTAGTTACAATTTATGGTTATTTATATTGCATAGATATGAATATATTATTAATGAAAATATGATTTGGGCTTAAGTAAATGATGCATCATAGATCAATATTAAAAAATTAACAAAACCTTGTCTTAATGTTCAAAGAAAGATAAAAAACCCTTCTTAAGTTAAAGGAATAAATGAGAAAACTAAAATAAAATTTTGTTATGCATCATAATCGTATCAAGCTCTTGTTGGACAAGAAATCTGCAGGGAAAAATAAGTTTGGTATGGGAGAGTTGGTATTGAAATGGGATAAATCCCATGAAGAGAATGGAAAACACGCCAAATTTCAATCCCTCTTGATTAGAACCTTTTTTGTTCATGGAATTATATTACACCATACTTATCATCTCCAATCCTTAGATGGGAAGATGGAATCTCTTCCTGTTAATGGTCAAGATCTTAAGCATTATTTTCAATGGAAGCCTATGTTACTACCTATGTATATATTTCTTTCCTTATCCATTTTTTTGTTAATTTCATGTCTTGTACCTATCTTATTCATTTTTTTTTTGTTATTTTATGTAAATAAGACCTTGTGTGGAAGAATTTTGTTTGGTTCTAACCAATGTGGAAAAAATTTGGAAAGGATTTGTGGAATTCAATAATACTTGGTTAAATTTTTGTCCTTCTTTGCTTAGGTCTGATACCTTTAAGGTCAATGATGTCAGAATGGAAAATACAATACATTTCATTGTAAATATTAAGCATAAATGTGATGTAGAAATTACACCAATGGATTCAATCCGATCATATAATATACTAAAACAAGATACCGAATCCTTCTATAATATTTGCGGAAAATAAACACGATCGCACAATCACACCAAGTAAGAGAAAGAAGAAAATCAATTGCACAACACATATATTTTTCCCCGGGAAAGCTTTATGCTCAAAGCCCCTCTATATTTATTGTATAATCAATGAAGGAATCATGAAACAATACAATGCACTCTTCTCACAAGAGTCTGTTGCACTCTACCAACTGTCTCACACTGATCCGGACAAAATCAACCAACACTTAGCCAATTTCATTCCTCTTCTCACCTGCCTTGCTTGCGCAATTCTAAGAACACTTGATCCCCATTAATTATGAAATTCAACCTTTCAAAACTGCGCAATACATCATGGGAAATCATATGGTTGTCTAATTGCATGCTAGAAATTTACTAATAATACAACTGATAGATAACATCCCTTTAACCTCTATCTCAACTAGATTTTCATTAGAACTGACATGCATGCATCTATTAATAGTAAATCATCAGTCACTTGACATATCACTGCATGTGAATTAAATATGATTTAACTCACTTGACCTCTCACTAGTGCAACAATCAATTACAACTAGTTAGACTGACTTTAACTCACTTAATTGAGTTAACTGATTTCTCATGCATTAAACTAATACACTAACTACAACTTGAACTCTAAAACAAATAGAATCACTCTACATGCCTCACCAACCACCATCAACTCCAATTTCATGAGCTAATTGAGTCTATCACACTTAATTAACTATTACAAGTGATTATGAGATAATATTACAATTTATTGTCCAATTTAATTAAGGGAAAATTAAAATAGACACACATTTGTTGTTGACTTTTCAACATTCCCTCTCAACAAGAAAGGGATTATCAGCTACCCAGATCCTGCCTCTGTGGTATTCGAATTTTCTCTTGGTGAGTAGCTTTGTCAGTGTTATGGAAAAAGTTACCCGAAGGTCCTGGGTTGAAAGATATAATAGAGCAGGGGCATGTCATCACAAGAAGGACTCAAATTACCAAATTATATGCTTTAAACTAGAAAGTGAGGATTTGCAGATCTTACCCATTTATACTTCATTTGTAGTAGATATTGTAGGGTTCAAACCCCCTGCAAATCCTCGTGCTCCAAAACTTGCAAATTAGTGAAGAACAAGAAAAAAACCTAGTTGCACAACATATATGTCCTAGATGTTAGAAAATTAGCATACATTATCTTATAAAGATAACATGAAATAAACTAGTCAATATTATTAAGCATGTATAAGAGACATATAACACATGAAAATCAAGAACAGGATGGTACTTATTTTATTGATAACATGTACAAAAAATAATAGTGGAGAAATCACCTAAGATCTTCCACAGCCTTGAGCAAAACCGTCCTCCGGATTAGTACAACCCTAGCCTCACAAAGCTTCTTCCATAAATGGTGCACAAAGGATGTCACATAGAATGAGGGTGATCATCAAAAGGAAATAAGGGTTTCCTGAAACCTGTGAAGTGTAGGAGGCACATACGAAATATCAGACTTGATCAGGGCTATAACAGGCTATAATATCAATAATATTCTCTCTCTCCTCCCTTAGGCCATTCCCTTGAGGGGTATTTATACTTCCTCAAATTAGTTTTTTCAGTTGGGGAATAGTTAGGCCACAGGCTAGGGTAGTCAAGTTACAGGAAAAACTGTAAACCTCACCTCAATAATAGGGAAATTTTATATTTTTTACTATTCTAAATAGCATACATGGGTCAGCTATGGATGGACCCGCGTGTGCACGCGGAAAAAACTGGACAGAGTCACATATGGATTTTAAAATATTGTTTTTGAGAAATGTGACCAAGTCAAAATGGAAGCGTTGCCCAAGGCCAATGCATAATTCATCAAGTATATAGAGGTGAGAAATGGTGCTATAAAAAATGCCCCGTAATATATGAGGTCAAAAGGGTATATGATGGCCGAAATATATTATGTGCATAGAAAGAAACTTGTGAGGACTAGAGAGGACTTCACCAAATTTCAACCTGCCAAAAACCAGTGATAGAAGTTAGAAAGATAGCTCATGTCTGAGGCAGACATACCCATGCTTAGTGAAAGAAAAAAATTTCTGCATATGAAGTATGGAGCAAATCCAATATGTATACAAGTATAACTGAAATGTAAAGTACATAGTGAATCATTTGATCACTGCCCAGAAGTATAAGTCAAAATCATGTCCAAGTATCACATATAAAAGAATGATCAATGATGCTTCATAGATATCTAATCACTGAAGTCACAACTGAATCTCCAAGTACAATATCATAAGTAGTGCAAAAAATGGTACAACACACAAATTGGGTGCCAAGATATAAGATGTTGTTGTGATGAAACTACAACATATAAGGGTGGATGGTGTCACTGAAAGAAAATTGAAGGAGCTGTCAAAGTGAACCAAAGCATGTTGATGCAAACCCGAGGTCTTCACCGATCACCATGGCACAATTCTACAAAATGGGAATAAATGAGTTGAGGTCGACCATGTGAGAAATCATTTGATTATCGGTCATTGATGTATACCATTAACAAATGCGAGACAACCCACCGATAATGATAATAAGTGTCAATGTGCCCTAGTACAATCTAACAAGTGTGAATAAATGAGTTGAAGTTGAACACTTGAGAGAATCTATCAATCAGGAAACATTGATGTATTCTCACTGTCGATAGAAAATGATTCTACCACTGATGAGTACAAACCCTAAGGTACTAAAAAAAGGACTCTAGACCTTATTCCCAAAGAAATGAGTCAGAGTCAATGGAAAAATATCTGCTAGAAGGATGGCATTAAGGCATCGCACATCAGTCCAGTGCGAGTGTAACCCGTAGGCAAATATTTGGAAGGAATCAGAAGAATAAAAGTGAAGTAACCTACTCGAAGTATGTTCCCGACATGCAAAAAATGTAGCTAGCGCTCGACAGAAACCCTCTGAACCAACCAATAATGAAATCTGACAAAGAGGTGAGATATCCATCGATAAGGTCAAATGGAAATCAAGGTAATGCACGAATCCCAGGTGTGATAATGTAAGCTTAAGTCGAACACAAGGGAAACCACTCAGTCAAAGACCCATGATGTTGACCAAATTCTGATCACAAAGTCACCTATCAATGATGTAAATAGGGCTAGGGTGCGGCTCTAGGTTTACTCTCAAGGCAATATGTCGAAGTCAATAAGAGACAAACTTGCTAGCAATAAGTCAATTGAGACCTTCTCAAACCAGCACAAGCGAAGGTCCAAATAGATGATGTGATAGAACAAGATACTGAAAAAACTAGGATGGCCGACTAAAAAATGAGTCAAGAGACACCGTAGAAAGGTCGACTCAGGTTAACTTCCCTTGAATAAAAGCACAACTCATGTTGACTATGGCAGCGAATGATAAATTTGAATAATTTTTTTATGCAAGAGGCATAAGAAAACCCTCCATATGATTGGAGGAGATAACCAAATGGAGGAGTACTGACTCAATAACAAGGTTATGGATTCTCCTAAGTCAAAAACTAAAACCTTCCCAAATGGAGAAAATACTTATCTTTTTTGTGCTTTGTTCAAGGGCAACACAATTGAAACTGTAGCTACCATCAAATATGGAAGTATTGTCCCGTTCCCACTCTTTTTCAAATTTTCAAATTTTTTCTCTTTTTCATATTTCAAAGCCTGAAAAAAGAATAAAATAATTCCTATAGTACAATGGATAGAACAAGTTTCGGTAAATAGATGCACTATTTCCTAGGATAGGAGCGATCCTATGCTCAATGCAAGGTGTAGAAAAATGGTGAGTTACACTCAAAGGGATGTTCCATCCATGGGTAAAGGTTTCAAGTCACAAAGGCTAAGTGATTGCATGGTTAACTTGTACAAAAAGATATGGTCAAAAGAGGGCTTAAACATGAGCCCGAATGAAGCTGTCTAAAGGCCAAGATAAACAAGTAGTTAATACGAAATGTAGTAATACAACTCGACAATAATGGGAGCCTCTAAGGTAAATGGCTAGAATAAAGATAGCGAAGAAGAAGAAGAATGAAGCTTCAACTTATAGGTCATGGTGGCACTAAAGAGGACTCCCGAGCCTACACAAATTCCAGCATGTGTGAAAAATGCTAGTGAGGAACTAACTAGGAAGCCCATGTAAAGGATGGCTCTACCACCAAGTCATGATTTAAAAAATCAGTGAGTGAAGTTGGTCAAATAGTCATGACAAGATGGGGTCGACCCTATGGAAAGTGATCAGAATGGATGCTAGTATGTAGAAATGCAACGGAAAGTGAATTCCCTAACCTATATGCTAGTTTAGAATCAAATACTTGCCATGGTAGGTCAGCGGTCATGGATCCGAAGGAAAATTGAAAATATCTCAAATTCACCAGAATGTACCTGAAAATAACTTTTCCCAACACTTACAAGAAAAAAATTTAAATAGCCTTAATCAAATTCAAAACATAGACACAAATGAAATTTGTGAAAAAAATTCAAATTCTAGGCATAAATAAGCATTTTGACTCACATATTGGTCATTTGTGTAGCGCATAAGTGGAAAAAAGAGCTTTGGAGCAAAAAAACCTCTTCTTGCAAACGGAGCAACCAACCATCGAATCAACTCAAACCAGTTAGGTAAATCTTGTACTCATCTTGTTTATAAATTTCATTCCTATTTCAAGAAATTTTTTAGATTTTTGACCGTAGGAAATATATTTTTATTGAAACCCTTTGCGTATACGTGGGTTCGTCATGAGGAACTTGCATATAGACGCGACTGTGTCTGAATGAAGTCGCGTATGAGCAGAGAGGAATTAAAAAACTAATATCTAGTGGTTCAATCGATAAAATTGTCTAGGATGACTATCAGCTGGAGGGAAAAGGATCACAGTGCAATTGATAATGAAGTGATGGAGGGCCAACAATCATTAGATATACTTCAGAGTTGCAGTTTACTCAAATTTTTCAAAATTCCAAACATGAAAACCAATATTCGATTGCTCGAGATGTTGGTCAATCATTGGGAACCAGATGAATATTGTTTTATGATGGATCAAATGCCATTGAGAATATAGCTGGAAGGCATCTATTTTATCACTGGACTTTCCCAGAGGGGAGAAACAGTTGATTTGCATGGTAATCCCACTTGAGGGCTTAATTTAGATGACTATGTCCAGGTCTACTGTGTGGATGGTGCAAAGAAGGTGGGGAATCATATCCCAATAAATGATGTACGAGATGTTTACATGAAAATACTACTTTTCACAATTTGTAGAGTGGCAGGATCGATATCTCTACACCAGGCTTCACGCACTCATATGAGTCTAGCAGTGGACTATTTGACCCATATTTATGACTGGTGCACAGCCTTATTGGCTAACCTAAAGAAACAACTGACTTCCATCTGGTAGGTAAAGACAAAACACTTTGGATACGACACTATTCTGTTGACATTCTTCTTTGATAGAGTCCCAAAGCTTCAGCCCAAGATCATCTCTTTCATCAGCAGCCCAAGGGATCCGAGGATAGCCCGATGGGCAGACTTGATGAAGAGACTGGGGGGAAGTGAAGTTCCCCGAACCACATGGGATGATGAGTTCTTCCAGTGGTGGGCGGAATAGTTCATCTCAGTGGAGGATTATCCCTATGCTAGGATGGATTTTTGAGCAGATCCTAATTTGGTTCTTCCACCCAGAGCAACATGGGGTGCAATTAGTAAGATTGCACAATGATTTTTTAATTATGTGATTTTTTTTTTCAATTTATATGAAAAATGAAAAATGTTTTTGATAGGACAATATGACTTAAAAAATTTAATGATCATGATGTAGACATGGGACCGTTTAGACTAGAGGGCTACCCCAGACATAAGCACCACAGAGGCGAGGTGGATGACGCTGAAGACACAGGAAGGACCCTCCATTCCATCCAAAGAAACTTGAATAGTTTAACTCACCAAGTACCCATGTTAGCTATAGAGGACCTTCCTAAAAGGGAGGGTAGTGGGAGTACCACGAGGCTGGGTACATTTATTCCACTGTGTAGCTACTGCTATAGTGTTCTATCAGAACACAAATGTTGGGCAAGGTCCTCAGGGATAGATTTAGATTTGATCGGATGATTGTATTATTATTTTTTGATGACATACATGATTGATCATAAGCCCTAATTTTGTAGGACATGATGGTCCAATTTTGTATATTTTTAACACTCTGATCTATATATATATATATAGAAATTTTATATGATGTGATTGTCCTAGATTTACAATGATGAATGATGTTTTGATATTTTTAAAGTATTGAATGATTAATGTGCCAATCAAGTGCTTGATTAGCTAATGAGTCTACTAACCAATTATCAGATAGAGGAATATGAGTGAATGTAATAAATTGAAATGAAAATTTTAAAAAACGTACACTAAAAAATAATTAATGCAAAAATGGGTCTCTGACATGATAGGTGTTTTTTAATTGCAAAACCACCAGTTGTGAATCCAAGTAAACTACTAATGAATAAACACCAAGAGATATTGCCTCCGAGAGTAGGTCGACCACTACAATGTACTCTGCCACTTTATTCGAAGAAGGACCAATGCAGACACCTCTTGAAACTAACAACTGACTATATGGATAGTGAATTACCCAAGCCACGGAAGCCAGGTTCCAGGTATGTCTACTAGCACCATCGGCAAAGCCAAAATGACTCATCTCATCCAATAATACCTGCCAAAGTAGATCAAAATCATCAAATTCACACCAAAAATAAAAAAATAGACATGTAAAAAAATACAATATATACAACAAATAAAATGCTAGGCTGAAGCCTAGGCATAATAATTCTTCAAATAGAGCCCATTTCTGGGCTCCGCCAGCTCATTCCCATCAAAATAAACTAAGGCATAAGCTCCCTTTTTCAGGACCTTCTTGACGATGAAGGGGCCGTAACAAATGGATTTGAACTTTCCTGCCCCTAAGGCATCCTTCTCTTAGGCATAAACCAAGACAAGGTCATATTTAGAGAAAAACCTAGGCTTGACTTCCTTATTGTATTGAACCTTCACTCATTTCTTATGTGTCTCATTCATTGTAGCTACATCTCGGCGCTGCTCATCGAGATGTTCTAGATGGATAAGGCATTCTTCAAGACTAGAAGTGTCAGGAAGAAATTCAACTGCTAGCTTAAGGGAAGGAATTTCACATTCAATGGGAAATATAGATTCCAACCCATAAACTAGTTGAAACAGAGTGAAACTGATTGTAGTCTTTACAGACATCTGGTATGCCCAAAGTGCAGGGTACATCATGACGTGCCAATTGGATCTAGCTTTATCAATCATCCATAGAAGAATATTCTTCAAGGATTTGTTAACCGCTTCAACTTTCCCATTGGCTTGAGGATAATAAGGAGTTGAATGCTCCTGCTGAAACCCAAATTTGAGAGCCAATTCAGTCATCATAATGTTCTGAAAATGACTGCCATGGTCAGTGAAAATCTCTTTGGGGATACCAAAGCAAGAAATGACTTGATTAAATAAGAGCAAGGCTATTGTCTCACCATCACTCAAAAAAGTAGGCATAGCTTCAACCCACTTCGTAAAGTAGTCTACAGCTACAATAATTTACTTATGACCCTTAGCCAAAGGTGGGTTACAAGTAGTATAATCAATACCCCACTTAGTGAAAAAACCGACAGTGATGACAGGAAAGAGCGGAGCTAGATGAGCACGCATCTTCTGGGTATAAAATTGATAGGGATGACACTTTTTGACTGCCTCAACACAATATTTAAAAATCGAGGGCCAAAAGTATCCCGCACGCTAGATTTTTTGGGCTGTAGCAAGCCTAGATAAATGACCACCACAAGCTCCACTGTGTCAATCATTCAGCATAACCTCAACTTCTTCGAGAGTTAAGAAAATTCTAAGGATTGAATCGACCCCACGATGATATAGAGTGTCACCAATAATCAAATAAATTTTAGGTAAGTGACACAAATTTTGACACTCATCTTTTGAAAAAGCTAAGGGAAACTTCGCAGTTTGGAGATAAACTATGAGATCTCCATACCAAGGATCCTGTGAAGAAATGAGAAAAATAAGTTCATTAGGAAATTATTCTTCATAAAATGTCTCTTCTCCATAGGGCAACTCAGAAATCAACTCCGCAAATACGAAAGAATTATTTTATTTGGAAGACAAGGATTCAAGATCAAATTCTTGCAAAATAAAAATCCATCGATTTTATTTGCCCCCAATCACTCGCCTACTGAGAAAAATTTTAATGGATTAACTGTCGCCAAAACATAAGTTTTACGAAGGAGGATATAATGTCTGAGCCGTTGGACAACATGGACAATTGCTAAAGCTTGTTTCTCAATCGGAGAATACTGGAGTTTAGGACCCACCAAGCCTCGACTAAGGTAGTATACAACATGCTAGCAAAGAGCATCATCTTCCTAAACTAGAACCATACCTATGGTAGATCTTGCCACAACGAGATACAAGAAGAAATCCCTGCTATAATTAGGTGGACTCAGTAATGGAAAAGAGGTCAATGTTTTTTTCAAAGCATCGAACAAATGGGGGGGGGGGGGGGGGGGGGGGAAAAAAAAAAAAAATATATATAAAAAAAAAAAAAAAAAACACCTTGTAGACTTTGAAGTTGAAGGATTGAAGACAGGGGAGGCAACTAAAGTATTGCCTCAACCTTCAAGGGATCTACCCGACCAGATGTGACAACGAAAACACACTTATTAGGGTTCAACCAAATTTTATGATACCGACATTGTTCAAAAAATTGATGAAGGTGTGAAGGATGATCAATCCTCTTGCGAGAACGAGCAGCTAAATCATCCAAATATGCCTCGATAATATGTTTGATGTTGTGGAAGGCATAGTACATGGCCCGATGAAACATAGCTCCATCATTTTTAAGGCCGAAAGGCATCTTCTTGTAAGAAAAGGTACTGAAGGGGAAAATAAAAGTAGTCTTATGCTGATCTTCAGGATGGATAGTGATTTGATTATATCCCAAGAAACTGTCCATGAAGAAGAAAATCTCATTGCCTGCACACTCATTGATAATCTGATCTATAAATGGTGTGGCATAATTATCATTAGGACATGCCTTATTCAAATCTTTGAAATCGATGCAGACTCAGATCGTTCCTTATTTCTTTTTCATAGGAACTAGATTCAAAACCCACTCAGTTAATGGAACGAGGTATATGAAACCTGCCTTTAGCAGCTTCTTAACCTCGGCTTTGATAGCTGCTATCTTCCTAGGGTTGACTAGATGAAGATTCTGCCAAATAGGCTTAGAATTTTTGTATGTCTTGATCTCATTCTAGATGATAGATGGATCTATACCAGGAATTTCCTCATAAGACCAAGCAAACACATCTCTAAATTCTCGAAAAATATCGGTCTAAGTTTGAATCTCTTCAGGGGAACATTCAGCTCCAATGAAGAAATTCTCAATAATGTTGGGATCTCTGGAGATGTTCACCTGGGTAGTAGTAGAAATGACAGCCATGTTCCCTTCAACAAATACCTGTAGAAATTATATACAAGATGCATGTATATATCTAGATTCTCTTGATCTAACACTATTTATCTTCTTGCTAAATATAGAATCCTTCCACTATTAATCTTTTGTGGAAATTTAAAAATCAATTGTAAACACATGAAGAAATAAAAACAATCACACATAACATAATTTTTTAACGGGAAAGCCTGAATCTAAAAACCCCAACTATCATATTATGTATGTCATGGAGATCGTATAACAATCTCATACAAAGCTTAATACATCAAACTCTAATCAATCGTCACACACTAATCAGAAGAAATCTGCAAATCCGTGCATTGATTTCTTGCCACTTGATAGCCTGCCTCCACTGCGTAATACCTGCTAAAGAAGACCCCTAAATGAATTCGAATCTGCCTTGCTTGCACTGTGAAATCCTCATTGGCAACTCCAATGTGTGTGTGGTGCAATCAATGCATCACTATAGTCACAATGGATAGTCCATATTGCCATTTCACCTATCTCTCCATTGGGTCTCCACTGGAACTGACATGCACTGTAGTTAACTGTTGTATTTGTTCAGTTGATTAATGAGTTATTATTTGTGAATTAAGTAAATAATTAATTCACTCCACTCTCACTAGTGTATCATTCAGTTAGACTAGATACAACTAGCTCAACTGAGTTTAACTCCATTAACTAAGTTAAACTGAATAACAACTCCATGAACTACTCTTGAGCCTAAATATAACTTTTCCCTTCAATTCTAACCTAATTCCTCATACATGAACCACCCGGTAAACCCTAGAATTAAGTAATTCCTTGACCCACTAATTTTCCATCTGTATATTGAAATTCAGTGCTCCGAATATGTTTTGTTTTGTGTCGGATTATTATTAAGGGCTAATAATAATCGACATGCACCTATTTTTAGATTGGCGATCTATAAATAGACTTCACCCAATATTCTAAAATAGAATTTCATCTATTTTTCACATTTGATCAACCATCTACAAATATCATCCTGCAACTTATGAAATATGATCACCATGTCTAAAAATAGACTTACACCTAAAAATAGCCTGCGGGCCCACTTAGTGAAGGTGAGTGATTTTCACTAAGCTCATCATCTTGTTGAATCTCAACACTCCCTCTCAACAAGATAGGGATTATCCTTCACCCCGATCCTACCTCTATGGTATTCGAATTTGGTCCTGGTGAGCACCTTCGTCAGAATATCTGCATCCTGATCTTTCGTAGGAATATAATTAAGCAACATGATCTTCCGCTGCACACAATCTATGATATGATGATACCAGATATCAATATGTTTAGATATATCATGAAACACATGATTAATCGAGAGTTTAATGAAACTCTGATTATCACAATGTATCACTATAGGATCTAAATGTGAACCGAAAAAACTAACTAGGATCTTCCTCATCCAGATAGCCTCACATGTAGCTTGACTTGCTGCCATGTATTTTTCTTCTGTTGTACTGAGTGCCATGGATCTTTGTTTACTGTTGTACCAATAAATTGTTGTAGATCCGATACTGAAGATCCCTCTTGATGTGCTCTTTCTGTCCGTTGGGTTGCCTACCCAATCTGCATTCGTGAAGCCATGCAACTTCACCTCATCCGTCTGTCTGTACCATAAGCCATACTCAGATGTGCCCCTAAGATACCTCAGGACATGCTTTCCTGCCTTCCAAAAGAGCTTGGTAGGCTTAACCATCGCTTGTGAAAGCTGGTTCACCACATAGCATATGTCTCATCTTGTATTAACTAAATACATGAGCGAACCCACCAACTGTCGATAAATAGTGGCATCCACTACCTCTGTCGATGTACCATCCTCTTTCCTCCAATTTAAGGGAAGAGGAGTATCAATAGGCTTGTAGCCTTGCATGTGAAACTTCTCAAGTATCTCCCAAGCATACTTTCCTTGAGACACAAATAGTTCACCTTCCCACTGCCATATTTCCAATCCAAGGAAATAATGAAGGAGGCCCAAATCCTTCATCTCAAACTCCTTTGAAAGATCTGCCTTGCATGAGTGTATCAACTGCTCATCACCCGTTAGTATTAAATCATCAACATAAAGAACAAGGATTAAAATCTTACCCTCCACCACAATTTGCTATAGGTTTGCATTCGCCTCACTCTTGGTGAAGCCAAGTCCAGTGAAATAGCTGTCGATCCATGTGTACAAAGCACAAGGTGCTAACTTCAACCCATATAACACTCTTTTGAGCCTGCACACATGCGACTCACTGTTTAAGATCTCAAATCCTTCAGAATGCTCAATGTACACCTCTTATTCAATGATCCCATTAAGGAACACAGTCTTCACATCCATTTGATGAATGTGCCAACCCATATGTGCTGAGAGAGAAAGGATGGTCCTTATGGAAGAATACCCTGTGACAAGTGAAAATTTTTCTTCATAATCAATCCCCTCAATCTGTGAGAAGCCTCGGGCAACAAATTTTTCCTTATACTTCTTGACGCTCCCATCAGCAGCTTGCTTTACCTTGTAGATCCATCTTGATCCTACAACTGATTTACCCATCGAACTTGGAACAATCTCCCAAGCATTGTTTCTGACAATGGAGTCATACTCCTCCACCATGGCATCTATCCATGTGGGCTCCTGCATTGCTTCTTCAAAAGAAGATGGCTCTATCACGATACACTTTCTCATAAGAGCCATGTATCCAGTAAATCGATCAGGTGACTATCTCTGTCTGCACTATGATGTAGGGACTCCTACATTCTGTGCCGCATCAAGCTTCAGTCTCTCAGCTTCTGTGGTATGCTTTTTGCCTTATCTGATGTTTGGTTCTGCATGAGTGAACTCCTCCACTCCATGAATCTCCTCCTGTGGTTGATCCACATCTGGAGGCTCATCTTTGGGAACAAGAAGTTCCTCCTCTGCATGCAAGTGTAGCTCCCTCTCAAGCGAAAAATTCATGGATTTCACCTCATTGAATTTTATATCTCATCGTACCACAGTCATGCGACTGTATAGAAAATAGACATGATAATTATGGGGTGTTTCTATGTACCCCACAAATATCCCAACTTCTGCAGTCAGCTCTAGCTTCTTCTTGGCATCCTTTGTCAAATGAATGTAAACAGATGAGCCAAAAATCTTCAAATGAGAAATATCAGGCTTCTTACCAGTAAAATCTTCTTCAGGTGTATTCATGCCAAGTACTCTATGAGGACAACAGTTTTGCACATAAACCGCAGTGTTGCATGCTTCTACCCACAAGCGCATCGGTAGGCCCTGGTCATGAAGCACCCACGATCATTTTGTTCTTCCTCTCCGCGACCCCATTCTGCTGTGGGTTATGAGGCGCTATGACTTCTCTTTGAATTCCTTCTTTGCTACAGAAGTCTTTGAATCCACTCGAGATGTATTCACCACCATTATCGCTCCATAGAGCTTTCACTTGCTTCCCCGACTCCTTCTCCACCAATGCCTTGAACTCACAGAACTGTGAGAATGTTTCACTCTTCTTCTACATGAATAATATGTAGCATCTACGAGAATAGTCATCAACAAATATAACATAATACCTGTGTTTTGTTGTTCAAGCAACCGAGAAAGGTTCACACACGTCTGTGTGAATTCTCTCTAGGATCACTCAAGCACAGTTCTTCTTCTCATGAAAGGTGGTATTCACAAACTTACCCATAGTACATCGATTGCAATAATCTGACTGTGCAAGAGTACCCTTGGGAAGTCCAGTAGAAATCTGTTGCAAAATATTCAAAGCACCATGGTGAAGATAGCCCAATCTCCTGTGCCATAATTCATCCTCATCCTGGCTCACCACTTCTTCTGATTTTCCCATCATTGCAGCGCAACCATCTACCTCTAGCTTGTAGAGATTCTGAACTCGAATCCCTATCCTCTTGGTTTAACCCATTTTTTTATGTCGAAGGAAGGCTTTTCCCTCGCTGAAAACAACGTCATAACCTTTGTCTTCCAACCTTGCGATCGAGACCAAGTTCTTCTTCAAACCTGGAACATGCATAAGATCTTTCAACATAAATGGATTACCTGACTCCTTCTCAAAGGTAATGGTCCCAATACTGGTCACACTGTATCAACCATCGTCACCCATCTCTATATGCATTTGAAGGTCCTTCTCCTCCAAGTCACTAAACAACTCCTTGTCTCCCGTCACATGGAAAGACGCACCACTATCAAGATACCACACCGATCCCATTGAGCTTGAAACCAAGCATGTGATCAAAGAGAAATCAAGTTCAAATTGTGAGGCTAAGGCCTCTCCAGCTGTAGCTCCAGCAGCCTTCTTGTTCTTCTTTTTATGTGGGCAGTTAGTGGGGAAATTTCCATGTTCATAACAGTTAAAACACTTCACCTTGGACAAATCCTGCTTCTTGCCTTTAGCTTCGGATTTTGAAGGAAATTTCTTCCCCTTCCCTTTCCTTGATTTGGTAGCCAAAGCACAATTCTCTTCATCTTCATTCTTTTATGAAGATCCATCCTTGGTACTTCGCCTTATCTCCTCTTGCACAAGATCCAACCAAAGTCACTCCCAACCCGAAAGTTTATCCTGTCCATTGACAGAGTCTTCGTAGCTATGAAAACTCTTCAGAAGCCCAAGGAGAGCCAAGCTCACCAAGTCTTCATCATCAATAGTAATCCCCACACTTCCCAATTCATCCCTACAGTGGACAAACTTCGTGAGATATTTTGGAATACTGTCACCCTTCTCCATTTTTATTTTTCTGAGCTTATCTTTTAGCGCTAGCTTCCTCTGGTCACTGCTGCTTTGGAAAAAATATGTCAAAGCCTTCTATATTGCAAATGGAGTGGCTTTCTTGTGGATGCTAGACACAATATGGTCCTTCACACCTTCCAACAAAATTCTTCTTGTCTTTGCTATCTTCTTTTTCCATGCATCAAGTAATGCAACATCTCTAGATCTTGGCTTAGGAACATCATTATCGATGAACTCCTTCAGTCCATTATCCTCCAGCACCACCTCCATCCTATCCTACCAGGCTATGTAATTCAAGCTGCCATAAAGGGCATACTCCAATCGCAACCCATTGAAAGACATTTAAATGTATACTCAACTGTAGCACCAATAATTTTCTGCAGCAAATTCGAATTGTCCACCAGCACAAACTCAATAATTCTTCACAATTGCAATCTTCAAGAATTAACACTGCTCTGATACCATGTAGAAATTATATACAAGATGCATGTATATATCCATATTCTCTTGATCTAACAATATTTATCATCTTGATAAATACAGAATCCTTCCACTATTAATCTTTTGCGGGAATTTAAAAATCAATTGCAAACGCATGAAGCAATAAAAACAATCGCACATAACATAGTTTTTTAATGGGAAAGCCTAAAGTTAAACAACCCAACTATCATATTATGTATATCATGGAGATCATCTAACAATCTCATACAAAGCTTAGTACATCAAGCTCTCAGTACAATCAATTGTCACACACTAATCAGAAAAAATATGCAAATCCATGCACTGATTTCACTACCTTGCTTTCACTGCACAATCCTCATTGGAAACTCCAATGTGTGTGTAGTGCAATCAATGCATCACTATAGTCACAACGGATAGTCCATCTTGCCCTTTCACCTATCTCTCCACTGGGTCTCCATTGGAACTGACATGCACTGTAGTTAACTGCTATATTTTTTTAGTTGATTAATGAGTTATTATTTGTGAATTAATTAACTAATTAATTCACTCCACTCTCACTAGTGTATCATTCAGTTAGACTCGATACAACTAGCTCAATTGAGTTTAACTCCATTAACTGAGTTAAACTGAATAACAAATCCATGAAATACTCTTCAAAATTTGTCATAACTTTGCCACTTCAGTTCTAATTGAGTCCTCCATGCATGAACTGTTGATCAGCTGTTGTCATTGATGTCAACCTAAGCAGCACCAGGGGCTAACCAAATATTGCATGGGAATTTTGACCTACCAAATTAATATATCATGGGTTCAATAATGATTTTGATGGTTTCTACTTGTCGAGATGTTTCCGTTGATATATGGCACACCATGTAATTCTTCACGGTTTGAGAGATATTCATGTTTGAAGTTTGTACCCCCAGTTAGTGGGATAAAACCCCATGGGGTTGGGGCATGGGTCATTGAAAATTCATAATTAATATCTTTTAAGCTCCTAAAATCCCTCCCATTTTCACTTGTTGAAGCCCCTCTCAACTTAAGCATTCATATAAATTGTGATCTTCATTTCCTCCTTATGTAAGGGATTCAGCCATCTGAAACAGGTCATTGTGGAATTTTCGCTCTAACGTTTTTTCTACGAAGGTTCAAAATCTGAAATTTTTATGAGGAGAATCTGAAATCCTGAGGAAGTTGCAGTAAAAATTTCAGATCAAGGTGCACAATATTTTTGGAGATATGATCTGTGGAAGTCAGGGTTTTTGTAGGATCCTGAAATAAGAAGTGGCGTTGGTAAATTCGTCATAACTCTCTCTCTGAGTATCAGATTGGAATTATGTAAAAAGTAATGGATAGTGCACAGTTGGTACTTTTTTCTCTATCAATTTCAGAGACAAATGAAGAAACAATGACACATGGCATGCCATACAAGTGCGCTCTGTTGAAATAGTCCTTAATTAGGGCATTGTTAGAGATTGGGTATAAATCTCTCTTAAAGAATCCAAATTGGGTCAGACCTATGGGATTGGAAAGAAGACTTAGAGAAATACTGTAGGACCAAAAATCAGATATTGAGAATCTGAAATAACAGAAATATACCAGATTCAATATCGAGCTCCTAGAAGGCAAGAAAAAGCTAAATCATGTGTTGTCAAGGATTGCAAAGGACCAAAATTTCTACGGAAGAAAAGAAAAGCAAGGTGCAGTAGAGGATAGCATGAGAAGAGAAGCAACCAAGGTGCATAACATCAGCAAGAAGTTCATCATATGAAGTCTTCAAGTGGGCAGCACTGCATACAATCATTGCAAAGGTATCATTGTACTTAGTCATTGTAAATACATTATTGTACAAATTGTACTAGTATCTATCTACCAAGGGTTGAAGAGGCAGTGTTGGGAGGTCTAAGATCATCATTAGGTGGTTGTGTCAAAGTTGGGGTTCTGGTCTAGTATATCTTTTTCTTCTACATCATTCTATATCATTGTAAAAGTGGACCATTTTCCCTGGTACGGGAGTCCATTCTTCTTTTATTCTTATATAGGGTGCTAGGGTGGTGCTAGGGTGAGTTGTAGCTCATTGGGTGTTGGGGCATCCATTCAGTTGACTACTGAATAATCTCAGGCATTGGAGCGTCCATCCAGCGGGAGCTGGAGAAGAATGCTTTTCTAGATTCTAGGAAGTTGGAGCTTTATTTTCAATTGGAGTTGAATATTAAAGAATTATTAGAAAAGCATTAGGTGGTTTTTGTCCTGGAGTGGGTTTCCACCTTAAAAACTGTGTGTTTTTGGGTTCCTCTTGTTTTCTGCTATCATTGTACAAACACTAATAATAATTTAAGATTAACTAATGCTCTAATTGAAAGGAATACTGATTCACCCCCCCCAGTATTTCCAACAATTGGTTTCAGAGCTTGGTTCCTTCAATAGCAATTTAACAGCTGGAAGGAGGTCATGGAGCATACCAAGAATGGTGTACCTCTATTCAATGAAAATAATTATGCACTCTGGAAAGGAAGAATGGAGGTATATCTCTTGGTGCAAGGTTACAAAGTATGGGACACTGTTTAAAATGCATTTACATCAACCGCGGATGAACAAGGTAAGAAGAATTTGGTAAATGATGCAAAAGCAAAGAATATTATTATCAGTGGACTTATTAAATCTGCTTATCATAAGGTGTTGGGTTGTAAAACCACGAAAATTGTATGGGACAAGCTTGAGAATATATATGCAGGTAACTCAAATGTCAAAGAAGCAAAGCTTCAAATCTATAGAGAAAAATTTGAGCAACTCAGAATGAAAGAAGATTGCAACATTGCTGCATACTTCCAATATGTTGATGAAATAACCAATACTCTGGAAGGATTGGGAGAGCCAGTTGATGAGAAGACTATTATACGGAAGATTATTAGAACGTTACCAGGGAGATTCAACCCAAAGGTATCTGTCTTAGAATACCGTGAAAATCTAGACAAACTTGGCAAGGAAGAATTACATTGAGTTCTCATAGCATATGAAATGAGACTTGATGAAGAAAAGGGTACTTCAAATCTAGAAACTGCGTTCGCTGCATCTAAGCAAACCAATAAGGACAAACAACCTTCAATTGAAAATACATGCACCTGCAAGTGTGAAGAAAAGGGAGATGATGAAGAAGGTATTTCAGATGAAGAATATGCTTACTTCATGAGAAAAATACAAATTGGTAAGGGAAAATTCAAAGGTAAACTTTCATTGATATGTTTTAGCTGCAATGAGGTTGGGAATTTTGCAGCAAAATGTCCAAACAAAATTAATGGCAACTCAAAAAGAAAGAAAGGCTTTAAGAAATTCAACAAGCAAGGATCCAAAAGGAACTTTCTCTCTAAAGAAGATAGCTCATCATCTGATGAAGACAATGATAGTGAAGAAGAAGCCAATGAGAGAGTATTGTTTATGGCCAAGCACAATAAACCCAAGCACAATAAGCAAGAGGTATCAAACAATGAAGAAGAATGATGGACCATAGACGAATTTTATGAGGAAGCAATCAAGCTTATAAAAAATCTCAAGGTGGAGAATATTTGTTCCAAAAATCTTGAAGAACAAGTTCAAGGTCTCAAAATTGAAGTTGAAGAACACAAATGCATTGAAGAGTCACTTCAAAAGAAGTTGGAAGAAAGCAACCAAGAAAGGGAAGAATTAGAAGCTGAAGTAGTCTCGCTGCGTAAGGAAGTGAAGAAAGGAAAAACTATCCAAAACTATGCCAACAACTCAAGGGCATTGGGAGAACTCATCAACAATCAACGATCTTAATTGGCATCAGTTACAAAGAAGAAGAAGCAGGACCTTCTACAACAAAATACAATGAATCTATGAGATTTGACATGCATGTAGACTTCATTGGACAAGATTCGCAAGAACAGCCTTGGAAGACAATTCCTCGACGAAAATTTCCATCCAGGTACCAACATATTTTTTATGGCTACTGTTATTCATGTGGAAAATTTGGCCATAAAGCTGTGGAATGTCACACGTATCCTAGGAACGAATACAATTCTAGGATATTTGTCAAATATGAACCTTCCAGGGCTCAGTGAAACATCAATAGATTTGAACAGTTAAGAAATAATATTGAATGTTACAAATGTCGAAACTTTGGACACATAGCCAAAGAATGTAGACTTGAAAATCCTCTAGAAGAATCTTCTAAGCCACAGAATGAACGAACATGGAAGAAGAAGAAGAATGATAATTGTGCTCTCGCTCTCAAGGCTCAAAAGAACAAAGATGTGTAGTATGTTGATAGTGGTTTCTCAACGCATATGACTGGAGATAGAAATAAATTTGTATCTCTGAAAGAGAAGAAGGATGGAACCGTGTCCTTTGGAAATGATGGATCTTCAAATGTTATAGGATCAGGTATTGTCACTCTCGGAAGAAAATATTCTCTAGCCAATAATGTTCTGTTGGTTGAAAACATGAATCACAATCTGCTCAGTGTTGGACAAATGTGTGATCAAGGACACACAATACTATTCAACTCCACGAAATGTGAAATTAGGAAAGGCGTGTATGGTGAAATTATGGCTACAACAAGTCGAGCTCCAAATGACATATATGTTCTGGATGAAGCAACTAATTCATGTCTAATAGCTAAAGAGGATGATACAATAATTGGTAGCAATGATGATCGACTAAGTAAGAAGTTTGCTACAAAGGTGCAAAGTGATTTCGAGATGTCTTTAATTGGTGAGCTGACATACTTCTTAGGGATTCAAATATCTTAGCAAGAGAAAGGAATATTTGTATTTCAAGCCAAGTACATCAAGGAAATGCTCAAGAAATTTAAAATGGAAGATTTCAAACCCATCATTAATCCAATGATAACAGGTTGCAAATTGAGCATAGACGACTCATCTAAGGATGTGGATCAAAGGTTGTACAGATCTATGATTAGTAGTATTCTATATGTAACAGTCTCCCAACCAGATTTTATGCAAGCAGTTGGATAAGTGGAAAGATTCCAAGCAGCACCAAAAGAATCACATTAAATATTCATCAGCATTGGAATACCTTTGCCAAAAGCTTGGGATTCTCCCAAGTTCTCATTAGATTTTTCGTTTTTCAGAATATAAAGGGGGAGTGGAAGTGTGTACAGGTCTGCAAGATGGTTGTGTTTCAGGGGGAGTTACCCTTTTCCATTGATGTCAAAGGGGGAGAGAATGTTGTAGGAAGAGGTGTCATGATTGCAGGGGGAGTACTTGTGTTGCCATCAATGCTAAAGGGGGAGATTGTTGATCAGCGGTTGTCATTGATGTCAACCCAAGTAGCACCAGGGGCTAACCCAATATTGCATGGGAATTTTTACCTACCAAATTAATATATTCTGGGTCAATAATGATTTTTATGGTTTCTACTTGTCGAGATGTTTCCATTTATATATGGCACGCCATGTAATTCTTCACAGTTTGAGAGATATTCATGTTTGAAGTTTCTACCCCCAGTTAGTGGGCTAAAACCACATGGGTTTGGGGCATGGGTCATTGAAAAGTCATAATTAATATTTTTTTAAGCTCCTAAAAGCCCTCCCACGTTCACTTGTTGAAGCCCCTCTCAACTTAAGCATTCATATAAATTGTGATCTTCATTTCCTCCTTATGCAAGGGATTCGGCCATCTGAAACAGGTCATCGTGGAATTTTCGCTCTAACTTTTTTTCTACGAAGGTTTAGAAAATGAAATTTTTATGAGGAGAATCCAAAATCCTGAGGAAGCTGCAGTAAAAATTTCAGATCAAGGTGCATAATATTTTTGGAGATATGATCTGTGGAAGTCAGGGTTTTTGCAGGCTCCTGAAATTTATCTCAAATAAGTGACCTTGGTAAATTCGTCATAACTCTCTCTCTGAGTATCAGATTGGAATTATGTAAAAAGTGGTGGATAGTGTATAGTTTTTTCTTTTAGTGCTATCAATTTTAGAGACAAATGAAGAAACATTAACATGTGGCACGCCGTACAATTGCGCTCTGCTGAAAAAATCCCCAATTAGAGCATTGTGAGAGATTGGGTATAACTATATCTTAAAGAATCCAAATTGGGTCAAACTAGTGGCATTGGAAAGAAGACTCAGAGGACTACTACAAGACCGAAAATCAGATATTGAGGATCTGAAATAATAGAAATACACCAGATTCAATATCGAGCTCCTAGAAGTCAATAAAAAGCTAGATCATGTGTTGTCAGGGATTGCAAAGGACCAGAATTTCTACGGCAGAAAAGAAAATCAAGGTGCAGCAGAGGATAGCATGAAAATAGCAGCAACCAAGGTGCATAACAGCAACAAGAAGTTCATCATATGAAGTCTTCAAGTGGGCAGCACTGCATACAATCATTGTAAAGGTATCATTGTACTTAGTCATTGTAAATACATTATTGTACAAATTGTACTAGTATCTATCTGCCGAGGGTTGAAGAGGCAGTGTTGGGAGGTCTAGGATCATCATTAGGTGGTTGTGTCCAAGTTGGGGTTTTGGTCTAGTATATCTTCTTCTTCTACATCATTCTATATCATTGTAAAAGTGGACCATTTTCCCTGGTACGGGAGTCCATTCTTCTTTTATTCTTCTATAGGGTGGTAGGGTGGTGCTAGGGTGAGTTGTAGCTCATTGGGTGTTGGGGCATCCATTCAGTTGACTACTGAAGAATCTCGGGCGTTGGAGCATCCATCCAGTGGGAGCTGGAGAAGAATGCTTTTCTAGATTCTAGGAAGTTGGAGCTTTATTTTCAATTGGAGTTGAATATTAAAGAATTATTAGAAAAGCATTAGGTGGCTTTTGTCCCGGAGTGGGTTTCCACCTTAAAAAATTCGTGTTGTTGTGTTCCTCTTGTTTGCTGCTATAATTTTACAAACACTGATAATAATTAAAGATTAACTAATGCTCTAATTGAAAGGAATAATGATTCACCCACCCCCCCCCCCCTCAGTATTTCCAACATGAACCACCAGTAAACCCTAGGAATTGCGTAATTCCTTCAGCCCACTGATTTGCCAAATCTGTATACTGAATTTAAGTGCTCCAAGAGAATAAGTTGATGTTTATTGTCGGATTATTAATAAGAGCTAATAATAATCGACACTTATATTTTTAGATCGACGATCTATAAATAGACTTCACCCAATATTCTAAAAATAGAATTTCATCTATTTTTCCAACTTGACCAACCATCCACAAATAGCATCCTGCAACTTCTGAAATATGATCACCATGTATAAAAATAGACATAGTCTAAAAATAGAATTACACCTAAAAATATCCTATGGGCCCACTCAGTGAAGGTGACTGATTTTCACTAAGCTCATCAACTTGTTCAATCTCAACAATACTTATGCTGGTGCTAAAGGGTTCAAGACTGGGTGAAAAAGACCAGAAGACTGAAGGCTAGAGAAACTTGTTTCAACTTCTTGCAATTCTAGTAGAAAATAGGACCAATGATGAAAATCATCCCACGGTCTCTACACTAGTCATTGCTTCAAGGATGGCCTCTTCAGATGGAAGAGTGGTATCAAGGAAATCCTGAGTAGAAGATTAACTAAGAGTCCAAGCTGGAGCCACATCTCCATCCAATTCTTCCAGCAAAAGAGAAACTGGCATGGAGTCTACAAAGTCAATAATAGATCAATAGGAAATATCAACTATAGACATAGGAAATGCCATTCCACCCACTTGGCATTCTTCTAATGTGGAGGCCAGAGAAGGCATGGTCCAAGGGTTTGAAAAATAATAAGTTTGAAATAACTCTCTTCTAGTAGGAACCCTGGAGGATGAAATAACATTGATATGAACCGAAGGAGGTGGAAAATAAAAATTACCCATCAAATATGTATACATTCTAACCCCCAAATTCTCAACAGGTTACTTGGCATCATTCACCAAAGGAATATTTGAGTCAATAGATGCATTCAGATCTATAGGAGAATAGTCCATCTGATCAACAGTGACAATCCTCCCTTTGTGAGGGAAACATAAAATGTACAATAATGAGGAGGCAATAGCATCCATCTCATAGATACATTTTCGCCCCAACAGAAGGTTGTAGTCTAGATTTGCATCAACTATCTCAACCTCAATATTGACAGTTTTACCCCCAACACATATGGGTAAAGTCAGAACAATTCCATGTTGCCTGTGAGAATGATCATCAAACGCAATTAGAAGAGTGGAAAAAGGGAAAACTGAAGGAGATCCAATCGCCTTCTAACATGCGAGAGACATCACGCACGTGGAAGCACCCTCATCAATAACTGTTTGAAAGATATTAAACTTTCGATAGGTAGACTTACTCTGGAAAGAATTATGAGGAGGAAGTCTCTTTTTGAAAATTGACATGTCAAATGTGATCATCAGATAATTATTTGAATCAACAACCCCGATGGAAGTGAGAAATGCACTCCTTTGTGCAGGACATGACTAGAGTACCTCTAACACATACATGGCACAAGGAATTTGAGCTAGATCTTCTACAATCGAGTAGTTCTAGGCAGCCTTGGAATTAGGATTGGTTGTTGTACGCTTTTTAGACCCTTTTGGCATCTGAGCTATAGGCTCAAATACAGGCCTCTCTATATGGAGTGGCTCAACATTACTAGGAGCACCTTTATTTTTTGAAGATTCAGATTCACGTTAATCAGGGGATCTCATAGTGATATCTGCGTGAGAACTCATCATGTATATGTTTCATGGTTTTTCCCCTTCCTGGTTGGCCCCCAGAGGGAGCTCTAGTATTTTCATTCACGTCAACAAGAAATTTCTGCCCTTGGGGAAAAGGGTTTGTCAATACAGGCTGGGAGCTAGAAGAACCCCGTTGAGCTAACAAGCACTGAGAATCCTAAATTTTTGGGTAGAGGTGAGTAAGATAGTCTCCAGTGCATAACTTGCACATAAACTTAACCTTGTTTTTATTATCACTCTTTCCCTCTCCAACATGATCATTGGATCTGTTCACATTCCCCTCCCCATCCTTGTCTTTCTTCTTATTATTTCGTCCCTTCTTCTTCCCATCATATTTTTGATTTCATTTGGGGTTAGAAGCTTGGATGACATTAATACCAAGGGCTAAGAAGTAGTTGACACTGAAGGCGTAGCTTGACCAGAAGGAGCATATTGTATAGACAACTGCAGAAATTTATTTAGCATGTTAGCTGTACCACTATTGATCGTACCAATAATTCCGTCACCATGAGGAATAGGTTTGGTTTTGGCTAAATCTAGCTTTGAGTGAGGAGCGTCAGGAAATATTTTATTAAGGAACCTAGACTGAGAATAGATCAGTTCTAGCCGTTGAGCCCTAAAAATACCTGCTCTTTAGAAAATACCCCTAAAAGGGATACATCCTTTGAGATTTCTAGCTGCAGAGATTTCAAAAACCATTCGAGAAGGAACTCATTTGGAATTTGGGATTTGATTAGCCTCTTCCTTCTCCTCCATTCATGAATGTGATTAGAAATGTGAGTTGCTTTGTCCTGCTGGAAATTGGCCAAGAGATTAGTCTTGACATCATAATGGATAGGAAACTGAAAATGGTTTAAGAACATAGTATCTGACTCACCAAAAGTAGAAAAATGGCCCCTTGTTAGCTCAATGTACCATTTTGTAGCATTCTCAGTTAGGGTTCGTTGAAATAACCTCAACCTAATCGAATTGTCGATAAGGGAGTTTGACGAACACCATAAGTGGAAAGTGGTGACATGGTCCATTGGATCCTCACCAGTATTCCCTTCAAAATTTGGAATGTATGAGGGTATTTTAGTGGGGAGAGGAGGCCAACCCAGATGATACCGAATAGGATCGTTTTTCAACTTCAATAGATATGGAAAGTTTAAAATTGCCAAGAATGGTAAGCACGGAGGAGCCTCATAATTCCATCCCCCATAGGAAGGATTCCCCACATTCTGAAAAGAATAGCCTAGATTTGTTGAGGCACCAGGTTTCCAAATATTGTTCGTAGAAAATTTTGAGCCATAAGAGAAGCCTTGTGACCCAAAATTCGGAGAAGGACCCCCTCCCATCGTAGGCTTACTATAAACATGGATATTTTGTCCAATCGAAGTGCTAAAAGAGGAAGAAACCCCTTGGTAAGGGTTCCAAGCATTAGCGAATGGAGAAAATCCCTGGGAAGCCCTTACCGAAGGGAAAGGAACATTCCCTTACTGACCAGAGAAAAACTGACTCCCTTCTCCTAACCCTGTAAAAGCAGGGTTCCATCTCGAAAAAACATTAGAGCCTTGACCTTCGGTGAAAGGATTGAATCCTTGATTTTGAGAGGTGAAAGGAAGAGATCCTAAGGAAGGGTTCAAATGAGGAATATGCCCACTTCCAAAGGGTAAACCCTGAAATGAAGTTGATCCACTAGCCATAGAAGGCATAGGTGCGGATACAACTGAAGCAGTAGTAAAGGAGATGGAAGGAATCACACTAGAAGGAATTCCAAAAGAAAAGGGGCTAGATTGAGAAACATATGCTTGGGTGCTTCCACTTGAAGATGGAATAGAAGTAGAGCCAAACATAGCAACACTAGAAGTGATCGTCAAAATGGAAATAGTACCTCCTCCTTCAACCGAAAGAGGAGTATGGACACTTGTCGTGCTCATAGCCAAAGCTGTGTTCCCAACCGTGGCCATCGAAAGAAAGGGATATGAAGGAAAAGGGCTAGTTGGTCTCTGAGACTGAGGCCCAATGTAGAAAAGGACATTAGGAAAAATAGCAAGAAGAGGAGATGAAGGAGTCTCAGGAGGCTAAGGAACTTCTTCAACTTCAACTTCTTCTACCAGAAATAAGACTCTAGAGACGAGTGGAGTACTCCTCTCTACAATATCACTAGCACCAAGACCACCCACTAAAACAACAAGCCCAGACTGTCCGCTTCTTTCGAAACCACTGGATAAAAATCACCTATTGAATTACTCCTACACCTTCTTGAAGAAAGCCCACGAAGCCTCCTTGATCGACAAGGCAATCAGTCAACCACTTTATGAGATTAATTAGACTCAAAAAATATAAGAAGCTAAGAAATCTAGGAGCAAAGAGCACACTCTAAAAAAGTCCCTAAGATACAGTCAATCAAGCGGCCTTTAGGTATTTCCACTCCAGGTGATTAGGACCGGACACCAAAATAAAAGAAAGCGAATAAGAGGACCTTCTAAAAATATTCTGGGGTAATTACACCCCGGGCCTACTAGCGAAGGTAACAAAAATAGTTATGCTAACCTCCTGACAACAACCTTTGCCGGTGCAAGTCCCTAAGCTTCGCAAGGGCACCCTCTAGAAGTACTGATGAAAGTGATGCGACGTTTGTCTCAGGTACCATGGGTATTACCCCCTGCAGTCACTTGTGTTGTCCATAGGAGAGGAAACTAAGGGCACCAATCCGTATCGGCAGCTGGGCGAAACAGTCTTAGGTCAAGATTCAGCAAATAGGAGAGGGGGTATCTCTCTTTGCTGCCTTCACTCTCCCTCGTGCTTAACTCTCTACAGGTAGAGCTTTCCCAGTCCACTTAACGAAATTTGATTTTTCTCATTAATAAACTTTCTATGTTTGAAAGTTTAGAGCAGCCTTGGAGAGTTAAATCTCCATTCACCTATTCCAAGGCCCTATGACCTAGCTAGTTGGCGTATTATTAATGAGAAATAAAAAAAATTCTAGTTCATTTTAATTATAGCGCTTGATTTTAAATTGGTTGTTACTTAAGTCAAAGGTATACGAAAGTGAAACTGATGGTGTTTATCGATGAAAAAGAAATCAATGAAAATCTACTACATGCGAATGCAATATTTTTCTTTCAATGAATGAGATTTCTAAATGGGTTCTACGAAACTAAATAAGAAAAAAAATGTTTTTCTTTTCAGTTATCACTCTTCACACACTTTAGAAAACTATCAAAAAGGACTAAAATGCTTCAGTGCAACTAATGCAAGAAATACCAATGATATGCAAATTCTAGGATTACTAACTAAGGAAGCAAAAGAGCTTCTAGGGAGAAATGGTTCAATCACTTTTGACAGACAAGCAAGGCAAGTCCCAACAAGAAATCCTTTGCATAAAAACTTCCAAAATACACTTGATATAAAAGAGAAAGAAATCTAGAAACAGGCTCCTTTCAAGACCAACCAAACGAACCAAAAACAAGAAACTAACAAACTGTTTCAAAATGTATGAAAACCGTAGAAAAGGAAACCAAAGAAAAAGAAATGGAAAACAAGAATTTTTTTTTTTTGCTTTTCACTTTTAAGGGAAACAAAAATATTTCAAAAATACAAGCATACAACTACCCAAGAATTGGAATCAAGAAAATGATACACAAAGAGACTTCAAAATGAATAAGCCAATTGTGATACTTTCATAGCAGGAATCAAACAAGCAATAACAAGCAAAAGACCCAAGAAACTGATTCAGAATAGTAGCACACACTTCCAGCGAAAAAAAACTCAAAATACCAAGAAAAGGTCACTTCATGATTCACTGAAAGGCTAGTCCCAAGAAGTCAAGAAAACCAAACAAGTCAAAAGAGGAAAAAAGCAAAAGCGAAGCAATGCATAAGGCCAAGATGAGCAAACAAGCAAAGGATTACTGCTATGAATAGTCAGAACAACCAATAACTCTAGGAAGAGGTCTTGGTGCTACAACCACAATTGTAATTTCAAAAACCAGGCAAAACCATAAAATGACTACGTCTTCACAAGAAAAAGAGAGAAGATGACATACAACCACAAGAAACATAATCTAGACACTTAAAAGGCACCACAAGAGTTGCCAACCATAGATAGGAAAGGCTTACAGGGCCTTAAAATTCATATTTTCAAATTTTCCTAGGCATACGTGAGTTCGATGTGTGCAACATGCGTGTATATGCAACTGTAACCAAATAAGCACACGTATTCATGGGTACTTTTGGAGAAAACAAAGGGCATACATGATTGTGTACAGTCGAAGTAGCGTATAAAAACAGAAATAAGGAAAAAATAAAGACTCAGGCCTGATCAAGGGATCAGGGCTTCTGCCTAGTTGGGAAAAAGACTTACTAGACTGCAAATATGATTAACCTATCAGGGAACCTATAAGACAGATAAAACAACCCGAACTAGGAATTACACAGATGTAATCCCCAGTGGAGTTGCTAGTTCTGTTACGGGTAAAGTTACCCTAAGTTCCTAGGTTGAAAGATCTAACAGAGCAGGGGCATGTCATCACAAGAAGGAATCAAATTACCAACTTATATGCTTTAAAATAGAAAGTGAGGATTTGCAGATCTTACCCGTTTATCCTTCGTTTATAGTAGATCACGTAGGGTTCAAACCCCCTGCAACTCCTCGTGCTATAGAACCTACAAATTAGTCAAGAAAAATCACAAAACCTAGTTGTACAACATATATGTCCTAGATGTTAGAAAATTAACATAGGTGATCTCATAAATATAACATGAAATAAACTATTCAATATTATTAAGCATGTAAAAGAGACATATAACACATGAAAATCAGGAACATGATGGTACTTCTTTTATCGATAACATGTACAAAAAATAATAGTGGAGAAATCACCTGAGATCATCCACGGCCTTGAGCAAAACTGTCCTCTAGATTCATCCAACCCTAGCCTCACAAAGCTTCTTCCATAAATGGTGTACAAAGGATGTCACATATAATGAGGGTGATCATCACAAGGAAACAAGTGTTTCCTGAAACATGGGAAGTGTAGGAGGCACAGGGGAAATATCAGACTTGATCAGGGCTATAACAGACTATAATATCAATAATATTCTCTCTCTCCTCCCTTAGGCCATTCCCTTGAGGGGTATTTATACTTCCTCAAATTATTTTTTTCAGTTGGGGAACAGTTAGGCCATGAGATGGGGTATTTAAGTTAGAGGAAAAATCGTAAACCCTACCTCAATAATAGGGAAATTTCACATTTTTTAATATTTTAAATAACATATGTGGGTCAGCTATGGATGGAACTACACGTGCACACGAAAAAAAATTGGCAGAGTCGCGTATGGATTTTAAAATATTGTTTTTTGAGAAATGTGACCAAGTCTGAATGGAAGGGATGCCCAAGGCCAATGCATAAGTCATCAAGTATATAGAGGTGATAAATGATGCTATAACATTCACAATAACTGCATCTTGATCCTCTGTGGGAATGTATTGAAGTAACATAATGCATCTCTGAACACAATATCTAAGATGGTGGTACTGGATGTCAATATTCTTGGACCTATCATGGAATATTAGATTAACCGAGAGTTTTATGCAGCTCTGGTTATCACAATCTACCACTGTCGGATCGATATAATGACCAAATAAACCAACAAGTATCTTCCTCATCCAAATGGCCTCACATGCTGCCTGACTGGCTTCCATGTACTCTGCCTCAGCTGAACTGAGTGCAACTGATCTCTGCTTCCTGCTGTACCAAGAAACTGTTGTTGATCCTATGATGAAGATCCCTCCTGATGTGATCTTCCTATCTGATGGACTGCCTGCCTAATCTGCATCAGTGAAGCCTTGAAACTTCACTCCCTCTGTCTGTTTGTACCATAATCCATACTCTGTAGTACACCTGATATATCTCAAGACTTGCTTCCCCACCATCCAATAGAGCTTGGTCGACTTAACCATAGCTTGACTAAGCTGGTTAACTACGTAGCATATGTCTAGTTGTGTGTTCACCAAGTACATGAGTGAACCCACAAGCTGCCTGTAATTAGTAGCGTCCACTATCTCACCTGAAGTAGCATCCTCCTTCCTCCAGTTTCCTACAAGAGGAATCTCCATGGATTTACAGATCTCCATGTGGAACTTCCTCGGAATCTCTTTAGCATACTTTCCTTGAGAAACAAATAGCTCCCCATCCCGCTGCCATATCTGTAAACCAAGGAAATAGTGAAGGAGTCCCATGTCCTTCATCTCAAAATCTCTTGCAAGATCCTCTTTGCAAGAAGTTATGAGCTTCTCATCACCTGTCATAATAATATCATCTACATAAAGTACAATAATCATAATCTTACCATCAACCACAATCTGTTATAGGTTCGCATCTGCTTCACTCTTCGTGAAGCCCAACCTAGTGAAATAGTTGTCAATCTTGGTGTACCAAGCACGAGGTGCTTGCTTCAGCCCATACAGTGCTCCCTTGAGTCCTCACACATTTGACTCCCTATCAAAGGTCTCAAAAACTTATGGCTGCCCAATGTACAATTCTTCCTCAATAACTCCATTGAGAAATGCAGTCTTTACATCCATTTAATGTATCTGCCGCCCCATATGCACTTAGAGTGAAAGGATAGATCTAATCGATGAGTACCTTGAAACCAATGCAAAAGTATCCTCATAGTCAATCCCCTCAACCTATGATAATCCCTAGGCTACAAATCTAGACTTGTACTTCTCCACACTCCCATCCGCTGCTTGCTTCCATTAGGGGAATTTTGAGGTCTAAAATGGGCCTCCTAAGAAAAATGTGCAACTAAAATAAAATTTATAAGAACCAACAGGATTCAATATGATGATGTCAACCATGGTGTATGATTCACCATTTTTGGAGTAAAAAAGTAAAAATATTAAAAAATAATAAAATAATAAAACTACTTTTTCAACTCGTATTTTCAACTTATCTCCCTAAGGGTTTACTCAAATTTCGAGTGGGAATAATCATTGGATGCATAATTTAATTCCTCATCCAAGGATTACCCAAGTTTCATACTTTTGATGGACCTTACTACACAAAAAATGAGAAATACATAAAAAAACGTGATTGCAATCACATTTTTTATGTATTTCTAATTTTTTGTGTAGAAAATTCCATCAAAAGTATGCAACATGGGTACTCCTTGGATGAGGAATTAAATTTTTCATCCAAAAAGTATTGCCGCTCAAAATTTGAGTAAAACCTTAGGGAGATAAGTTCAAAATACAAGTTGAAAAAGTAGTTTTCTCTTTTTTCCTCTAAAATTTGATGATTTAGTCAAATCTTATTTTATTATTTCCACTATTATTTTATAATTTCCTTAGGAGGGCCATTTTAGACCTTAAAATTCCCCTAATGACCTTATAGATCCATCTATATCCAACCAGTGACTTCCCAACTAGTCTTGGGACAACTTCCCATGCATTGTTCATAATGATGGAGTGATACTCCTCAACCATGGTGTCAACCCAAGTTGGTTGCTACACTGCTTCGTCAAAATAGTATGGTTCTGTCACAATACACTAACTCATAGGAGCCATGTATCAAATATACAAGTTTGGTGACTATCTCTGTCTGCGTTGTGATGTAGGTGCTCCTACATGTTCTGCCACATCAAGTTTCAATTTGTCAGCCTCTGTGGTGCACCTCCTACCATGTCTGGTGGATGGATCTGCATGAGTGGTTTCTACCACTCCATGATCATCCTCATGTGGTTGATCCACATCTTGAGGTTCATCCTTTGGAACCAAGAGTTACTCATCTACATGCAAATCAAGCTCCCTCTCAAGGGACAATCACATGGCTTTCTCCTCATCAAATTTTAGATCCCGTCTGTCAACTGTCATCCTGCTATTCGGAAAATACACCCGATAGTTGTGGGGAGTATCAGTGTACCCAAAAAATATCCCAATCTCTGCTATTGGTTCTAGATTCTTTCTATAATATTTGGTCACATGAGAATAGACAAATGAGCCAAAAATTTTAAAATATGAAACATCAGGTTTCTTACCAGAAAAATCCTCCTCTAGTGTACTCCTGCAAAGTATCTGATGAGGAATACGATTATGCACAAATACCATTGTGTTTCATGCCTCTGCCCGTAGATGGAATGGTAGGCCCTGATCATGTAACATAGCTCATGCCGCACCCATAATTTTTCTGTTCTTTCTTTCTGCAACCCCATTCTGTTGTGGGTTATGAGGCGCAATAAACTCTCTCTGAATTCCTTCTTTGGAATAGAATTTCTCAAATTCATTAGAGATGTACTCACCACCATTCTCGTTCCTCAGAGCCTTCACCTGCTTCCCTGTATATTTCTCAACCAGTGCTTCGAACTCACAAAATTTTGAGAACGTCTGATCTTTCTTCTGCATGAAGTAGATCCAACACTTTCTAGAAAAAAAATCAGCAAAAATCACATAATACCTGTGCTTTGCTATAGAAGATCTAGAGAATGGTCCACACACATCTGAGTGAACTCTCTCAAGTATTTTCACTGCTTGGTTCTCCTTCTCATGAAAAGTGGCCTTTGTATACTTCCCCATGGTACATCCCTTGCATGTGTCTATATACACAAGAGAACCCTTTGGAAGCCCCGTAGAAATATTTTGCATGACCTTCAATGCACTGTGGTGTAGATGGCCCAATATCCTATGCCATAAATCACCCTCATATCGGCTCACCACTATGTCTTCTTTACTCATTAATGTTGCATAGCCATCTACATCAAGTTTATAGAGGTTCTTCATGCGAACGCCAATCTACTTAACATGTCCTGTGGCTTTGTGATGAAGGAATGCTTTCCCTTCACTGAAAACCACATCATATCCTCTATCCTCCAACATAGCAACTGAAACAAATTCTTTTTCAAGCTTGGTACATGAATGACATATTTTAATAAGAAATTTTTACCTTACTCTCTCTGGAAAGTAATTGTACCAATCTCGGTAGCAATATACCTACTGTCATCACCCATCTCGATGTGCATCTGAATATCCTTCTCCTCCAAGCTACTAAAGAGTTTTTTTGTCTTCCTTCATGTGGAAATATGCACCACTATCCAAGTATCACAATGATCCCATCACACTAGAAACCATGCATGCGATGAGTGAGAAGTCAAAATCGAACTGTGAAGCCAAAGCATCACCCACTGTAGATCTTGAAGCCTTCTTGTTTTTCTTCTTCTTCTGTGGAAAATTAGTGGCATAATTGTTGGGTATGTGTTATATTCTTTCCACGACTAGTCCTTATTTTTCTGTGGGCGGACCCGCCCATGGTTTTTTGCATGGGTTTGCACATGGTTTTGGGGCATGATGGTTTTCGGCCCCTGGTATTTTGTAGATTCGGTCAAAGGAACTACGGTTATGTTCTAATCCAGGGTTAATGGATTGGGGTTTATGTATGCTTCAACATGTATATATATGTGTTGTAACACTAAAAGGAATATAATGAAAAATCAAGCTGGTCATCCCAATTTGGGATCCAAGGGAAAATCTCTGTGTATATCTGTTTTATGTTTTATGCTCTCGATATTGTTTATTTTCTGTTTTTAAGATTTGTTTGTAGATAGTTTCTGTACAGGGTTAAAACCTACAATAATGTCCATGTTCATGACATTGAAAACATTTCACTCTGGACATGTCACACTTCTTTCCTTCTTTTCCGGTCTCATATTTGGAATATGATTTCTTTCCCTTCCCCTTATTTGACTTACCAACCAAGGCACAATTTTCCTCATCATCTATCTTGGATGAGGATCCATCCCTGGTATTTCGCCTAAATTATTCTTGTACCAAATATTACCAAAGTCACTCCCAATTTGGTAGCTTCTCGCTCCCATTGATAGAGTCCTGATAACTATGCCAGCTCTTGGGAAGGCCTAGAAGTGATAGGCTCACCAAGTCATCATCCGCTATAGTAATCCTGACACTTCCAAGCTCATCTCGAAATTGGATGAACTTGGTCATAGTGTCACCTTTCTCCATTTTGATTTTCCTGAGCTTGTCCTTTAGTGCCAATTTTTTTTGGTCATTGTTGTCCTGAAATATATCTGTCGAGGCCTTCCACATTGCATATGGATTCGCCTTGCCATGGAGACTTGAGACAATTTCATCTCAAAATCCCACTAATAAGATCCTCCTCGCCTTTGCAACCTTATTTTTCCAAGCATAAAGAAGAGTGGTGTCTGCTGCTGCGGGCCTTGGAATACCAGTGTTGATAAATTCTTTCAACCCATTTTCCTCCAAAACTGCCTCCATTCTGTCTTTCCATGAAATATAATTATAACTACCCTCGAGTGCATATTCAAATCTTAATCCATTGAAATCCATCTTGATCCACCTGTCGCACCAAAGAATTTTTTTGCAAATTCGAATGTTGTTCAACACAGACTCAATTTCTTCTCCACTATAGTGATTTTTGGCACTCTAATACCATGTATAAATTACACCAATGGATTCAATCCGATCATGTAATATACTAAACAAAATACCGAATCCTTCTATAATATTTGCGGAAAATAAACATGATCGCACAATCACACCAAGTAAGAGAAAGAAGCGAATAAATCACACAACACAAATATTTTTCTTGGGGAAAGCTTGCTGCTCAAAACCCCTCTATATTTATTGTATAATCGACCAAGGAATCATGAAACAATAAAATACACTCTTCTCACAAGAGTCTGCTGCACTCTACCAACTGTCTCACATTGATCAGGAAAAAATCGACCAACACTTAGCCAATTACTTGCCTCTTCTCAGCCTGCCTTGCTTGCACAATTCTAGGAACAATTGATCCCTATTAATTAGGAAATTCGACCTTTCAAAACTACGCAATACATCATGGAAAATCCTATGGTTTTCTAATTTCACGCGGACAATTTATTAATAATACAGCTAATAGAAAACATCCCTTCAACCTATGTGTCAACTGGGTCTTCATCAAAACTGACATGCATGCAACTATTAATATTAAATCATCAGTCACTTGACAGATCACTGCATGTGAATTAAATCTAATTCACTTGACCTCTCACTAGTGCAACAATCAATTACAACTAGTTACACTAACTTTAACTCAATTAATTGAGTTAACTGTTTTCTCATGCATTAACTAATATAATAACTCCAACTTGGACTCTAAAACAAATAGAATCACTCTACATGCCTCACCAACCACCCTTAACTCGAATTTCATGAGCTAAATGAGTCTATCACACTTAGTTAACTATTAGAAGTGATTATGAGATAAGATTACAATTTATTATCTAATTTAATTAAGGGAAAATTAAATTAGACGCACATTTCTTGTTGACTTTTCAACATGTAATGCGCATGAATATTTCAGGATCTTCATTCCTTGTCTTGGTATTATAAGTGAGTCGTGTTTTTTCCTGCCAATCTAATCGAGTAGAGAATGAAAATGAGAAAACTAAAAGTGAGCACACTGATTTCAAAGGTATATAACAGACTATGAAGGAATAGCATCTTTTTCTCTCAATAAGTCAGGATCCCTTTTCCACCCTGGTGATATAAATGTCGATATTTCCAATGAGCATATTGAAAATAAAATAACGACTGTTAGAAGAGAAAGGATTCCTGTGCAAAGAGGTGAAGAAAGAAACTTCATTAGGGTACTAAACAAACTCGCTGGGAGGGAAGCAATGATTATTCTCCTGTAGTGACTCCACTGGGGTATTGAAAAATCATATCGACAGTGAAGCAACACTATAGATGGAATTAAAACCCCGATCATTTTTAAAATTGCGACTACATACTATCCTTATACCAAATTGAAATAATTTTGATATGGTAAGCATTGTAATTGTGTTTAGACAATCAAGGAAATGGGAGAGACTACACCTATAATAGGGATAAATGGGGAAGACGAGTTAATATACATGATGAATTATTACTTCATAAAATACTAGACCCTATGCATAAAGCTAGACCTAAACAAAGAAGTTTGGGTTCTTCCAATGAATAAATAAGTGTTTTTGCTACAACACCCTCCAAATTATAGCATATATTCAAAATTTGGAGCCTCCCTTTTATCATGTGAACTGTCATTTCTAGTTGTTAGAGTCATCCCATAATTTCTTCCTAAGTTTCTAAGTTCCTTTTGAAGGAATTAAAAGTGTTGTCTTTTGTTAAGGGAGGTGTCATTCTTTGTGAAAGGCGGTTTTGGGCACACCTTTAAGAGGTAGCTCCAATTATTTTTCCTACATTAATGGACTTAGTTTTCATGGGTACATGCATCAGGCTCATTCTCAAGGTATTTCACACTTTATTGTTGTAGTCGATACGTGTGTCGTAAGTTATATCTTAAGTCTCATACTTGGAGGTAAATGTCATTTTGTTGTCGTTTCACTGGATGCATGTTGATTTTGGGTATTGAGCATATGTCATGTGGTTGGTAATTTATAAGTGTGTGATCATGTTAAAGTCTTGTTACATGTTTCTACTCTCATATTTTTTCCTTATTGATCCCACACTTAGTCAATATTGTATTTTTCTCTGTCTTCGCAACTTGCTCGACCAAGCACCAATCTTCCTGCCTCCTTGAACTACGTAATATGAAGTTAAAATATATAGTGAATCACTTTCTACCTCTTGTAATTGTGCACTATGTAGTCAAAGAGAACTTCCTCCATCAACTTTACACTACATAATCCTAGAGCCTAGTCACTCAAGACCTGTCGGTTGCACTTGCCCATTACACAGTCCTTCACTAACCTTGCCTAGTTTTGTGCACTTCACATTTCCAATGGATATTTTGGTCATCCTGGACCCTTCCCTTGTTTAAATATGCAATGCCTGCATATTTAAACAAATTTCCTATTCATGCATCTCTGCCTCGTGTACTTTCCCACTATGCAATGCCTGACTTGCCTCTCTCTCAGCCACTACACAATACGTAGTCACAATGTCTAGTCCCTCACCCCTTTCCTCCTAATCCTATGCACTATACTTAATAAGGACCCTTCCTTTCAATCTTGTCCACTTTCCCAACTTATTCAACACGTTGCATGAGAAACAAGATAGACTAGGATATTTTGGGACTGATGTCATCTTTTCATGAATGAACTCCATTTGTAGGTGTTATTATCTTGACATGGAAGGATGATGGTCAAAGAGGATGTAAAGGAGATGCTACAAGAATACACTTGTGAAGTTGAATATATAAGGATATCATCAAGCAAAGAGATAAAGGGACACCTAATCATGAAAGAAGAATGAAGATCAAGATCACATGAAAAAATCTATATCATAACCAACCTCTAGGAGGATAAAGATGAATTTCAAGCAAGACCTATTAGGTATTTGTGAATATAGCAACAAGGAGAAAATATTGGTGTTGATACACTACAATTAAGTTCCATGTTACCTTCGCCAAGTCATGGATTCTCAAATGTCACCATAAAAGTCATATGTTGTCAATGTATTTTTCCAAAAATTTGTCGAAATGTAATATTCTATTTTCCAAAAATGATAAAATGTAAAATGTGTGGAAGCCCAAAGGTCACACATAGAATGTGAAAATTCATGTATAATCTCAAAGGCCTCATATGAATTTGAAAAGTCACATGGGAGCTCAAGAGTCATGAGGGAAGCTCAAGAGTCACAAGGGAGGTGGAGAGTCACCTCATTTGTTATATATACAACCTCATAACTCAAGTAAAGGACTTTTCACCTCAGTTTATCACTCTAGGAATATGAGATAAGATTGGTATTTTTAGAAGCAAGTAGTGGCTTAATGTTCCATGGTTGGAAATATTTTTCTATCATTGTAATGGTGTATATTGGGAATTTCAGTTTATAATTAAAAGCTCTTGGAGTCGACATACTTTTGTGCATATGTCATGAATGATTTTAATACTATTCTTTCATTGTTTTCATTTTATGTTTAAGACTCTACATACTAATGAAAATGGACTATTTTGTTGGCTTTAGTATGCACATTTGAATTGTGTGTCTCCTATTTTCATGTTCGTTATTTATTTGTGATCTATTTCACAAGATAACTAACGATTATTTCAGATACATGCACATGTCTTTATGAGTATAATACTATTACTTTTATCTTAAAGACTCACTTTATCTTCTCTTCTATGAAAGAACCAATATACAATTTTCAATTGAATACATCACAAGGATAACTTACTTTTTTATCTTGAAAGCATATGCACTCTCTCTTGTGTCTATTATTGCAGCAAAGGAAAATCGCTAAGGATATGGAAGTAGGGCTTATTCCCCGGATGGGTCTCCTACTCCAAACAATGTGAGTTGAAATTGGGACTTTATATCAGGGAGACCCCCCGATTTTTGGTGACATCTTCTAGCATCGTCAACAATGCCTTAAAGAACTATTCAAGAATTTTGATATGGAAAATTGTGCACCCATGAAAACTACATGCAATCTTAGTAATAATGATGAGTCTCCAAAAGAAAATTAGACTAGGTAGAATTCCATGATTGGAATCTTTCTTTACTTAACAACTTCAAGACCGAATATCATGCAAGTGGTAGGTCCAGTGGGAATATTTCATTCAAGACCAAAAGAAACTCATGTGAATGCAGTCAAGAGGATATTTAGATAATCTACAGGGCACCATAGATTATGGCTTGTGGCATCCAAGGGGCACAATATTAATCTCAAATATTATACATATGTGGATTGGGTTTGTAGTGTTGAGGTGAGAATAGCACCAATGGGGGGCCTTATTCTTAGGAAATTATTTAATCTCTTGGCTCAGTAAGAAACAAACCTCTTTTTCTCTACCCACAGCTGAGGCATAATACATTTCAAAATCATAATTTTCACTTAGGTTCTATGGATGAGGAAGAATATCAAGGATATTTAGGAAAATGGTGATCAACCTATTTTTAACATCTGTGACAACACTAGTGGTATAAATATTTCTAAGACCCCTGTTATGCATTCTAAAAAAATGGCATTAATACAAAATACCACTTTCTTTAAGATAAATTTATTGATCAAACTATTAGATTGGAATACATTCCAAAAAAATATAAAATTGTATATATATTACCAAACCTCTACCCAAAGAAAGTTTTGAATATCTTTGGAAAACAATACGCGTAACTTCCTCACAAGAAGGATTTGTTCACTAATTTCAACTAAGAAGCATGTTGGTGAAATGGGTAGTTCAAGGACATATTATGCATTATCATGTGGGGGGGTATAATCCATTTTCCATTGATTTCAAAGGTGGAGAACTAGAATACATTAGGAGAAGAATAATCACCAAGAAAATAAGGGAGTATAGTAAGCAAGTAGATAAGGGGAGTCTAGCCCAAGATCATCAATGAATAATATATGTCTGGTGGTCTTGACATCAATGCCAAAGGGGGGGATTTTTGCATGTGTTTTGTCATTCATGTTATAGTCAAGAAGAATTACGAATAGCATGGTTTCAAAGCTATAGTTTGGGTAGCATATATTTGAAGGAATTTATTCTCTAACTTTCTATTCCAAATTAGGCTGAAATTTGTATGGTTGAATAATCTACTCCAAGATATTTTCAACAACATATGAAAATTTTCCTATCTCCCGGAGACTTAGTAAAAAATGGATTTGAAGTAGATAGGCCAAAATGGATGATAAAAAGAAAATTACATGCTTAGGTATATCGACGATAGTATGGTTCGTAGGTACATTCAAAATTTAATGGGAGGTACTCCCCATGGTGGAAAACATCATGGTTTACCAATTGGCTAGGTGGAAACATGTGATTAATTACGAGATCCAACTTGTTCCATACAAAAACCAGGAAGGTCCCCCATGCAATAATAGTGATTTCTTAGCAAAATGTGACATACATTCCCCTCCTCAAATCACCACAATAAACAAAAAACACAAGCTCGAGAGGGAGTGTTGACAACTAACAAACGGTGAACCGAAAATCTATTGTTCACAATGCATGGTTGCAACGAGCTTGGTGGTAAGAGCCCATGACTTTCCATTAAAAATTGGATGATTTGGGTGGATATTGGTGTCCGCCCACCTATTCCACTTGGGGTCCCACCATTGTTTCTTTCAGTATTTCAGTTTCAGCACAACTTACTATTTTTAGCATTTTTTTGGGTCCTGAACTTCTGGAGCTGTTTTGAGGCCCTAAACGACATTTTTTGGGAAAACCGAGAGCAACATGGGTCCATGGATCAATGTTTCTCACTCAAAATTTTTAGTCCTCGGATAGATCTTTCTAACAAGGTATGATTTGTGTCAAATGGAAATCGTATGCCAAAGTTACGTCCCTGAGAAGTTGAAACACCAATTTACCCAAACGGGGCCCATAGTTTTGGCACCTCATCTCCTAGGGTTAGGGTTTTGGATGTTTAGGGTTTTCCATTGTTTCTAAATAATAAATATTCCCTAAAGCCTCATTGGAACTTAGTTCAAAAGCCTGTATCCGCCACATCTCTTCTCAGAGATAAGCTACCAGCACCCTAGCTATTTTATTTCCATTCTGTTTGTAAGAAAATTTAAGTGTTATTTCCGCTGCATATTTGCATTTATGGTTATAAGTGTATTCTGTTTCATTCCTGCATAAATCTGAATCAATGTATTAGAGCGGTCTGTTTTTTCTCGATCCTTCTTTGCATGTCCCCAACGAGGTCGGGGTATAAGGAGTTAGGGCTCGATTTGGTGGAGCCTTTGCAACATTAGCCTCACAAAACTCGACAGACAGCCATGGGGGATGAAAATAAAGATGAGGGAGCAGGAGATCCTATCAAAATATTGCTCGAGGAGGCCCTCAAAAAACAAAGGAACGCGATGATGGATAACTTTGCCCAGATCCTTCAACGACTGCCCACCAGCGGCGCATCTGCATCCAGCAGCCACTCTGGAGGCACGATTCCCTTTAAGTTACAAGTAAACTTTAACATTCCCATATTTGAGGGAAAAATAGATGCAGATGTCATAGATATATGGTTGAATCTATTAGAAGAATATTTCTCAGTTCATGACTTTTCCGACCAGGAGAAGATTATTTTTGCACTCCTCAAAGCTACCCCCCATGTTAAGGACTAGTGGGAAACCTACTGTGAGAAAAAGGACGAGAAAAAACCCTCTTTGTTTTCACTTGTACCCACTTGGAATTATTTTTGAGATGCCATCAAGGAACAATAATATCCCGTGGGGAGCTATGAGGACAAGTACATACAATGGACCACGCTGCGACAACAAAGGGATCAAGATGTGCATGAGCTGACGAATCTGTTCCAACCCTGTGCACAAATTTGGGTATCAAAGGTTCAGAGAAACATTTGATGCTAAAGTGTCACAGTTGTCTGCACAGATACATTCAGGAGGAAATGGAGTTCCTTGACATCTCCTCGCTTGGTATGAAATACCAGTATGCTGCCAATATTGAGAAGAAATTCAAACAGAAGAAGCGAGAATTTGGATCTGCGAATCAAAAGCAAGGGAAAGGTGCCCCCAAACCGTAGAATAAAGGAAAAATCCAAGGCATGGCAGCCCAAGGCAACCTGCCAAAGCCACAATAAAATAACAACACAGCGAAGCCAAAGAAGGACTCAGGAAAGTGGTGTGAGTTCCATAAGAGCTCCACTCACAACATAAGTGAGTGTCGAGCCAAGAAGTCGCTGGTGGCTAAGATGAGGGCTTCTGAATTATATGCATACTCTAACTCTGAATCAAAACCTGACAAGGGGAATGACAAAGGGAAGCAAATTATTGATGTGGAGCCCAACACCACTATTTCCACTACGAAGATCCAGAAGGAGGAACCAGAAGATCTAGAGGAGGCAGAATGTCTCTTCCACTCCCTGATGTGGGTAAAGGGTTCCCCACTACAGTTCATTGTCGAAAATGGGAGCCAAAAGAACCTCATTTCATCATATGTCGTAAATTGGTTGGGCTTTCCGACCACAATGCACCCACAACCATACACCATCGGGTGGCTTCACCAAGGACGGGATCTCTACATCAGCCAGCAGTGCCGCCTTCCCTATAGCATCAAGCCCTTCACTGATGAGGTATTGTGTGACATTACTCCTATTGATGTTTCTGATGTATTATTAGGCCAACCATACTTGTGGAAGAGACATGCTGTGTATGATTCCTGACCTTGTGCTATTATTGTTACTTTGGGAAATAAGTTGTACAAGATACTAGAGGTACCACTGCCTCTCACTATCTCTCTAGTTACTGTAAAACAATGCAGTAAGCTCATTTCCCAAACCAAGAATTTTTTTTTCTTGATGATCTGCCCCCAGGGAAAGAAGAATACTATGGCCACGACCTCTAGACATGGCTCCTCTGAATGACAACAACAAATGGACAAGGTTGTGGAGGAGTACGGGGACATATTCACCTCACCCACAAGGGTGCCTCTGCACTGTCAGGTCAAGCACCCCATTGACCTGACCCCAGGTGTGCCGCTACCCAATGGAACGATCTATAGGCGCTCTTTTCTGGAGAATGATGAAATCAAGAGGTAGATTCAGGAGTTGCTGCAGAAAGGTCACATCCAACCAAGTTCATTTCCCTGTGGGAGCCCGATCGTGTTGGTGCAGAAGAAGGATGGGACTTGGAGACTTTGTATTGACTATCGAGCGCTAAACAAGATCACTATCCAAAATAAGTACCTGATCCCATAAATTGATGACCTTCTGGACCAACTCGAAGGGGAAAAATATTTCAACAAGATTGACTTAAATTCTGGGTATCACGAGGTACCAATCGAACCCTCGGATATGTGGAAGATTGCCTTCAAAGCCAAGGAGGGTCCTTTCGAATGGCTCGTCATGACTTTTGGGTTGACGAATGCTCCCGCAACCTTCATGAGGTTGATGGATGAAATCTTGCGTCCATTCACCAACTCATTTGTAGTGGTGTACTTGGATGATATTTTGATCTTCAGCCAGACTTGGGAAGAGCACCTCCACCACATCCGAGAAGTCCTCTAAACACTATGGCAACACAAGTTGTGTGCCAATTTGGAGAAGTGCACTTTTGGCATGACCTAGGTTCAATATCTGGGATACATTTTTAATGAAAGGGGGTGCATGTGGATCCATCCAAGATCCAAGTCATTCAGGATTGGCCAGCCCCAACCACTCTAACAGAGCTTAGCAGATTTCTGGGTCTTGCTAATTTCTATCGCAGGTTCGTGTTTGGATTTTCTCATATCACTTGGCTCTTGAGTCAAGTCACCAAGGGAGGAGAAAAAGAAAAATTCTTTTGGTTGGAATCTCAACAGAAGGCGTTTGCATAATTGAAACATCGCCTCTGTTCTGCCCCAGTGCTCATAATACCAGACTTGCAAAAACCATTTAAGATCGAGACATATGCCTCTGACTATGCTATTGGGGTAGTTCTTACTCAACAAGGGCATCCAATGGCATATCACAGTGAGACATTGTCTGACACAATTCGCAAGTATCCCACTTACGACAAAGAAATGTATTCCATTGTGCAAGCTTGTCGAAAATGGAAGCATTACATTTTGGGGAAGGAGACAATCATCCACATAGACCACCGACCCTTGCAATTCATATAGACACAAGGGAATTTGCAGAACGATCGCCATCAGAAGTGGTCCACATATCTGAAACAATTTCATTTGAACATCAAGTACAAGAAGGGTAGCACCAATAATGTTGCAGACTGCCTCAGCCGACCATCGATCGTGGCCATAACCACCATTCTCAACTCTTGTGGGCACGAGACTTCTCATTGGCCGCTTCTCTACAAGAGCGATCCAGAATTCAGCCACACATAGAAGGCACTCTTGGGGGGTACACAAGTTCCAAATTTTTACCTCCAAGATGCACTGTTATGTCACCTGGGACACTTTTGTGTTCCTTCAAGTGAGCATGAAAAGATGATATGGGAAGCACACTACAGCCAAGTCATTGGGAATTTTTGGGTCAAGAAAACAGTGGCAGTACTGCAGAAGTATTTCTATTGGCCGAACCTTCGATAGGATGTTGGGAAGTACATAAGATCCTGCACTGCTTGTACCATTGCTAAAACGACCATCAAGAAGCAAGACCTTTATAATCTGCTACCTACCCCTATTTGACCTTGGGAATACATATCCATGGATTACATGTCGAGCCTTCCTTCTACTAATCATGGAAATGACCGTGTTTTCGTGGTCATCAATAGATTCTCAAAGATGGCCATTATGGCGGCCTGCAAGAAGAATATCACAGCAGAAGCCACTGCTAAAATCTTCTTTGAACGAGTGTGGGTGCACTTTGGGATCCCGCAGTCTATCATATCAGATCGCGATAGCAGGTTCCTCAGCACATTTTGGTCCAACCTCTAGTCAATGTTGGACACCAAGCTCACCAAGTCCACAACTTTCCATCCCCAAACTGATGGTTAGACAGAGGTTGTCAACAGGATGATTGTACACATTCTACGCATGTACAATTCAAAGGATCCATGCACATGGGATGAGAGGCTCCCCTATGTAAAACACAGTTATAACCGGGCTCTCCATATCTCAACCGGCCACAGCCCCTTTCAGGTGGGCTTGGGATTCCAGCCGCCATGTTCCATTGATGTAGCCATGCCATTTGCAGCTACTCAAGCTGATTCGACTCATGTCCAGTCTGAAGCTGACAAAGCGAACAACTTCATCGAGTGCATTTAGCACATCAGCCAACAGGATCATGACATATTGGATAGAGCCAATGCTAAGTAAAAGCAACGACATGATCAACATCCGGTTCCACACAACTTCCAAGTGGGCTAAAAAGTGTGGCTTCATTTGCAGAAGGAGTGCCTCATTGGACCCCATCGCAAGCTTCGCCCGCTCTAATATGGGACGTACACCATCACCAAGGTTGTAGAGAATAATTATTTCGAGCTCAGTATTCCACCATTCTTTGGTCTGCACCCTGTATTCAATGTAGACTACCTTCGTCCCTACTTCCCACCTCTACTGGACACCTCTGATATTGCAGAATAACTCACACCAAAAGAGTTAAACCCAGACTGCATGAAACAGGCCACCACAAATTGTATCATGGACATGAAAATCAAGAACACTTGCCAACAAAAGATCCAACTGTATCGGGTTGTCGAAGCTGGCCAACTCCTGCACCAAGGCAAGTGGTTCACCAGGGACCAAGTTCAGTAGAAGTTTCCTCATATCATGGAGGAACTCAACGCAATGGGGACCATTGCTTCCTAATGGGGGAGGAATGATCCGAGTGGATATTGGTGGCTGCCCAACTATTCCACTTGGGGCCCCACCATTGTCTCTTTCAGTTTTTCAGTTTCAGCACAACTTACTATTTTCAACAGTTTTTTGGGTCCTGAACTTCCGGAGCCGTTTTGAGGCCCTAAATGACATTTTTTGGGAAAACTGGGAGCAACATGTGTCCATGGACCGATGTTTCTCACTAAAAATTTGTATTCCTCATATATATATTTCTAACGAGGAATTATTTGTGTAAAACGAAGATCGTATGCCAAAGTTACATCCCCGGAAAGTTGAAACACTAATTTACCCAAATGGGACCCATAGTTTTGGCGCTTCATCTCCTAGGGTTATGGTTTTGGATGTTTAGGGTTTTCCATTGTTTCTAAATAATAAATAGGCCCTCGAGCCTCATTGTAACTCAGTTCAGAGGCCTGTAGCTTCCACATCTCTTCTCAGAGATAAGCTACCAGCGCCCTAGCTAGTTTATTTCCATTCTGTCTATAAGCAAATTTCAGTTCTTTGATATTAATGAAATGAAGTTTTATTTCCGCTACATATTTGTATTTATGGTTATAAGTGTATTCTATTGCATTCATGCATAAATCCGGATCATTGGAACTCAAAAGAAAGTCTCAGGAGGGTAGCATAAATGAAAACTCCAAGCCTTGAGATATAATACCTCACACATGTGGTAGGAAATGTGGAAAAAATGACATGAGTGCTAGGTGGAAATGTAAGTGACATGGTAGCTTGAGTTTGTGACATGTGATATACTTTTGGAATTTTTGGGTGGCTAAGAGGACGTTTGGTGTGTGACACGTGGAAGGTACTTAGACATGTGATAGTAGAAGATAAGGAAACATGGAAGTGTGCTGAATTGGAAAATGACATGGCATAGATGATGTGGTAGGAGAACCAATGTCAAGTTTTGATTTGTTCTCAAATTTTTGACATGTCATATCATGAAGTCTCGAGTTTCATGCCAAAAACTAGTTTTGCAGAGTTTTTCCTTTGTATTTCAATTTTTCCAAAGTGGGTCCTTACTATAATTCAAAATTATGTTGAATTGTTTAAGCGTTTTGTGGTTCAGGGGTGTAGGTTACATGTATCTTATTATTATGTTCATACCTAGATTCAAGTGAACCAAAAGACAAGGTTAGAATTCCAATATGTCAAGGTTACATGTGGAGAAAATATATCTGGAAATTAAAATATCCAAGGGTAGGTAATGCTTGTTGCTAAAAATAATACATGGATCCAGATTCAATTGCAAATGTAGATTGGTCAACATTTCATGGTCATGGTTCTGTGTAGAAGACATTGAAATATATCTGACCTCTTGTTCATCTGGGCTTCAAGTAGGAGTATGAATTAAGGAAGACCCAAATTACCGAATATTTTTAGCTTGTAATTTAAGGTTGTGATCATGTCAAGTGCTCATATGGATGACATTGAAGCCCTTGAAGATGGAGTTAAAATCAATATAAGAAAATAAAATATCTAGGTGTCCAACAACTTATTACATGAAAGTGGACCCTGATACATATTTAGTTGAATGTATTTTTTAACCAGGGTCACACTGTGTGGTTTCGTGGAACTAAAGAGAATCCCCCAAGGAGCCAAGGATCAATTGGTTTAAGTCTTATCCAGGTCTTCTATACTAGATTTCCAACTGACAAAATAAAAAGAATAATCTATTTTTTCCAGATCATCCTCCAAGAAGAATCGACTCTATTGACAAATTTTAGTATAAATAATTTAAGCTAAAGAAGATACAGGTGTGAAAAAATGTGACTATGCATGAAGTATGAGGTTTTTGTGGAACAATTGTTGGTACAATTGTGGTATATTTTTTGTGCAAAGAGTGAGAAGAATAGAGAATTCAAACGAAGCTTTGCGTTATCAAGAGAAAAAGAAGTGTGATAATGAAGTCTATGGAAGACATGTGACTAAGGAAGGGTTTGGGATGAGGCCTAAATAGATAGACCGATATTGTATGTAGAATTGGAAGATACAGAACATAGAGTGATGTGAAGAATAGTTGAGCATCATATAACAAGTCTAATAAAATAGAGATGGAGATATAAAGGGGATTGGTGTCTCCTTATTGTTGGTGCCAGTAATCATTTTAATAGTAGGTTGGTGCTTACAAAATCATTCAATAATAAAATAATTTTCATGCATATATATATATATATATATATATATATATGTATGTATGTATGTATGTATGTATGTATGAAAGTTATTTTTATATGGTGTATCCACAACAATTTATAGATCATATCCATATTAAAGTATTTTTCTTTTGGGTTTTTATGGAGTATTGTAGGATCCAAATATCAACTTAAAGGAAACAGTCTAAAACTATTACAACAAAAAATGAATACAATAGCATCCAAACATATTACTTATATGATATATTTGTAAGACTAGAAGTGGAGATCTCCAACATCTCCCAATTAAGAATGGAAATATTACATCAATTTTAGAGAATATGTTTGAACCCTTATGGGATCTTGTCATGTCTAATGAGGACATTGGTTCTATTATGAAAAATAAAGATAAATAAGAGCTAGATAACATGTTACCAAGTTCCCACAAAACATTTTTATAATCTCAATTAAAAGTGTAAGTGAATGTGGACATTAAGTCCTATTAAGCTGAGATTAATGTGATGAAGAAAAAATTGTGGAAAATTCGTCCTACCTTGGAACCTCTTGTACTTGTGATATTTTATGTTTTCCACTCTACTTGGGTGGCCAACCTAGTTCTAGTTAGGAATAAATCAAGTGAAATTTATTTGTGTGTGTATTATTGCAACCTTAACAATTTTTTTGAGAAATACAATTAGCTAGTACAACCTATGGAGTAGGTTATACAATTTATCTTATTGTTTGAAATGTTCCTTTAATTAGATGGGTTCTCCAAGTATAACCAGGTTCTAATGGCTAAACAAAATATATCAAAGACAACTTTCACAACTAAGTGGGGAACTTTCACATATATGAGATTAACCATGGTCTCATTAAAAAAGGAGCTACTTTCAAAAAAATAATGGATATTAATTTTTGAGGGTTAATTAATTCAAATGTATTTATGTTTACTAATGGTGTAACTATTTATTCCAAAATGTAATATCCCAAAATAGGGACTGCTCAACCATGCATGCATAAAAAATGAATTTTCATAAATATATGGTATAAATAATGAAATAAACTCTTGGATCCTTTATATCAGACAATATACAACCTAAATCCAAGAATAGAGCTGAAAAAAATCAAAATAGGTGGGTTAAATAGACCTCCCACACCTAGGATTGCTAAAAAAGGCTAAAACCCCAAACACTGCAACACAAGAATTTCTGCATAAAAGTGACTGCATAGTCTAATAAGGTTTTTTACACATAAATTGTAGAGACAAATAGATCTTATCTTTATTAAAAAATATGGCTAAGAAAAATGAGATCTAGTCTCCTTTATAAAAAATGCTAGAGAACCCAGAAAGTGTTTCTAGGAATACACCTTGAATACAAATGGTGATCTTCAGCAATATGAATGACTAATCACTGAAAATTGAAGCACAGGAGTATATAAGGCTGTAATAATATATATATGATGCATATATGATCAAATGTATTCCCCCATGGAAGAATCAACCCTCCAATCACAGGAAAACTCCCCGAAAGAGCCACAAAAGACACTGCTGAAACTGCCCTCTAGTAATAACTCAATTCCAGAATAGAATAATGTTGTAGGTGATGAAAATGTGTTGGCCTGCTGCCAAAGATCTGATATCAGCCAAAGAACCCTCCAAAATGATCCTCCAATAGAAGGAAACCTCCCTCCTATGCAAAACCAACTCAAAAAGTGGGTTTCTCAACCCTCCACTGCAACACCCTGCGACTCAACACAACCTCCTGCAGAAAATGCACTGAAACTAAAGACTGAAGCTTGGCACCAATGCCAGATGTGTGGAATGATATATCAGGTCTCTCCCAAGAGCTACTCAAAGGGAAGAGAAGGAATTCCTGAACAGGAATACCTTAGTGCTAAATAACACCGGCAATCTTAGCTAAACAGCTAAAGAGAGCAAAAGTCTAAGAAGACATCAAAATACAATTCATAAGCTAACCCCAAATGGTTGCCATCCTCTTACTTATAAAATAAGTGAGCCTTCTCACCTTGGGTCCCACTCAATAGGGTTTCCACCATCAAACAAACAATATCCCTCCAAAACTGTGTTGTGCCTTCATTAGAGCCACTCCTCTAAACTTCACTGTTTGATTTGGTCAAGGTTGACCTCTTCAACCTGCTTCAGCCCTTTTCACACCTAAGGGTCTTCAATCCAGCTCACATATAGCTATCTAGAATGAACCTCATTCACATTGAGCTATTTTATTTTTTGATCCACTCCTCCTACATTTATGTTGTTGACTTGGTCAAACTTGACTTTGTCCACATGCAAAATGCCCCTGTTCACACATGAGAGTGTAAAATCCAGCTGGCATTATGATCCCCTTTCACACTATGAGGGATTTTATTCTTTTTTCTGAAATGTATGGGCCTCCTTACCCATTTATTCATCTCCTAAGTGACATTAGCAAAATTTAATATTCCAATTTGTTGCATGCAAATTTTGGAATATTACACAAAAATAGGTTCGATCACATCCAACATCTCAAATAAATTGTCAAGATGTTTCATGAGTATGGAGTCTCATTAAAACCAAAAAAAGTATCTTTATTGTCACTAGAGGAAAATTTCTATGAAATATAATTTCTAATAGTGGTATTTTAGTTGATCCTGAATGAATTAGGGTTATCAATCAAATTTTCCTCCCAGAAAACAAAGAAGTTGTCCAATCCTCTTAAAACCAACTTCATAAAAATATTTATCTATACTTTTACATAGATTTTTAAGCCTCTACAAGGGATGCTAAATATGCAAATTTAATCGGACTTAAACTGAGAAGCATGCATTCAAGAATATTAAGGATACAATAGTTATTGTCCTAACATTACACAACCCTAATTTTAATCATAAAATTTTATATTTGTGCCAGACCTATCAATGGTCATTTCACTAGAGAGAACATAACTCATAATATTTTGAGAAGTAGTTATTACCATCTCACTTTATTTCAAGATGAATGCTCTTATGTTTTTAGATGTGAAATGCATCAAGTGAGCATAAAAAACAAGGAAAAGTGATCTACACCACTACAGTGGGTATCAATTGGTGAACAATTGAACAATTATGAATATATACTATTGGAGAGATTAATTTGCATTCCTCTAAGTAACTCAAATACATATTAACTATTGAACATTGAGTTGCCATTAATGTCAAGTTTAGGAAAAGTCCTCATTAATGGTACGAAGAAGGATCAATGGCCTTATTCATTCCAAGGGCATGATATTGGTATAACATAGTACAAGATAATAATTTAAAACTACAATCAAACCAATATTCTACCAAATTGACTTTACTAAATCCTGTGCACAAATCAATTATTAAGTTGTGATTAAGAAGTACCAAATAGTTTTAGTCATGTTAGCCATAACAGGGTACTGGGCACTGTATTCAACTTCACTCATGTTTTTATATGTGTATCTAGATATATTATAGTGCACTAAGTTAAGTAGTTAAGCAATGAACCGAATTTGGAATTTTGACTAGGCTAGTGGGTGGAGCCTAGTCAGTAGACAAGTGGTAGTGACATGGATGACTGATAGTAGATTACTTGGAATTGGTGAGTCTTGTAATGAGATACTGGAGCACTGGGATAATAGGAACCTATTTTATTGCATAAATGAAAGGTTGGTATTTGGTATCACATGTTACTGTTATGAGGTGGCACCACATGGAAAATAGGTGGCATATATGATGATGTGGCAATAATGGCAAGTGCCACGTGGCATTCATTCATAGTCGATTTGGATGGATGAATTTAGGTGCATGTCAACACTCAAACATGTGGTAGACATTGATTGGTCATAATAGAGGATACAGTGGGTGAAGTGGTAGGTGACTTGGAAATTCATGTAGCAAAGGTGGGTCTAATATCCGGTTACTAGAGCATCAGGCACTAGAGTCCATTTTTGTATAAAATACAAATCCAATATCCAATATCCACTATGGCATAATAGAGATGATGGTGAAAGTGACCTTGAAAAATGGCCATGTGGTAGACAATGATGGGTCCACAGTGGATTGATGTGGAAGGCCCAGATGGGCCAGGACTCATGCAATGGCCATGTTTGGAAAATTGCTCTTGTGTATCTATTTTTGGCCAAAAATCTAATGTTATGGGACTTAGTTGCATAAATATGAGGGCTCAAATCTTCTTGGCCAATACTAGGGTAGAAAAGTACTGGGGTATCAAGATGATCATATAGGTAACACCTATGATATGTAACAACCCTATATGATGGGAAAATAGCCATCAGTTACAATCAAGGGTAAAATTTCATCACTTGCAATTTTTCTACTAGATCCAATGACCATATTGGTATTGGGATACTTGATAAAGGAGTATAAAGTGTCGTGGATGTCTGGTATTGGTATCCAAGGTTCCAGTTTATCAAATTTCCTTAACAATGGACATGGTCTCAGATCCTTGTTGTGAGGGATAAAATACATAACTTGAAGGGATATATCCACCAAGGTCTCACCATACTGGTGAAATAAGGAAATGGTCATATACTATAGTGTTCACCACTCTAGATGTCATGATTCCAACAAAGGACACAGTCACAACACTTGATGCGAAGTGTTCAACGATTAGGGCTTGGAGCTAGAAGGTGTTTGAACAAAAAAATATGGGAATTTGGTGATTTGGGCATTTTCTAAACTTCCTCACTAACAAAGACTCTAGACTCTAGATCTATTAGAGTAATTTGATTTAGAGTGTGGTCAAAAAACAAGGTTGCAAATGATTATTGGTTAACACTTCTATCTAAAAGGATATAGGGAAATCAATTCAATTATTTGTGTACCCGGTGAGTTCAAAATTTTATTTTGTTAAATAAATTAGACCTTAGATTCATTATAGTAATGAGTTAATACCATATCCATGGAAAATTTTAATGTGGAAAAGCTTAAATTCTATGTATTGGTTAGTTGGATGAAAGGGAGCTAAATGTAAAAATAACACTATATAGGTGAAATTAAGTGATCATGTTAGAAAAGCACTAAGTCAAGATACAGGGTAAAATCAAAGGTGGTGACATATAAATATGAATGCAATATTAAATATAAGAATTGAAGAAGAGGCATGTGAACGAGCAGTGCATAAGTAGAGAGATGAGAACAATGTGAGATTTGGGTTAGTAAAAGAAGGGAACTCAGAAATTAAGTGAAGAGTGTAATGTAGATCAATGTAGTGTATGAGAGGACTGGGAGTTAACCAAGAATGAATTGAGAGTTGTTGTAGTAAAGAGAAAAATATAAAGATCAGAGATCAACAAGTTTGAACACGTATAATTAAGAAGAGTGTTGACAAATGTAAGGGGGTTGGTGTCTCCAACAAGTTGGTTCTTGCAAATTTCAAGGGATTGACGTCTCTAACAAGTTGGTGCTTGAAAATTTGAAGGGATTAGTGTCTTCAACGAGTTGGTGCTTGTAAATAAGATGGGATTAGTGTCTCATATAGTTTGGTGCCTACAAATACTAAAATGGTATGTTTGTGCCTACATAAATCAATTAATTAAAATAAGTTTTATGGTTTTATCCTAGATGGGTTTCCACATATATCTTGTGCTCAATGCATCCATGTGATTTAAATATTATTTTGACTGAGCGATTTAAATTGTGTAAAACATATTTACTAATTCATGTTCCCACCTCTTAGTATACTTGTGAATCCAACATTTTGTATTAGAGTGGGTTCCTTCGGAGACAATTCAACCACTGGAAGGTAGATCTTAAAGGGAATAATGGCTAGTTAGAATGGAGCCTTTTCAAATAGAGAAATTCTCTTTGATGGAAATAATTATGTTTTTGAAAATTAAGAATGAAAACCTATTTGATATCTCACGGTGTTTACATTTGGATGTATATTGAGGATGGATACAGAGATCCGACAACACCTCTAACAAATCGATATGGGAGAATATCATTCAAAAATAATTCAAAAGAAATGAATGCAACTCTATGTGGTCTTGGTAAATCTAAGTGTTGAGCCGCACTTTTGCCCAAATTTTCACGATATTTATCACATCATTATATGCTTGTACCTGGTATTTCAATCATTGTTTATCCATTAAGTTGACGATTAGAGGCATTTAGAAATAATAATTATTCCTCGTTATTAATTAATTTAGAAGGTGTTTTGTGTAATAGTTTCATTAATAAATTCCTTCTTGGTTGCAGGAAGGTTTGGTGCAAGCATGCATTTGAGTACAATTCACCAAATGAATAAAAGAAACAGCTGGGTAGTTGAATTGATGTAGGTGAAAATATCAAATTTGCGACCGAATGGAGTAGAATCTCTAAATTCTGAGATGTGGGTTGTGTTCAGAACACTGTGTTTCCTATAACCCAAAAACCGTTTGGCGAAATTCAGCTTTGTGAAAGAGTTATCGTCAATGGAATATTCCACTGAAAACCATTTCAGAATGTGAACGTATTGCATCTCTATAAATATTGCTACTCTGGTTATGTTTGGGGATTAAAACAAATCTCAGTTTACTCTCAATATGCCAAAGAGATTTATAGCTTCAAAACTAGTTGTGTAGACAATGGTTGTTAACTCTTTCATAAAATACACATTGACCATCACGCCTCTAGCACTAAGCATGGAGGAGCTTGTACCAACAACTAGATTGAAATCCCAGTGGACCTCATTCATCATCAGGATGCATCTTATTGTCTCAACATTGATCATAGCTCTTTCAATTCCTCTCTTTGCCTTTGGTTCTACCATGTGCTTGCTTCATGAACATGGCTACCTTGGCCATCCAAGTGACTTCATTGTGCTCATACTACAACACTTCTTTGAACTCTTTTTCTACATACATCAATTATAATTCTTAGCATTACATTTGGGAGACTATCTATTCACCAGAGCAGCAGGAAAGATATTTTTCTTCATAGTGGAACGGTTTCTTAGATTTTGTCAATATTGAAGAGAGGTTGATTTTCTGTCAGCAAAGTGCCTTCCATGTGGAACAATCGAATTGGTTATATCAAAGCCACCAGGTTTGTGCTACCATGCGTTGAGTTCTGTCTTTATCCAAATAAGCAATTTATCTTGGCTGCGAATGGCATCCACTCTTTCTCTAACCCTGAGATAAAAGGAAAAATGATGTCAAGTTTGGTTGGCACATGAAATAATAAATGGCTAGATTCTACCTGGTTTTTCTTTGAGCACTTCACAATGTCGTCCTTTAGGGAAGCTTGTATTTGGCTCAGGCATGGGTAATATTCCGGCAGATGCTTCTGATGTTTCTAAGGAAACTGTGAAGGCAGTCAAACAAGAGGTACCTAAGGAAGACCCAAAGTTCCAGGAATTTACCGGTAGAAAAATATTCGTTAAAGGATTGAAAAGTGTTGCTTCTCAATTTTGTGTGTTGTGGTAACCTCTCAGAGTGTATCCATGAGTGTATGATGACAACGAATGGGTAGTCTTCTTGATCATTTCAACAGAAATCGTAATTCCAAAATTGGAACTTGCCAGATGTGTGGTCCCTCTACCAGCAAGGCAAATGAACCAAAGTTCCTCTAGAAACCAACTGCACCTTCCAGCAACAACAAAATCCCACAAAAAGGGGAATGATTTCCTGAATTGACAATCTATTTCAAACCAATTTCTCATTCAGGCAATTTGTAAAACAAACTATTTTCTCTATTTCTGGGTTGAAGCTCTAGTTTTGTAATTAAAAAATGAATAGATATATCAGTTGCCGGAAGTCGAAGGGGGATAGATAGAGTAGTTGTAAAGAAGAAGAAGTCGATATGTAGGAGCTGTAGAATGAAGCAATGGATTTTCAGGAAGAAGAAGTTGATAGATGAAAGGGAGGAAGTAGTTGTAGAGGAGAAGAAGTCAATAGATAGGGATATGGAGTAGCTGTATCGATGGATTAGAATGTAGTAGCCACACATTAGAATTTCTCACTTGTAAAATCAAATTTCCAAATGAAGGAGTCGATGGATCAAATGGAGGGATAGAGCAGGCAGCCCATTAGAGGAGAAGTAGTTGCTCAATTAGCCAAGAGCACAGATGAATTTTCTGAGATGTAATGGCAGCGAGTTTTTCAATTAGATGGTGAAAGCTCTCAGATGTAATTTTTATTTCCCAAATGTAGAGAGCGCAAAATTAGAATTTCCATCAATTTTCTCAGATGCAAAAATCGATTTCTGAAGATGTAGATCCGGCACCAAATTCTCCAGCAGCTGATGTATTTGTTGATTAATGTTTGAAGCAATGGTTTTGATTTAATTTAATTTTGTCTTCGCATTTATTTGTTTTGTTTTTATGTAACCATTGTAATTTTTTGTTTTTAACGTTGGGTTAGTTTTAGATTTTCCCGAGGGAGTGGAAAGGATCCATCGCAACCTGGAGTCGAGTCCTCATTCTTCATAGATTTAGGAATTGTGAAATTTGCAAAATTATATTTTAAATTGTTTTTAATAGTATCTAATATTTCTTAATTATGCACTTAGATCATTGTTTTGTTATCCAATTTCTGAGTTTAAATATGCAACTAGAATAGAATGTAATGTTTTGAAATTTGAGTATGTTAGCTTTGCCATTTAAAATATTAAATCAACATTTTGCATTATGTGATTTCTTTGAATGTTTGCATATTTAATGCTCATTTAATTTTTTATTCGTTTAATTTAATGTTAATAATTAGATTTATTTTTTCGTAGTGTGACAATTTCTTTATAAGAGCTTTTAAATGCAGATTTGATTGTGTATGTAGCAGTGATTTCGTTTTCATCATTGATTTACATAGTTTCGAATAATAAGCTGGTTTTTGGATGATTCATTTATTCTAGATTAAAATACTTGAATTAAAGGTTCTTCTTGATTATTTGTAACGTGATTTTTATATAGGATCTTTTAAGTGTTGTTTTATATGAATCAAATTAGTTTTATTTTAGAAATAAATAGAATTGTCCTTTGATTAATTTAAAATCTTGAATTTGTTATTAAGGGTAGTTTAGATATTTAGTTTAAGGTGTGAATTTAGAATGTGTGATCTTTTTGCTTATCTCATTATTAGTTTCGACTGTTAGAGAGGAATAATTAGATTAAGGTTTTTAAGTTATCATAGGAGATTTAAAAATAGAATGCGAGTGTGAGACGGTTACATGATTGAAGATTGTCTTGAATTTCATTATAGTTTAATTACAGTGTAGAGTTTCCAGTGAATGAAATTGGTTAAGTAGGTTTCCTTTCAAGGTTGTTTATTTGCGAGCAAATGTGTGTTTCATTGCAGCACCTAGTTTATCATTAATAAGGAATATATTTATACTCTGATCAGTAAGCTGAGCCAATACATAGTACAACTCGTGTTTACGACTCTCGGATTGATAATTAATATTAAGAGGTTTAATCCGACAATTAAACCGCCCAACATTTTGGCGTCGTTGCCGTGGAGTTGTATTTTGGCTCAGGTAAAAATTTTCTTACATATTTTCAAGGGTATTGCATGATGTTACAGGGCGAAGAGTGTATGGTAAGATGTGAATGAAGAGCCACACATCCACTTTTTTGGGGTTGCTCCAAAGTCTGGCCATCTTGCTTATCTCTTGAACTTTTATTTCCTTATCTTGCTTATGTGTAGAAGTAGAAGCAAGCTTTAGACATTTACTTTCCAAATTGTTTTGCTTTTAATAAACTAAATAGTACTTTGATTCAACATTTTCCTTTCATGCAAGTGTGGTGAGTTGTATTTTAGTCAAAATCTTTTAAAATTAATTTATCTTCATAATCCAGTCTTCAACGACATATCATTTTTGGGGTACTGTAAGAACCCTTGTGTACTAATCCATGTGATGACAGAATGTTCCAACTGACTTGTTGAGAACACGAAGATGGTATTTTGAGGAATCATTCAATGAGGAGTTTTGATGCTACTACAGAGACGCATAAGTCATCCAGTGAAGGGTTCACAAGTGCATAATTTAATGTCTTTCTTGAACATAAATTCAATATTATTAAATATTTGATTTCAGAATTGGATGATTTAAAAGAACAATAGAAGGATGAAGAACCACTGCTTATCCTATGTGCCAACTGTCGAAAGAAACACTCCCTTGGAAAGTGTCCACTTAGCGGTCTAATATTTTGCGAAATTTTCGAGGATGGTCATGGAACCGAACATTTCCCATCACTGCCACGATTACGAAAGGTACTCAGGGAATCAAGTAAGGAATCGAATCAACTGCCAGGTATAACTCAAAACCCAACACCATTTGATACTTGGAATAATGATTATTTTCCTGAGCAGGTTCCTCAGCATGTTTATAATCCTGGAATTTCATGGCAAACTCTTGATCCTCCTCCAATTGAATATCCAACTTTGTGGCCGCAGTGGACCTCGCCTTGGCTATCATCCTTGATCCATATATCTCCATGGCCTCAAGAATCATTTGGATCTTTCTCTCTAGGGAAATCTCCCATGCAAATTCAATCATATGAACACCTACAACAACCACAATTTATTTCCAACACACCATTAAGTTATCCTCCTCCATGGTCCCAAATTCATGTGCAACGTTACCCTAACCCTAGTTCATACCCTAATCCGTACCCTAGACCTAACCCTAATCCACACCCTAGACCTAGCCCTAATTCTAATTTAAAACCTAGACCTAACCCTAGTCCAAAGCTTAATCCGAATCCAAATCCAAACCTTAGTCCAAGCATTAACCAAAACCATAACCTAAACCACATCCTAAACCTTAATCTAAACCATGAGGTTGCACAATAGTTTGAACCATCTATTCTTTCCATTGATTCCCCTATTGAACAAAATGCTACATCTTCCATGTCGGAAAAGGGAATGAATTTGGAAACTTCCCCCATTACTACAGAGCATTCACCTCGAGAAGATATAATTCAAAGACCACCAGAGGAGCAATCTTTCATTGGGACCTGTTCTAAAAATGTTGTTGAAACTCAAAACCCTAGAATCTCTCTCAACCATTCTTGTCAATTTGAAAAGCAGATATTTGAGCCTGAACTTGAGGGATTCATATTTTCTCTTTCACCAGATTCTTTATGCCTCCAAGAGAGTGATTATCAAACTGTGGAAAACTTGCATCAGTTTGAGAATCATAAATATGTGGATTCCATTGAATCCTGGTTTCAAGCAGTCATCAAGCCATCTTATTTCCTCAACATTCGGAAACTCTTGGTACCATATCAATTAAAGAAACTTGTTTCTCATGCTTTCATATGTCTCGAAGTCTATTCCTTAAAACTAAGCATGAGTATAATCAGCATTTTTTTACACACATGGCTTCATTGGAAGTAATCCTATACTTAAAAATGAGTCTTTCGCCTCTTAGGGTAGATAGGGTAGGAGAATAAATGAATAAAGCAGTTACAATGCTATTAGGGTTTTGAATTTTAAATAATGTGTGTTAAAACTAATATTGATCCACACTAGTTGTGAACACACACATTTGTGACAAATCTTGTTGAGTTCAATTCACTCTAATACCTCATGATTTTGCAAAAGTAACCATGATTAATCGCTCTAATAAGTTGTCGTCTCGGATATATATTTTCAATTTCCCTTAGCAGGTACTAATGGAAAACCCCTATGGTGGACCACTCTTGCAAAGATCATAATGAGCTATTCGGGAGAATACTAGCATTCTTAACTCAAAGAATCTTTCAGTCATTCTCTGGGATATCTTTAACAAGTCTCTAGGGTAGAGGAATTAGCCAACAATGATTAGTCATTAAAAAAATTTTCATGCCATCCTATACTCTTAAGGAGTAGATCTATCTCCCCACTTATTAACTAACCTTTAAGGTTAATCATAATCAGAGCTTACAAAGATTTAGGGAAGGATATGAGGTCTTGTGATGAGCCGACCTACCATGATCATAAGACCTAACATGCATGACATTACTGCTACTGGTCACCAAGCCAAAGTAATGGATTTCAGCCAAAAAGCTGGAAGACAGGAGGTCTCATCACGAGCCGGCCTGTTCATCCATGTTACTTATTGTGGGTGGCACTGCCATCAACTGGTTACCAAGCCAGGACAGTGGCCTTCATCTAAAAATTCAAATAAACAAACTTTGAATCTGTATCTAGTAAGTGGGATACTGACATTTCGCTAGGTTAAAAGACATCCCTGTCGAGGTTATGGACACCTACGGGCAGCAGGGCCATATTTGTGGTATTAAAGTTAACTGCATACTATGATTTTTTTGGTTATCCTTCTCTTTCCCTAGGACTCATCATTTTTCTTGGGAAATGGTTTTAAGAAGATTTGAAGATGATGCTTTGAGTTCTATCTTTCAAAAATCAAGAATATTTGAATGATGTGGTACCCTTAGTGAAGGTAATCCATTGTACTAGATTAAGAGGAAATTTATTTTTTTGAATCCGGATAACTACAGAATTTAAAGTGTTCAAATAAAGAGGTTGTTGATCATAACTCCCTTTAATTCTTATGGTATTTAGAGTGACAAAGTACTCAATGATGACTACTCACAAGGTGTTGGTTGCCGACAATGTGTATCGATTATAGTTGCCTCCACATATGTGTTGAATGACCGAGGTACAAGATTGCTATAGTAGGTGCATGAAACCTGTGGTAGTATTTGTAAAATTGCACCTCTTCAGTAAAATTTGATTTTCATCCTAAGACTTTGGGCAGAAACAAAACAGGAAATTCATTTGAGACAAGGTAACAAGTTTGTGCAACAATATTTTCTCCATAAATGTTACTTTTGATACATGATCTTGTTTTATCATCTCACATGATTTTAGTTGGTGCCGTAATAATAATGTTGCGGGTTAATAAATGCATTACAATATCAAGCTAAAACTCTTTACTGACATTTTCCCTACCTTATTTCATCATATTATAGTTTTTTCTTGCACGAGGGCGTGCAAGAAGTTCAACGCGGGGGGATGTTGAGCCGCACTTTTGCCCAAATTTTCACAATATTTATCACATCATTATATGCTTGTACCTAGTATTTTAATCATTGTTTATCCATTAAGTTGATGATTAGAGGCATTTGGAAATAATAATTATTCCTCGTTATTAATTAATTTATAAGGTGTTTTGTGTAATAGTTTCATTAATAAATTCCTTCTTGGTTGCAGGAAGGCTCGGTGCAGGCATGCAATTGAGTACAATTCACCAAATGAATAAAAGAAGTAGCTGGGTAGTTGAATTTTTGTAGGTGAAAATATCAAATTTGCGCCTGAATGGAGCAGAATATCTAAATTACAAGACATGGGTTGTGTTTATAACACCGTGTTTCCTATAACCCAGAAACTGTTTGGTGAAATTCGGCTTCGTGAAAGAGTTATTGTCAGGGGAGTATTCCACTCAAAACCATTTCTGAATGTGAACGTATTGGGTCTCTATGAATATTGCTACTCTGGTTATGCTTGGGGATTAAAACAAATCTCAGTTTACTCTCAATATTCCAAAGAAATTTATAGCTTCAAAACTAGTTATGTGGACAATGGTTGTTAACCCTTTCATAAAATACACATTGACCATCACTCCTCTAGCACTAAGCATGGAGGAGCTTGTACCAACAACTAGATTGAAATCCTAGTGGACCTCATTCATCATCAAGACGTATCTTATTGTCTCAACATTGATCGTAGTTCTTTCAATTCCTCTCTTTGCCTTTGGTTCTACCATGTGCTTGCTTCATGAACATGGCTACCTTGGCCATCCGCGTGACTTCATTGCGCTTCATACTACAACACTTCTTTGAACTCTTTTTCTACATACATCAATTATACATTCTTAGCATTACATTTGGGAGACTATCTATTCGCCACAGCAGCAGGAGGGATCTTTTTCTTCATAGCGGACCGTTTTCTGAGATTTTTTCAATCTCGAAGAGAGGTTGATTTGCTATCAGCGAAGTGCCTTCCATGTGGAACAATCAAATTGGTTATATCAAAGCCACCAAGTTTGTGCTACCATGCGTTGAGTTCTGTCTTTATCCAAATAAGCAATTTATCTTGGCTGTGAATGGCATCCAGTCTTTCTCTAACCCTGAGATAAAAGGAAAAATGATGTCAAGTTTGGTTGGCACATGAAATAATATATGGCTAGCATTCTACCTGGTTCTTCTTTGGGCACTTCACAATGCCGTCCTTCAGGGAAGCTTGTATTTGGCTCAAGCACGGGTAACATTCCGGCAGATGTTTCTGATGTTTCTAAGGCAACTGTTAAGGAGGTCAAATAGGAGGTACCTAAGGAAGACCCAAAGTTCCAAGAATTTACTGGTAGAAAAATATTCGTTAAAGGATTGAAAAGCGTTGCTTCTCAATTTTGTGTGTTGTGGCAATCTCTTAGAGTGTATCCATGAGTCTATGATGACAACGAATGGGTAGTCTGCTTGATCATTTCAATGGAAATAGTAATTCCAAAATTGGAACTTTCCAGATGTGTGATCCCTCTACCAGCAAGGCAAACGAACCAAAGTTCCTCTAGAAACCAATTGCACCTTCCAGCAATAGCAAAATCCCACAAAACGAGGAACGATTTCCTGAATTGACAATATGTTTCAAACCAATTTCTCATTTCGGAAATATGTAAAACAAATTATTTTCTCTATTTCTGGGTTGAAGCTCCAGTTTTGTAATTAAAAAATGTATATATATATCAGTTTCCGGAAGTCGAAGGGGGGTATATGGAGTAGATGTAAAGAAGAAGAAGTCGATATGTAGGAGTTGTAGAATGAAGTAGTGGATTTTCAAGAAGAAGAAGTCGATAGATGAAAGGGAGGGAGTAGCTGTAGAGGAGAAGAAGTTAATAGATAGGGATATGGAGTAGCTGTATCGATGGATTAGAATGTAGTAACTGCACATTAGAATTTCTCACTTGTAAAATCGAATTTCCCAAATGAAGGAGTCAATGGATCGAATGGAGGGATAGAGCAGGCGGCCCATTAGAGGAGAAGTAACTGCTCAATTAGACAAGAGTGTAGATAAATTTTTTGAGATGTAATGGCAGTGAGTTTGTCAATTAGAGGGCGGAAGCTCTCAGATGTAATTCTTATTTCCCAAATTAGAGAGCGCAAAATTAGAATTTCCATCAATTTTCTCAGATGCAAAAATCGATTTCTGAAGATGTAGATCCGACACCAAATTGCCCAGCAGCTGATGTATTTGTTGATTAATGTTTGAAGCAATGGTTTTGATTTAATTTAATTTTGGCTTTGCATTTATTTGTTTTTTTTATGTAACCATTGTAATTTTTATTTTTAACGTTGGGTTAGTTTCAGACTTGCTCCAGGGAGTGGCAAGGATCCAACGCAACCTGGAGTCGAGTCCTCATTCTTCATAGATTTAGGAATCGTGAAATTTGCATAATTATATTTTAAATTGTTTTTAATAGCATCTAATATTTCTTAATTATGCACTTAGATCATTGCTTTGTTATCCAATTTCTGAGTTTAAATATGCAACTAGAATAGAATGTAATGTTTTGAAATTTGAGTATGTTAGCCTTGCCATTTAAAATATTAAATCAACATTTTGCATTATGTGATTTCTTTGAATGTTTGCAGATTTAATGTTCATTTAATTTTTTATTCATTTAATTTAATGTTAATAATTAGATTTATTTTTTCGTAGTGTGACAATTTCTTTATAAGAGCTTTTGAATGCAGATTTGATTGTGTAGGTAGCAGTGATTTCGTTTTCATCATTGAGTTGCATAGTTTCGAATAGTAAGCTGGTTTTTGGATGATTCATTTAATCTAGATTAAAATACTTGAATTAAAGGTTCTTCTTGATTATTTGTAACGTGATTTTTATATAGGATCTTTTAAGTGTTGTTTTATATGAATCAAATTAGTTTTATTTTAGAAATAAATAGAATTGTCCTTTGATTAATTTAAAATCTTGAATTTGTTATCAAGGGTAGTTTAGATAGTTAGTTTAAGGTGTGAATTTATAATGTGTGATATTTTTGCTTATCTCAAGATTAGTTTCGAGTGTTAAAGAGGAATAATTAGATTAAGTTTTCTAAGTTATCATAGGAGATTTAAAAATAGAATGCTAGTGTGAGAATGTTACATGATTGAAGATTGTCTTGAATTTCATTATAGTTTAATTACAGTGTGGAGTTTCCAGTGAATGAAATTGGTTAAGTAGGTTTCCTTTCAAGGTTGTTTATTTGCGAGCAAATGTGTGTTTCATTGCAACACCTAGTTTATCATTAATAAGGAATATATTTATACTCTGATCAGTAAGCTGAGCCAATACGTAGTACAACTCGCGTTTACGACTCTCGGATTGATAATTAATATTGAGAGGTTTAATCTGACAATTAAACCGCCCAACACTAAGTTTTTTAAATTAATGGAATGTATGTCTTACAAGGAGACCTAGGGTAAGCTTCAGAGAAACTATGAAGGAGATGAAAAAGTAAAGAGAGACAAATCTCATAAACATAGAATGCAGTTTAAAAGTATAAAAACGAAAAAAAATGAATTTATTGTTAGATTATTTCTTTGGGTAGATGAAGTTGTAAACATCATTAAAGGAATTTATGAAAATTTTAATGAAGTATTAATTGTTCAAAAAGTGCTAATATATCTTCCCATGAGATTCAATGCTAATATTTCATCCATTAAGGAGATGAAAGATCTAGACACTTTAAAGATGGATGTGTTGGTTGTGTGTTATGGAAGTGCCGCTAGAATTTTTTTTTATGCAAACCCAATAATAGTTGGGTGGACCCAAGAATGGGGGCTGGACCCATAGATGGTGGGTGGACCTACCAATTGTTTTCTTTCATAGGTTTTGCACATGGTTTTGGGAATGATGTTTTTCTTCCCATGGTACTTTCTAGATTCGGTCAAGGGAACTACCGTTATGTTCTGATCAAGGGTTAAGGATTTAGGTTTATGAATGTTTTGGCATATATATATGTATTGTAACATTTAAAGAAAAATAATGAAAAATCAATATGGTAGTCCCGATTTTTGGATCCAAGAGAAAATATCTATGTATATTTGTTTTATGTTCTCTCCAATGTTTATTTTTCTGTTTGAAGAATTTGTTTGCAGGTAATTTCTTTACAGGGTTAAAACCTACATTTGGGGTCAGAGTTATTTCAGCTTCAAGGGGATGCCTTTGTTTTTGAGGGGTTTTTCTCAGGCTATGGTAGACCCTGTTACATTGGGAGATCTATGGGATTGATTCTTGTGGTGAATGAAGATGGCGAACAATGGAAAGATATAGATTGATAAATTCAATGGAAAAAATTTTTAGTTGTGGATGATCAAGATGGAGGATATTTTGGTGGATAAAGATCAATGGATCATGATTGATCTGGGTACTAAATCAATGACAATGTCAACAGAATATTGGGTGAAGTTGGATCAGAAGGAAAATATCACAGTACGGTTGTGTATCTCAGATTCAGTATTTTTGAATATATCAGGGGAAGCTATGTTGAAGGATTTGTGGGACAAGTTAGGGAATTTGTACCAATCTAAGTCTCTAGTGAAAAAAGTCTTCCTACGGAAAAAACTATATAAACTGAGGATGAAGGATGGAGACTCGGTAACAGAGCATATAAAAACCTTTAATACTATGGTAATATAGTTTTTATACGTTGATATAAAAATTTTAGATGAAGATAAGTGCATTGTTTTGTTGTGTTCTCTACTAGATTCATGGGAGAGTCTGGTTGTTTCTATAGGTAGCAATACAACTACCTTGAAGTTTGATGAAATATTCTCATCCTTATTGTCAGAGGAGATGAGACGGAAAAATATGGAGATCCATAATGGGGATTCCTTTTTTCTAAGAGGACGGTCTTAGAATAGAAAAATAAATAATTCCTCAAGTTGGAGATATAAATCTACATAGAGATCTAAATCTCCAGTAAAACCTATAAAGATATGCTAGAAATGTAGAAAAGAATGGCATTACAAAAAGAATTGTAAATATAAACTCTTGAGAAAGGAAGTGGATCTGGTAATTCTCCTTCTACATAGGAAAAAAACACCTCAGATGAAGGTGGGGAGGTGTACGTGGCTTCTTCTTCAAGTACACATATAGATCATGAGGCATGTTTGATTGAATCAGATGCATCCTTTCACTTCACTACCCATAGGGAGTGGTTTTGTGAGTATGAAAAATATGATGATGGCGATACCTTATTAAGGGATGACAGGAAGGCCAGAATCATCAGAGGTGAAAATTCAAGCTGAAGTTGGAAGGTGGAAGGATTAGAACACTTCATGGTGTTCTGCATATTCCTGCATTAGCCAAAAATCTAAGTTCTATAAGGGGGAGATGATGCAGGTGTAAAAATATTGTTCGAGAAAGATACCTGCAAGATGGTTATGGGAGAAATGGTATTGATGTGGGGAGTTCAGATTGGAACTTTGTACAAGATTTTGGGTATCAATGTTATTTATGGGTGCAACAATTTTGTGGTTCCTGAAAGTGGAGTAGAAAATCTAGTGGTCTCTGGAGAAAATACCATGCTATGGAATCAAAGGCTTGGTGACGCAACAACGCTGAAAGTCCGCCCCAAGGAGAGCTGGTCAAATATGACGTGGCTCTATCCGCATTTCCCTTTGGTTTACCCCACGTGGCTTCTCTTTCTATTTAATTATCAAATTCGGAGAATTTGATAAATAATACTGTCCACCAAGTTTGAGCTTTAAATTATATTCTCGAACCTTATATTAAAATTCAACTCTCTTCGCATAAATGACTCATAACAGACCTTGATTCTGGGTCCCGCCTCCACAATCAATATCCATTCAAATGTACGGCCGTACCTTAGGTTAAATTCCATGCATCTTCGTTGTGCGACCACCGTCCGATGACTCTGCGCCAGATCGACGACCCTCGACGATATCGCTCGACATCCTCGTACTAACTTTAATGTGCAATGAGAATATGGAAAGGTGGTTTTGCGCGGGTCCACTTCGCCACATGTCGATTCCTCTATGGAATTGCTCCCCCCCTCAAGAAATACCGCTTATTCACCAAAAGCAGTGCGATATGGGCAACCCACTTCCGCAATTCCACTTGTGGTTTTGGAACAGTGCTTAATCAGGGTTCACGTGGGGTTGAGCTATCCTTTTAATTCGTTAACTCAGGTCATGGTTCCAATATCAAACAAATCTATCCCATTGTAAAGCGGGAACTCTACCATTCAAACAACGTTCGCGACCATGGTTCCTTTGCACAGACCTCGCCTGCGGGTGGTGTTAATCCAACAGGGTTTATCCAATTAAATTTAAGAGAAACAATGGACCGAGGGATACATAACCTATACGGCAGGTTAATTCAATAAATATATATATACAGAGTCCAATCACTTCACAGTTAAACTAATTTCTTCACAAATAACGACACAAGATAGTTAGATACTCAACAAAAATTGAAATTCATTTAATTGGAAGCAATGCACAGATTTATTGAAGGAACCTCTCTTCCTCCCCTCTCTCCTCTCCTCTATACATTTGAGGGATTACATTTATATACATCAACATATGTCCTTTCGGTTCCTCTGTGAGGACCGTTATGGTAATTCAAGAGCCTAATTACAACTACTCGAAAACTAAAAACACGACAGATGGACTAACCATTCGACTTCTACAACTCTAACTGATCTACTAATACAATCAGCTAAGGTATTGACACCTAGCTATTACAATTCAAATGTTTTCAAACCCTCCTAGCCACAACATGTGGAAAAACCTCCTACATTGCTGGCTAGTGTCTAATGCCCCTGCATCAGACTCCCGAGGGAAATCTTCTTCATGGGCTCCTGTCCATGAGCTCTTCTACTGATCTTCCTATATTCTGCAACATTTCTTCAGCCATCCAAGTGGCATCTTCCTCTGGCTTTTCCTTCCATTTGATTAAGTAATGAAAGTACTCTTGTCCTCTGGTCCTTCTGAATGGTCTTTTATCCAATATCTTCTCTGGTTGCAATGGCTGTGCTGGAGGTAGCTGCTCTTTCCACTCAATCTGTTCCTTGTTTTCTGATCCTTCTTCTGCACCATCATCTTCAAACTTGTACAAATATGAAACATTAAAAATGGGAGATATTCCAACATCAGGAGGTAATTAAATCTCATAAGCATTGGCAGAAAACTTTCTAAGTATCTTGCATGGCCCAATCTTTTTGAACTTCAATTTGTTATACTGCTTCTTTGGAAATCTCCCCTTTCTCAAGTGTGCCAAAACCAAATCTCCTACTTCAAAATGAACTTCTTTTCTGCTCAAGTCTACTCTGCTTTTGTATCTGATGCTGCTACCTTGTAGTTTCTGTTTCACTTGTTCATGTATGGCGTGGATCTCTGAAGCAAATTCCTCACCATTTGCACTCCTTAGCTCTACCTTTCCCAAGTTTCTTAACTCTGATATTCCTCTGGGGTGAATTCCATAAAAAATATAAAATGGACTCTGCCCTGTTCTCCTGTTTGGTGAGTCATTATATGAATATTCTGCCTGGGGCAAAATATGATCCCACTGCTTGGGATGCTCTCCTGCCAGACTTCTCAATAAATTTCCCAGACTCTTATTCACTACCTCAGTTTGTCCATCAATCTGAGGATGATAAGATGAGTTGAAACTTAGTTTGGTACCAAGTTTCTTCCACAGTGTCTGCCAAAATTGACCCACAAATCTGGTATCTCTGTCTAAAACAATACTCTTGGGAAACCCATGCAATCTAACAACTTCTTTGAAGAACAAGTTAGCAACATGGGTGGCATCACTAGTTTTATAGCATGGAATAAAATGTGCCATTTTGGAGAGTCTATCCACTACAGCAAAGACTGCATCATTCCCTCTCTGAGTCTTGGGAAATCCTAGAACAAAATCCATACTCACCATGTCCCAAGGACTATCTGGAATAGGTAAGGGAGTGTACAATCCTGCATTCTGGCTCCTTCCTTTAGCATATTGACAGATTTTGCAATTCTTCACAAACTTGTCCACTTCTTCTCTCATCTTGGGCCATAAATAAAAGTGACTTAGCTGCTCATAAGTCTTATCAGTACCAAAGTGTCCAGCAATTCCACCACTATGCTTCTCTTTGATTAAATTTTCTCTCATGGAACATTTTGGTACACACAGTTGGCTTCTTCTGAATAACAAGTCCTCCTACAGGAAATAATCCAGCCACTGGCTTCTATCTGTTAAAACAGGGTTACTACATGCCTCAAATGCTTCCTTAAAATCTGGATCTGTTTTATATAATTCTTTGAGAAAATCAAATCCTACAACTTCAAAATTTGCTTCTTGAACAAGCATGTGCCTCCTACTCGAAGCATCAACTACTTTATTGGCTTGGCCACTTATATGTTTCAAAACAAAATTAAAAATTTGGAGATACTCAACCCATTTAGTATTCTTATGTTTCAACTTGGGCTGCTGTACAATATACTGCAAAGCATGGTTGTCAGAATATAATACAAATTCCCTGGACATCAAATAATGTCTCCACTTCTTCAGTGCCTGAACAATTTCATATAATTCCTTCTCATAAGAGGAATACTTTCTTCTGGTGTCATTCAACTTTTCACTGAAATATGCCACGGGCCTATCATCCTGACTCAACACAGCTCCAATGGCCTCCCCACTGGCATCACATTTTACATGAAATGGTTTAGTAAAATCAGGCAGAATCAAAACAGGCTTCTCTGTTATCTTTTGCTTCAACAGCTTAAAATTTCCTTCTGCTTCAAAAGTCCACTTAAATGGCTGGTTGCTCTTCTTCATTGTCTCAATTATGGGTGCATTAATCTTACTGAAGTTTCTTATAAACTTTCTGTAGAAACTGACAAGTCCATGGAAACTTCTTACCTCAAAAACATTCCGGGGTGAAGGCCACTCCACAATTGCCTTAACCTTTTATGGGTCCATCTTCAATCCTTCTGCAGAAACAACAAAACCCAAATACACCAAATCTTCCTTCATGAATGAGCATTTCTTCAGATTTATCAGCAGTTTCTCTTGGTGCAACTTCTTCAAGACATCATTAAGATGCCTTAAATGTTCTTCTTTAGTTCTGCTGAAAACTAATATATCATCTAGGTACACTATCAAAAATTTACCAATGAACTCTTTCAATACCTCATTCATAAGTCTCATAAAAGTGCTAGGTGCATTTGAAAACCCAAAAGGAATTACCATCCATTCATACAGTCCTTCATTTGTCTTAAAATCAGTTTTCCACTCATCACCCTCTCTTATTCTAATCTGATGGTATCTACTTTTTAAATCTATCTTTGAGAAATATTTAGCACCACTCAAACAATCCATTAAATCCTCAATTCTTGGCAAAGGGAATCTATACCTGATTGTGATCTTATTAAGTGCTCTGGAATCAGTACACATCCTCCAGCCTCCATCTTTCTTTGGGCTCAATAGCTCAATACTGCTGGTACTACACATGGACTTAGGCTTTCTTTGATCAGCCCCTTGTCCACCAACTCCTGTGCTTGTCTCCTGATTTCCTCATTTTCCTTGGGAGTCATTCTGTAGGCTGCCTTGTTTGGCAGATTTGAACCAGGGATAAAATCTATTTGATGACTAATATTTCTCACAGGTGGCAGCTCATTAGGTAAATCATCCACAACAATGTCACAGTAATTGTCTAACATCTCTTGTATCTCTACTGGTAAATCAGAAATCTTTGTAGAAGTAAGAACTACTTTAGGTTTGCAAACTAAAGCAAAGCTTACCTCTTCTTCTTCTATCTGCTTCAAATATTCCTTCCCACTCAGCAATAAGGTCTTTGGATCAATCACTCTGCTGGATGGCTCTCCTTCTTCCATGGGTATCAATGTATGATGTACCCCATCCTTGAAGAACTTGTAAGTGTTCTTCTTGCCATCATGCACTGCTTCTCTGTCAAACTGCCAAGGCCTACCCAGCAGTATATGACACACATCCATGGGCATTACATCACACAGGACCTTATCTTTATATTTTCCCATTTGCAGCTCTATCTCACACTATTCTTTCACAACCAGCTGGTGCCCTTTATGCAGCCAGGATACCCTGTAGGGAGTTGGATGCTCCCTTGTCTTCAACTTCAGCTTTTCTATTACCTCAGTGGAAACCATATTTTCTGTGTTGCCACTATCAATGACTAGCTGGCAGCACTTCCCTTGGACTTTGTATATGCTCCTAAACAAAGTCTTCCTTTGTGCAGGCTCAGTGACCTCTTTGGCTTGCTTCAACAGGACCTTATTCACCACCAAGGATTCTCCCCTCTCTGGAAGAATTTCTTCTTCGATCTCTGCTTCTTCTCTAGCCTGGGCAACAACAACATTCCTTGGACCAGCACCCACATGCACCCACATTCTCTGGACATTCATAGTGCTTGTGTCCCACTTGCTGACATCTATAACACCTCAATTCTCTACCTCTGCCTCTGTCTCTGCCTCCTCTTCCTTTCCCTCAGTAAGAACCCCTTCTGCCCCTTGCATCCTCCTCTGTAGATGCATTCTGAGGTGAGCTATTGTTAGATCCATCCATGGGTGTAGTAGGCTTTCCTCTACCTCCCTGACTTCCCTTCCCATGAAAAGTACCTCTCTTCTTGGCAGACTGTTTCCTCAGGAGTTTCTCCTTTGCTTTCAAGGCCATCTGATAGGCCTCTTCCATTGTCTTAGGAGACAGAAGACCAATCTCATCTTGGATCTCCAGCTTGAGACCATTCACATATCTGGCAGTCTTCTCTGGTGTGTCTTGGAATTGCCCAGCCCTTATGCTTACTCTCTAGAATTCCTCTATGTATTTCTTTACCGTAAGCAACCTCTGTCTCAGGTTATGCTTTTGCTTGTACAATGTCAGCTGGTAATCACTAGGAAATAATTTACCTTTTAATTTAGCCATCATTCTGGTCCATCTCTTGATAGGTTGCTTGCCAACTCGCCTCATTTCTGCCTACACTCCATCCCACCAAAGTGCAGCATGTCCTTTCAGCTTTGTTACTACAAACTTGACCTTTTTATCTTCACTTATTTCTTCATAATCGAATCACTTTTTCAATTCATTTATCCAGTCCACCAGCTCCTCTGGATTCAGTCCCCCTGCATAGCTTGACACTTCAATTCTGGGCTTAATTGCAGACCCCAGAAAAGTTCTAAGGAGCCTCATGTCAAGAGGAATTTCAATATTTTCTTCTACTTCTTCTATTTCAGCTTCACTGATGTCTTTAGGATCTCTGGTCTGTCTTCATTCTATGACATCCATTTTGGCCTCGACCCTCTGCAACATCCCCAACACCTCAGCGTTGGCAATAGGTCTCCTTCTTCTAGCACCTCCACCAAATCGGATTGCCATGTCAGCAAAACAACTTCAGACAACAGCTCTGATACCACAAATGATGCAACAAAGCTGAAAGTCCACCCCAAGGAGAGCTGGTCAACTGTGACGTGGCTCTGTCCGCATTTCCCTTTGGTTTACCCCACGTGGCTTCTCTTTCTATTTAATTATCAAATTTGGAGAATTTGATAAATAATACTGTCCACCAAGTTTGAGCTTTAAATTATATTCCTGAACCTTATATTAAAATTCAACGCTCTTCGCATAAATGACTCATAACAGACCTTGATTCTGGGTCCCGCCTCCACAATCAATAGCCAATCAAATGTACGCCCGTACCTTAGGTTAAATTCCATGCATCTTCATTGTGTGACCACCATCCGCTAACTCTGCGCCAGATCGACGGCCCTCGACGATATCGCTCGGCGTCCTCGTACTAACTTTAACGTGCGATGAGAATACGAAAAGGTGGTTTTGCGCGGGTCCACTTCGCCACGTGTCGATTCCTCTATGGAATCGCTCCCCCCCTCAGGAAATACTGCTTATTCACCAAAAGTGGTGCAATATGGGCAACCCACTTCCGCAATTCCACTTGTGGTTATGGAACAGTGCTTAATCAGGGTTCACATGGGGTTGAGCTATCCTTTTAATTCGTTAACTCAGGTCAGGGTTCCGATATCAAACAAATATATCCCGTTGTAAAGCGGGAATTCTACCATTCAAACAACGTTCGCGACCATGGTTCCTCTGCACAGACCCTGCCTGCGGGTGGTATCAATCCAACATGGTTTATCCAATTAAATTTAAGAGAAATAATGGACCGAGGGATACAGAACCTATACGGCAGGTTAATTCAATAAATATATATATACAGAGTCCAATCACTTCACAGTTAAACCAATTTCTTCACAAATAACGACATAAGACAGTTAGATACTCAACAGAAATTAAAATTCATTTAAATGGAAGCAATGCATAGATTTATTGAAGGAACCTCTCTTCCTCCCCTCTCTCCTCTCCTCTATACATCCGAGGGATTACATGTATATACATCAGCATATGTCCTTTCGATTCCTCTGTGAGGACCGTTATGGTAATTCAAGAGCCTAATTACAACTACTCGAAAACTAAAAACACGACAGATGGACTAACCATTCGACTTCTGCAACTCTAACTGATCTAATAATACAATCAGCTAAGGTTTTCACACCTAGTTGTTACAATTCAAATGTTTTCAAACCCTCCTAGCCACAACATGTGGACAAACCTCCTACATTGTTGGCTAGTGTCTAATGCCCCTGCGTCAGACTCCCGAGGGAAATATTCTTCATGGGCTCCTGTCCATGAGCTCTTCTACTGATCTGCCTATCTTCTGCAACATTTCTTCAGCCATCCAAGTGGCATCTTCCTTTGGCTTACCCTTCCATTTGATTAATTACTAAAATTACTCTTGTCCTCTGGTCCTTCTGAATGGTCTTTTCTCCAATATCTTCTCTGGTTGTAATGGCTATGTTGGAGGTAGCTGCTCTTTCCACTCAATCTGCTCCTTGTCTGCTGATCCTTCTTCTGCACCATCATCTTCATACTTGTACAAATCTGCAACATTAAAAATGGGAGATATTCCAACATTAGGAGGTAATTCAATCTCATAAGCATTGGCAGAAAACTTTCTAAGTATCTTGCATGGCCCAATCTTTTTGAACTTCAATTTGTTATACTCCTTCTTTGGAAATCTCCCCTTTCTCAAGTGTGCCAAAACCAAATCTCCTACTTCAAAGTGAACTTCTTTTCTGCTCAAGTCTTCTCTGCTTTTGTATCTGATGTTGCTGCCTTGTAGTTGTTGTTTCACTTGTTCATGTATGGCGTGGATCTCTGAAGCAAATTCCTCACCATCTGCACTCCTTAGCTCTACCTTTCCCAGGTTTCTTAACTCTGATATTCCTCTCGGTTGCATTCCATAAACAATATGAAATGGACTCTTCCTTGTGCTCCTGTTTTGTGAGTCATTATATGCATATTCTGCCTGGGGAAAAATATGATCCCACTGCTTGGGATGCTCTCCTGCCAGACTTCTCAATAAATTTCCCAGACTCCTATTCACTACCTCAGTTTTTCCATCAGTATGAGGATGATAAGCTGAGCTGAAACTTAGTTTGGTACCAAGTTTCTTCCACAGTGTCCTCCAAAATTGACCCACAAATCTGGTATCTATGTCTGAAACAATACTCTTGGGAAACCCATGCAATCTAACAACTTCTTTGAAGAACAAGTTAGCAACATGGGTGACATCACTAGTTTTATAGCATGGAATAAAATGTGCCATTTTGAAGAGTCTATCCACTACAACAAAGACTGCATCATTCCCTCTCTGAGTCATGGGCAATCCTAGAACAAAATCCATACTCACCATGTCCCAAGGCCTGTCTGGAATAGGTAAGGGAGTGTACAATCCTGCATTCTAGCTCCTTCCTTTAGCATATTGACAGATTTTGAAATTCTTCACAAACTTGTCCACTTCTGCTCTCATATTGGGCCATAAATAAAAGTGAATCAGTTGCTCATAAGTCTTATCAGTACCAAAGTGTCCAGCAAGTCCACCACTATGCTTCTCTTTGATCAAATTTTCTCTCATGGAACATTTTGGTACACACAGTTGGCTTCTTCTGAATAACAAGTCCTCCTGCAGGAAATAATCCAGCCACTGGCTTCTATCTATTAAAACAGGGTTACTACATGCCTCAAATGCTTCCTTAAAATCTGGATCTGTTTTATATAATTCTTTGAGAAAATCAAATCCTACAACTTCAAAATTTGCTTCTTGAACAAGCATGTGCCTCCTACTCGAAGCATTAGCTACTTTATTGGCTTGGCCACTTATATGTTTCAAAACAAAATTAAAACTTTGGAGATACTCAACCCATTTAGCATGCTTATGTTTCAACTTGAGCTACTCTATAATATACTGCAAAGCATGGTTAGAATATAATACAAATTCCCTGGACATCAAATAATGTCTCCACTTCTTCAGTGCCTGAACAATTGCATATAATTCCTTCTCATAAGAGGAATAATTTCTTCTGGTGTCATTCAGCTTTTCACTGAAATATGCCACAAGCCTATCATCCTGACTCAACACAGCTCCAATGGCCTCCCCACTGGCATCACATTTTACTTGAAATGGTTTAGTAAAATCAGGCAGAATCAAAACAAGCTTCTCTGTTATCTTTTGCTTCAGCAGCTTAAAATTTCTTTCTACTTCAGTAGTCCACTTAAATGGTTAGTTGCTCTTATTTATTTTCTCAATTATGTGTGTATTAATCTTACTTAAGTTTCTTATAAACTTTCTGTAGAAATTGGCAAGTCCATGGAAACTTCTTACCTCAAAAACATTCCGGGGTGAAGGCCACTCCACAATTGCCTTAACCTTTTATGGGTCCATCTTCAATCCTTCTGCAGAAACAACAAACCACAAATACACCAACTCTTCCTTCATGAATGAGCATTTCTTCAGATTTATCAGCAGTTTCTCCTGGTGCAGCTTCTTCAAGACATCATTAAGATTCCTTAAATGTTATTCTTTAGTTCTGCTGAAAACTAATATATCATCCAGGTACACAATCACAAATTTACCAATGAACTCTTTCAATACCTCATTCATAAGTCTCATAAAAGTGCTAGGTGCATTTGACAACCCAAAAGGAATTACCATCCATTCATACAGTCCTTCATTTGTCTTAAAAGCAGTTTTCCACTCATCACCCTCTCTTATTCTAATCTGATGGAAACCACTTTTTAAATCTATCTTTGAGAAATATTTAGCACCACTCAAACAATCCATTAAATCCTCAATTCTGGCAAAGGGAATCTGTACCTGATTGTGATCTTATTAATTGCTCTGGAATCAGTACACATCCTCCAGCCTCCATCTTTCTTTGGGCTAAATACTGCTGGAACTGCACATGGACTCAGGCTTTCTCTGATCAGCCCCTTGTCCACCAACTCCTGTGCTTGTCTCCTGATTTCCTCATTTTCCTTGGGAGTCATTCTGTAGGCTGCCTTGTTTGGCAGATTTGAACCAGGGATAAAATCTATTTGATGACTAATCTTTCTCACAGGTGGCAGCTCATTAGGTAAATCATCCACAACAATGTCACAGTAATTGTCTAACATCTCTTATATCTCTACTAGTAAATCAGAAATCTTTGTAGAAGTAAGAACTAATTTAGGTTTGCAAACTAAAGCAAAGCTTACCTCTTCTTCTTCTATCTGCTATAGATATCCCTTCCTGCTCAGCAACAAGGTCTTTGGATCAATCACTCTACTGGATGGCTCTCCTTCTTCCATGGGTATCAATGTATGATGTACCCCATCCTTGAAGAACTTGTAAGTGTTCTTCTTGCCATCATGCACTGCTACTCTGTCAAACTGCCAAGGCCTACCCAGCAGTATATGACACACATCCATGGGCATTACATCACACAGGACCTTATCTTTATATTTTCCCATTTGCAGCTCTATCTCACACTATTCTTTCACAACCAGCTAGTGCCCTTTATGCAGCCAGGACACCCTGTAGGGAGTTGGATGCTCCCTTGTCTTCAACTTCATCTTTTATATTACCTCAGTGGAAACCAGATTTTCTGTGCTGCCACTATCAATGAATAGCTGGCAGCACTTCCCTTGGACTTTGCATATGCTCCTAAACAAAGTCTTCCTTTGTGCAGGCTTAGTGACCTCTTTGGCTTGCTTCAACAGGACCTTATTCACCACCAAGGATTCTCCCCTCTCTGGAATAATTTCTTCTTCGATCTCTGCTTCTTCTCCAGCCTGGGAAACAACAACATTCCTTGGACCAGCACCCACATTATCTGAACATTCATAGTGCTTGTGTCCCACTTGCTGACATCTATAACACCTCAATTCTCTACCTCTGCCTCTGTCTCTGCCTCCTCTTCCTTTCCCTCTGTAAGAACCCCTTCTACCCCTTGAATCCTCCTTTGTAGATGCATTCTGAGGTGAGCTACTATTAGCTCCATCCCTGGGTGTAGTAGGCTTTCCTCTACCACCCTGACTTCCCTTCCCACGGAAAGTACCTCTCTTCTTGGCAGACTGTTTCCTCAGGAGTTTCTCCTCTGCTTTCAAGGCCATCTGATACGCCTCTTCCACTGTCTTAGGAGACAGAAGACCAATCTCAACTTGGATCTCCAACTTGAGACCATTCACATATCTGGTAATATTCTCTGGTGTGTCTTGGAATTTCCCAGCCCTTATGCTTACTCTGTAGAATTCCTCTGTGTATTCCTTTACCGTAAGCAACCTCTGTCTCAGGTTCTTCTTTTGCTTGTACAATGTCAGCTGGTAATCACTAGGCAAGAATTTACCTTTTAATTTAGCCATCATTCTGGACCGGCTCTTGATAGGTTGCTTTCCAACTCTCCTCCTTTCTGCCTACACTCCATCCCACCAAAGTGCAACATGTCCTTTCAGCTTTTTTACTGCAAACTTGACCTTTTTATCTTCACTTATTTCTTCATAATCGAAGCACTTGTTCAATTCATTTATCCAGTCCACCAGCTCCTCTAGATTCAATCCCCCTGCATAGCTTGACACTTTAATTATGGGCTTAACTGCTGACCCCAGAACAGTTCTAAGGAGCCTCATGTCAGGAGGAATTTCAACATTTTCTTCTGCTTCTTCTATTTCAGCTTCGTTGATGTCTTCAGGATCTCTGGTATGTCTTCGCTCTATGACATCCATTCTGGCCTCAACCCTCTGCAACATCCCCAACACCTCAGCGTTGGCAACATGTCTCCTTCTACCAGCACCTCTACCAACTCATATTTCCATGTCAGCAAAACAACTTCAGACAACAGCTCTGATACCACAAATGATGCAACAACGCTGAAAGTCCGCCCCAAGGAGAGCTGGTCAACTGTGATGTGGCTCTGTCCGCATTTCCCTTTGGTTTACGCCACGTGGCTTCTCTTTCTATTTAATTATCAAATTCAAATAATTTGATAAATAATACTGTCCACCAAGTTTGAGTTTTAAATTATATTCCCGAACCTTATATTAAAATTCAATGCTCTCTGCATAAATGACTCATAACAGACCTTGATTCTGGGTCCCGCCTCCACAATCAATAGCCAATCAAATGTACGCTCGTACCTTAGGTTAAATTCCATGCATCTTCATTGTGCAACCACCGTCCGATAACTCTGCGCCAGATTGACGGCCCTCGACGATATCGCTCGGCGTCCTCGTACTAACTTTAACGTGCGATGAGAATACAGAAAGGCGGTTTTGCGCGGGTCCACTTCGCCACGTGTCGATTCCTCTATGGAATCGCTCCCCCCCTCAGAAAATTCCGCTTATTCACCAAAAGCGGTGCGATATGGGCAACCCACTTCCGCAATTCCACTTGTGGTTATGGAACAGTGCTTAATCAAGGTTCACGTGGGGTTGAGCTATCCTTTTAATTCATTAACTCAGGTCAGGGTTCCGATATCAAACAAATCTATCTCGTTGTAAAGCGGGAATTATACCATTCAAACAATGTTCGCGACCATGATTCCTCTGCACAGACCCCGCCTGCGGGTTGTGTTAATCCAACGGGGTTTATCCAATTAAATTTAAGAGAAATAATGGACCGAGGGATACAGAACCTATACGGCAGGCTAATTCAATAAATATATATATACAGAGTCCAATCACTTCACAGTTAAACCAATTTCTTCACAAATAACGACACAAGACAGTTAGATACTCAACAGAAATAAAAATTCATTTTACTGGAAGCAATGCACAAATTTATTGAAGGAACCTCTCTTCCTCCCCTCTCTCCTCTCCTCTATACATCCGAGGGATTACATTTATATACATCAACATATGTCCTTTCGGTTCCTCTGTGAGGACCGTTATGGTAATTCAAGAGCCTAATTACAACTACTCGAAAACTAAAAACACGACAGATGGACTAACCATTCGACTTCTACAACTCTAACTGATCTAATAATACAACCAGCTAAGGTATTGACACCTAGCTGTTACAATTCAAATGTTTTCAAACCCTCCTAGCCACAACATGTGGAAAAACCTCCTACATTGTTGGCTAGTGTCTAATGCCCCTGCATCAGACTCCCGAGGGAAATCTTCTACATGGGCTCCTGTCCATGAGCTCTTCTACTGATCTGCCTATCTTCTGCAACATTTCTTCAGCCATCCAAGTGGCATCTTCCTCTGGCTTTTCCTTCCATTTGATTAAGTACTGAAAGTACTCTAGTCCTCTGGTCCTTCTGAATGGTCTTTTATCCAATATCTTCTTTGGTTGCAATGGCTATGCTGGAGGTAGCTGCTCTTTCCACTCAATCTGTTCCTTGTCTGCTGATCCTTCTTCACCATCATCTTCATACTTGTACAAATATGCAACATTAAAAATGGGAGATATTCCAACATCAGGAGGTAATTCAATCTCATAAGCATTGGCAGAAAACTTTCTAAGTATCTTGCATGGCCCAATCTTTTTGAACTTCAATTTGTTATACTGCTTCTTTGGAAATCTCTCCTTTCTCAAGTGTGCCAAAACCAAATCTCCTACTTCAAAGTGAACTTCTTTTCTGCTCAAGTCTTCTCTGCTTTTGTATCTGATGTTGATGCCTTGTAGTTACTGTTTCACTTGTTCATGTATGGCTTGGATCTCTGAAGAAAATTCCTCACCATCTGCACTCCTTAGCTCTTCCTTTCCCAGGATTCTTAACTCTGATATTCCTCTAGGGTTCATTCCATAAACAATATGAAATGGACTCTGCCCTGTGCTCCTGTTTGGTGAGTCATTATATGCATATTCTGCCTGGGGAAAAATATGATCCCACTGCTTGGGATGCTCTCCTGCCAGACTTCTCAATAAATTTCCCAGACTCTTATTCACTACCTCAGTTTTTCCATCAGTCTGAGGATGATAAGCTGAGCTGAAACTTAGTTTGGTACCAATTTTCTTCCACAGTGTCCTGCAAAAGTGACCCACAAATCTGGTATCTCTGTCTGAAACAATACTCTTGGGCAACCCATGCAATCTAAAAACTTCTTTGAAGAACAAGTTAGCAACATGGGTGGCGTCACTAATTTTATAGCATGGAATAAAATGTGCCATTTTGGAGAGTCTATCCACTACAACAAAGACTGCATCATTCCCTCTCTGAGTCTTGGGCAATCCTAGAACAAAATCCATACTCACCATGTTCCAAGGCCTGTCTGGAATAGGTAAGGGAGTGTACAATCCTGCATTTTGGATCCTTCCGTTAGCATATTGACAGATTTTGCAATTCTTCATAAACTTGTCCACTTTTGCTCTCATCTTGGGCCATAAATAAAAGTGACTCAGTTGCTCATAAGTCTTATCAGTACCAAAGTGTCCAGCAAGTCCACCACTATGCTTCTCTTTGATCAAATTTTCTCTCATGGAACATTTTGGTACACATAGTTGGCTTCTTCTGAATAACAAGTCCTCCTACAGAAAATAATCCAGCCATTGGCTTCTATCTGTTAAAACAGGGTTACTACATGCCTCAAATGCTTCCTTAAAATCTGGATCTGTTTTATATAATTCTTTGAGAAAATCAAATCCTACAACTTCAAAATTTGCTTCTTGAACAAGCATGTGCCTCCTACTCAAAGCATCAACTACTATATTGGCTTGGCCACTTATATGTTTCAAAACAAAATTAAAACTTTGGAGATACTCAACCCATTTAGCATGCTTGTGTTTCAACTTGAGTTTCTCTACAATATACTGCAAAGCATGGTTGTCAGAATATAATACAAATTCCCTGGACATCAAATAATGTCTCCACTTCTTCAGTGCCTGAACAATTGCATATAATTAATTCTCATAAGAGGAATACTTTCTTCTGGTGTCATTCATCTTTTCACTGAAATATGCCACAGGCCTATCATCCTGACTCAAAACAGCTCCAATGGCCTCCCCACTGGCATCACATTTTACTTGAAATGGTTTAGTAAAATCAGGCAGAATCAAAACAGGCTTCTCTGTTATCTTTTGCTTCAGAATCTTAAAATTTCTTTCTGCTTCAATAGTCCACTTAAATGTTTGGTTTCTCTTCTTTATTGTCTCAATTATGGGTGCATTAATCCTACTTAATTTTCTTATAAACTTTCTGTAGAAACTGGCAAGTCCATGGAAACTTCTTACCTCAAAAATATTCTGAGGTGAAGGCCACTCCACAATTGCGTTAACCTTTTATGGGTCCACCTTCAATCCTTCTGCAGAAACAACAAACCCCAAATACACCAACTCTTCCTTCATGAATGAGAATTTCTTTAGATTTATCAGCAGTTTCTCCTGGTGCAGCTTCTTCAAGACATCATTAAGATGCCTTAAATGTTCTTCTTTAGTTCTACTGAAAACTAATATATCATCCAGGTACACTATCACAAATTTACCAATGAACTCTTTCAACACCTCATTCATAAGTCTCATAAAAGTGCTAGGTGTATTTGACAACCCAAAAGGCATTACCATCCATTCATACAGTCCTTCATTTGTCTTAAAATCATTTTCCCACTCATCACCCTCTCTTATTCTAATCTGATGGTATCCACTTTTTAAATCTATCTTTGAGAAATATTTAGCACCACTCAAACAATCCATTAAATCCTCAATTCTGGGCAAAGGGAATCTATACCTAATTGTGATCTTATTAATTTCTCTGGAATCAGTACACATCCTCCAGCCTCCGTCTTTCTTTCGGCTCAATACTGCTGGTACAACACATGGACTCAGGCTTTCTCTGATTAGCCCCTTGTCCACCAACTCCTGTGCTTATCCCCTTATTTCCTCATTTTCCTTGGGAGTCATTCTGTAGGCTGCCTTGTTTGGCAGATTTGAACCAGGGATAAAATCTATCTGATGACTAATCTTTCTCACAGGTGGCAGCTCATCAGGTAAATCATCCACAACAATGTCACAGTAATTGTCTAAGATCTCTTGTATCTCTACTGATAAATCAGAAATCTTTGTAGAAGTAAGAACTACTTTAGGTTTTCAAACTAAAGCAAAGCTTACCTCTTCTTCTTCTATCTTCTACAGATATTCCTTCCCGCTCAGCAACAAGGTCTTTGGATCAATCACTCTGCTGGATGACTCTCCTTCTTCCATGGGTATCAATGTATGATGTACCCCATCCTTGAAGAACTTGTAAGTGTTCTTCTTGCCCTCATGCACTGCTGCTCTATCAAACTACCAAGGCCTACCCAGCAATATATGACACACATCCATGGGAATTACATCACACAGGACCTTATCTTTATATTTGCCCATTTGCAGCTCTATCTCACACTATTATTTCACAACCAGCTGGTGCCCTTTATGCAGCCAGGACACCCTGTAGGGAGTTGGATGCTCCCTTGTCTTCAACTTCATATTTTCTATTACCTCAGTGGAAACCAGATTTTTTGTGCTTCCACTATCAATGACTAGCTGGCAGCACTTCCCTTGGACTTTGCATATGCTCCTAAACAAATTCTTCCTTTGTGCAGGCTCAGTGACCGCTTTGGCTTGCTTCAACAAGACCTTATTCACCACCAAGGATTCTCCCCTCTCTGGAAGAATTTCTTCTTCGATCTCTGCTTCTTCTCCAGCCTGGGCAACAACAACATTCCTTGGACCAGCACCCACATGCACCCACATTCTCTGGACATTCATAGTGCTTGTGTCCCACTTGCTGACATCTATAACACCTCAATTCTCTACCTCTGCCTCTGTCTCTTCCTCCTCTTCCTTTCCCTCTGTAAGAACCCCTTCTACCCCTTGCATCCTCCTCTGTATATGCATTCTGAGGTGAGCTACTGTTAGCTCCATCCCTGGGTGTAGTAGGCTTTCCTCTACCACCCTGACTTCCCTTCCCACGGAAAGTACCTCTCTTCTTGGCAGACTGTTTCCTCAGGAGTTTCTCCTCTACTTTCAAGGCCATCTGATAAGCCTCTTCCACTATCTTAGGATACAGAAGACCAATCTCATCTTGGATCTCCAGCTTGAGACTATTCACATATCTGGAAGTCTTCTCTAGTGTGTCTTGGAATTTCCCAGCCCTTATGCTTACTCTGTAGAATTCCTCTTTGTATTCCTTTACCGTAAGCAACCTCTGTCTCAGGTTATGCATTTGCTTGTACAATTTCAGCTGGTAATCACTAGGCAAGAATTTACCTTTTAATTTAGCCATCATTCTGGTCCAGCTCTTGATAGGTTGCTTGCCAACTCTCCTCCTTTCTGCCTGCACTCCATCTTACCAAAGTGCAACATGTCCTTTCAGCTTTGTTACTGCAAACTTGAACTTTTTATCTTCACTTATTTCTTCATAATCGAAGCACTTGTTCAATTAATTTATCCAGTCCACCAGCTCCTCTGGATTCAGTCCCCCTGCATAGCTTGACACTTCAATTCTGGGCTTAACTGCAGACCCCAGAACAGTTCTAAGGAGCCTCATGTCAGGAGGAATTTCAACATTTTATTCTGCTTCTTCTATTCCAGCTTCGCTGATGTCTTCAGGATCTCTGGTCTGTCTTCGCTCTATGACATCGATTCTAGCCTCGACCCTTTGCAACATCCCCAACACCTCAGCGTTGACAACAGGTCTCCTTCTGCCAGCACCTCTACCAACTCGGATTGCCATGTCAGCAAAACAACTTCAGACAACAGCTCTGATACCACAAATGACGCAACAACGCTGAAAGTCCGCCCCAAGGAGAGCTGGTCAACTATGACGTGGCTCTGTCCGCATTTCCATTTGGTTTACCCCACGTGGCTTCTCTTTCTATTTAATTATCAAATTCGGAGAATTTGATAAATAATACTGTCCACCAAGTTTTAGCTTTAAATTATATTCCCGAACCTTATATTAAAATTCAACGGTCTCCGCATAAATGACTCATAACAGACCTTGATTATGGGTCCCGCCTCCACAATCAATATCCAATCAAATGTACGCCCGTACCTTAGGTTAAATTCCATGCATCTTCGTTGTGCAACCACCGTCCGATGACTCTGCGCCAGATCGACGGCCCTCGAAGATATCGCTTGGCATCCTCGTACTAACTTTAATGTGCCATGAGAATACAGAAAGGCGGTTTTGCACGGGTCCACTTCGCGACGTGTCGATTCCTCTATGGAATTGCTCCCCCCCTCAGGAAATACTGCTTATTCACCAAAAGTGGTGCGATATGGGCAACCCACTTCCGCAATTCCACTTGTGGTTTTGGAACAATGCTTAATCAAGGTTCACGTGGGGTTGAGCTATCCTTTTAATTCGTTAACTCAGGTCAGGGTTCTGATATCAAACAAATCTATCCTGTTGTAAAGCGGGAATTCTACCATTCAAACAACGTTCGCGACCATGGTTCCTCTGCACAGACCCCGCCTGCAGGTGGTGTTAATCCAACAGGGTTTATCCAATTAAATTTAAGAGAAATAATGGACCGAGGGATACAGAACCTATATGGCAGGTTAATTCAATAAATATATATATACAGAGTCCAATCACTTCACAGTTAAACCAATTTCTTCACAAATAACGACACAAGATAGTTAGATACTCAACAGAAATTAAAATTCATTTAACTGGAAGAAATGCACAGATTTATTGAAGGAACCTCTCTTCCTCCCTCTCTCCTCTCCTCTATACATCCGAGGGATTACATTTATATACATCAACATATGTCCTTTTGGTTCCTTTGTGAGGACCGTTATGGTAATTCAAGAGCCTAATTACAACTACTCGAAAACTAAAAACACGACAGATGGACTAACCATTCGACTTCTACAACTCTAACTGATCTAATAATACAACCAGCTACGATATTTACACCTAGTTGTTACAATTCAAATGTTTTCAAACCCTCCTAGCTACAACATGTGGACAAACCTCCTACATTGCTGGCTAGTGTCTAATGCCCTTGCATCACTTGGACATATTAGAGAGAAGGGCCTTCAAATATTACATGGTATTGGTTTGGTAGAAGGTATGTCTAATTTCTCTCTGTATTTTTATTTTTGTGAACATTTTTTATATGGGAAGCAGAATTGGGTGAGTTTCCCCTAAGGTGCTAAGAGGGCGAAAGTGATATTAGAGCTTGTACACAGTGATGTGTTTGGACCTGTGTCGATTCCATCACTGGGTAAGCCTGTGAACTATGTATGATTTATATATAACTTCTTAAGGAATACATGGATATATTTTATTAGGAATAATTATTAAGTCTTTGACAGGTTTAAAGAATCTAAGGGTCTAGTGGAAAATCATATAGAGAATAAGATTGAGGTGTTGAGGACAGATAATGGTGGAGATTTTTGCAAGAAGGAATTTGAAGAGTTGTGTAAGAAGTGTGGTGTAATATGGAAGAAGACTAATCCATACACATCTTAGAGAAATGGAGTTGTAGAAAGAATGAACAGGAAGTTGATGGAAAAGGAAAGCATGCTCAGTGGTGCTGAATTAGGGAAGGAATTATGGGTAGAGGCAGTGGATACTGCATGTTACCTAGTTAAAAAAATCACCTTCATCAATGTTGAAGGATAATAATCCACATGAGGTATGGACTGGTAAGATACCCTCTCTTTCACATATGAGGGTATTTGGATGAGATGCATATGTACACATTCCAAAGGAGAAATAACCAAGTTGGATAGTAAATATGAGAGGTGCATTTTTATTGGATATAAGGGTGGTTTAAAAGGTTATAAGATTTGGAACCTAGACATAAGGAAGGTTTTTTACAACTGATATGTGGTGTTTAGAGAGGTGAAATATGTTATTAAGCATGAATTCCTACCAAAGGAACCTTGAAAGATAGAGTTTGAGCTAGAGGAAGAATCAGACTCTACAACTGAACAAGAATCAAAAGAGGGAGAACCACAAACTCTAGTTTTGAGAAGATTAGTTTGAGAGAGAAGGCATCCAAAAAGGTATAGGCCATCTGCTTTTGCTTCAACTTTTTATTTATATATTATTGATTATGATCCCATAACTATCAGGGAGGTAGTAGATTCAAAGGATGGAAAACTCTGGAAAGAGGCCATGGTTGATGAAATGGAAAATTTGGAAAAAAATATGGATTGGGATATGGTGGAGTTGTTGGTTGGAAGGAAATCCATTGAAAGGTGTTTAATAAGAAGATGAACGCAGAAGGAAAGTTGGATAAATTAAAAGCTCGGTTAGTAGCAAAAGGTTATTCCCTGGTGTCGGGAATTGATTTTGGTGATATTTTTTATCCTATTTCCAAGTTAGCTTCTATTAGATTACTTTTATCTATAGTTGTTGCTTTTGATTTTGAGGTGGAATAGATGGATATGAAGGAAACATATCTTCATGGGGATCTGGAAGAAGAGATATAAATGAAGCAACTAGAAGGATTTGTGGTGAATTGTAAGAAAGAACTACTATACAGGTTAAAAAACTCTTTGTATGGGTAAAAATAGTCACTAGGGATGTGGTATAAAAAAATTGATACATATATATGGGGACTTGGCTTCACAAGAGCGAAGCGGATCACTTTGTGTATTTTAAATTAATTAGGATTTGAAGACCCAATTATCCTCCAAATTTGAAATGAAGGATCTTCGTGCTGCAAAATATATTTTGGGCATGGAAATTAAACGAGATGGGAAAAGAGGAATCTATAGCTGAACCAAAGGAAGTATGCTGATACAATATTGCATAGGTTTAATATGCACGATAGTAAACCAATGAAGGTTCTTAATCTTGTAGGTGTAAGGTTATCTGATGAACAATGTCCCAAGACACAAGAAGAGGAAGAGTACTTGTCCCATGTTCCATATGCGAGTGCAGTTGGTAGCCTAATGTATGCAATGGTTTTGACTGGACTAGACATTGCACATGCAGTGGGAGTATTGAGCAGGTTTGTGTCAAAACCAAGGAAGGAGCATTGGATAGTAGTGAAGCAAGTTTTCAGGTATTTGCATGGCACTAGTGATTATGGTTTGTGCTATCAAGGAAGACCAGGATTGGACAGAGTTTTCGACATTCATGGCTTTGTTGATGCATAATAGGTTGGAGATATAGATCAAAGAAGATCTAGCAAGTGGGTATGTGTTTAATTTATTTGGAGGAGAAATCAGTTGGATGAGTAAAAAAAAAGAAAAGGAGATGCTGCAACAAACAAGGAAGCAATAGCAGAGATCAATAGTCTTGCAAAAAAAAGTAAAAATTTCCAGCAATAACGTCATGAAGAGTCTATCAGTTGTGTTAAAATTTTCTTTGTAACTGCTTCATTTTTTCTTGTTTTTATTTTCGAGCTCCGCTCTTTGTACACATTTTGGTGTGCTATTTTAGTCATCTCAATTTAGATTCTAAGGAGGCATGCTCAATCTCTGTCTTAGAAGATGTATTCGAAATTCATTCTAATAAGGATGTGATCTTTGGAAAGGCAAATCCTTGTAGAAAACCAAGTCTGTCATTCGAGACTGAATTTCTTATGATTCATTAGAGGCCGAATAGCAGGGAACATGAAAAGAACCAAAGAAGGCCTACACTGGATATTAAAAAGAAGAGAATATGGTTGGAAATACTGAGAGGGGGGGGGGTGAATCAGTATTCCTTTCAATTAGAGCATTAGTTAATCTTCAATTATTAGCAGTGTTTGTACAATGATAGCAGTAAACAAGAGAAAAACAAATGCACACAGTTTTTAAGGTGGAAACCCACTCCGAGACAAAAACCACCTAATGCTTTTCTAATAATTCTTTAATATTCAACTCCAATTGAAAATAAAGCTCCAACTTCCTAGAATCTAGAAAAGCATTCTTCTCCAGCTCCTACTGGATGGACGCTCCAACGCCCAAGATTCTTCAGTAGTCAACTGAATAGATGCCCCAACACCCAATGAGCTACAACTCACCCTAGAACCACCCTACCACCCTGTAGAAGAATAAAAGAAGAATGGACTCTCATACCAGGGAAAATGGTCCACTTTACAATGATATATAATGAAGTAGAAGAAGAAGATACACTAGAACATAACCACAACTTTGACGCAACCACCTAATGATGATTCTAGACCTCCCGACACTGCCTCTTCAACTCAGATAGATACTTGAACAATTTTTACAATAATGTATTTACAATGATACCTTTACAATGATTGTATGCAGTGCTGCCCACTTGAAGAATTCATGTGATGAACTTCTTGCTGTTGTTCTACACCATGGTTTTTTCTCTTATCACGCTACCCTCTACTGCACCTTGCTTTGTTTTGCTGCCCTAGAAAGTCTGGTCCTTTGTAGCCCTTGACAACACATGATCCAGCTTTTTCTTGCCTTCTAGGAGCTTGATATTGAATATGGCGTATCTCTATTATTTCAGATCCCCAATATGTGATTTTTGGTCTTGTAGTAGTCCTTTGAGTTTTCTTTCCAATGCCATAGGTCTAACCAAATTTGGATTCTTCAAGAGTGATTTATGCCCAATCTCTCACAATGCCCTAATTATGTATTGTTTCAGCAGAGCGAAATTGTACGGCATTCCACGTGTCATTTTTTCTTCATTTGCCTCTGAAATTGATAGAGAGAAAACTACAGTCTGTGCACTATTTTCAAATTTTTATGGAATTCCAATCCGATACTCAGAGAGAGAGATTTATGACGATTTTCCCAATGCCGCTTCTTTGAGATGAATTTTAGGAGCTTGCAAAAACATTGATTTCCATAGATCATATCTCCGAAAATATTGCGCACCTTGATCTCAAATTTTCACAGAAACTTCCTCAGGATTTCGGCTTCGCCTCATAAAAATTTCAACTTCTGAACCTTCATAGAAAAAAATTTAGAGCACAAATGCCACGATGACCTGTTTCATATGGCGAAATCCCTTACCTTAGGAGGATATGAGGATCACAATTTATATAAATTCTTAGGTTGAGAGGGGCTTCAACAAGTGAACGTGGGAGGGATTTTAGGAGCTTAAAAAATATTAATTACGACTTTTCAATGACCCATGTCACAACCCTATGGGGTTTTAGCCCACTAACTAGGGGTATAAACTTCAAACATGAATGTCTCTCAAACCGTGAAGAATTACGTGGTGTGCCATATATCAACGGAAACATCTCGACAAGTAGAAACCATAAAAATCATTATTGACCTAGAATATATTAATTTGGTAGGTTAAAATTCCCATGCAATATTGGGTTAGCCCCTGGTGCTGCTTGGGTTGACATCAATGACAACCGTTGATCAACAATCTCCCCCTTTGGCATTGATGGCAACACAAGTACTCCCCCTGCGATCACGAAACATCTTCCTACAACATTCTCTCCCCCTTTGGCATTGATGGAAACACAAGTACTCCCCCTGTGATCATGACACCTCTTCCTACAACATTCTCTCCCCCTTTGACATCAATGGAAAAGGGTAACTCCCCCTGACACACAACCATCCTGCGGACCTGTACACACTTCCACTCCCCCCTTATATTCTGAATAAGGAAAATCTAATGAGAACTTGGGAGAATCCCAAGCTTCTGGTGAAGATATTCCAATGCTTCACGAGTACTCTCACGATCATCAACACTTCCTGCCCAATCTGCATCTATAAAGGAATGAATAATGAGATTGTTACCCTTGGGATACCACAAGCCATATTCTGTTGTTCCCTTTAGATATCGAAGAATTCTTTTGATGGCAATAATATGTGATTCTTTTGGTGCTGCTTGGAATCTTGCTACTTGTCCAACTGCTTGCATAACATCTGGCCGGGAGGTTGTTACATATAGAAGACTACCAATCATAGATTTGTACAACCTTTGATCCACATCCTTAGATGAGTCGTCTATGCTCAATTTGCAACCTGTTACCATTGGAGTAAGGATGGGTTTGCAATATTCCATTTTAAATTTCTTGAGAATTTCCTTGATGTACTTGGCTTGACATATAAATATTCCTTTCTCTTGCTAAGATATTTGAAGCCCTAAGAAGTATGTCAGTTCACCAAGTAAAAACACCTCGAAATCACTTTGCATATTTGTAGCAAACTTCTTACATAGTCGATCATCATTTCTACCAAATACTATATCATCCTCTTTAGTTATTAACATGCTTTAGTTGCTTCATCCAGAACATATATGTTGTTTGGAGCTCGACTTGCTGTAGCCACAATTTCACCATACATGCCTCTCCTGATTTCACATTTTGTGGAGTTGAATAGTATTGTGTGTCCTTGATCACACATTTTTCCAACACTGAGCAGATTGTGATTCATGTTTTCAACCAATAGAACATTATTGGCTAGAGCATCTTTGCTTTTGAGAGTGACAGTACCTGATCCTATAACATTTGAAGATCCATCATTTCCAAAGGACATAGTCCCATCCTTCTTCTCTTTCAGAGATACAAATTTATTTCTATCTCCAGTCATATGCATTGAGCAACCGCTATCAACATACCACACATATTTATTTTTTTGAGCCTTGAGAGCGATAGCACAATTATTAGTCTTCTTCTTCTTACATGTTCGTTCGTTTTGTGTTTTCGAAGATTCTTCTGGAGGATTTTCAAGTCTGCAGTCTTTGGCTATGTGTCCAAAGTTTCGACATTTGTAACATTCAATATTATTTCTTAAATGTTCAAATCTATTGATGTTTCGCTGAAAAATGGGAGGTTCATATTTGATAGATCTCCTAGAATTGTATTAGTTCCTAGGGTACGTGCAACATTCTACAGCTTTATGACCAAATTTTCCATATGAATAACAGTAGCCATAAAAAATATGTTGGTACCTGGATGGAAATTTTCGTCGAGGAATTGTCTTCCAAGGCCGTTCTTGTGAATCTTGTCCAATGAAGTCTACATGCATGTCAGATCTCATAGGTTCATTGTATTTTGTTGTAGAAGTTCCTGCTTCTTCTTCTTTGTAACCGATGCCAGTTCTGTCATTGTAAGATCGTTGATTGTTGATGAGTTCTTCCAATGCCCTTGAGCTATTGGCATATTTTTGGATAGTTTTTACTTTCTTCACTTCCTCACGTAGCGAGACTACTTTGGCTTCTAATTCTTCCCTTTCTTGGTTGATTTCGTCAAACTTCTTTTGAAGTGACTCTTCAATGCATTTGTGTTCTTCAACTTCAATTTTGAGACGTTGAACTTGTTCTTCAAGAGTATTGGAATGGATCTTCTCTACGTTGAGATCTTTTATAAGCTTGATTGATTTCTTATAAAATTCTTCTATGGTCAATCCTTCTTCTTCATTGTTTGATACCTGTTGTTTATTGTTCTTGGGTTTATTGTGCTTGGCCATAAACAATACTCTCTCATTGGCTTCTTCTTTTCTGTCATTGTCTTCATCGGATGATGAGCTATCTTCTTTAGAGAGAAAGTTCCTTTTGGATCCTTGCTTGTTGAATTTCTTAAAGCCTTTCTTTCCTTTTGAGTTGACATCACTTCTATTTGGACATTTTGCTATGAAATTCCCAACCTCACCACAGCCAAAGCATATCAATGGAAGTTTACCTTTGAATTTTCCCTTACCCATTTTTAGTTTTCTCGTAAAGTAAGCATATTCTTCATCTGAAAGAGCTTCTTCATCATCTCCCTTTTCTTCACACTTGCAAGTGCATGTCTTTTCAATTGAAGGTTGTTTATCCTTATTGGTTTTCTTAGATGCAACAAAAATAGTTTCTAGATGCGAAGTACCCTCTTCTTCATCAAGTCTCATTTCATATGCTATGAGAACTCCATGTAATTTCTCTTTGTTGAGTTTGTCTAGATTTTCACTGTATTCTAAGACCGATACCTTTGGGTTGAATCTCCCTGGAAACGTTCTAAGAATCTTCCATATAATATTCTTCTCGTCAACTAGCTCTCCCAATCCTTCCAGATTATTGGTTATTTCATCAACGTATTGGAAGTATGCAGCAATGTTGCAATCTTCTTTCATTCTGAGTTGCCCAAATTTTTCTCTATATATTTGAAGCTTTGCTTCTTTGACATTTGAGTCACCTGCATATATATTCTCAATCTTTTCCCATAAATTTTTTGCGATTTTACAACCCAACACCTTATGATAAGTAGATTCAATAAGTCCACTGATAATAATATTCTTTGCTTTTGCATCATTTACCAAATTCTTCTTACCTTGTTCATCCGCGGTTGATGTAAATCCATTTTGAACAGTGTCCAATACTTCATAACCTTGCGCCAAGAGATAGAACTCCATTCTTCCTTTCCAGAGTGCATAAATATTTTCATTGAACATGGGTACACCATTCTCAGTATGCTCCATGACCTCATTCTAGCTGTTAAACTGCTATTGAAGGAACCAAGCTTTGATACCAATTGTTGGAAATACTGAGAGGTGGGGGGGGGGGGTGAATTAGTATTCATTTCAATTAGAGAATTATTTAATCTTCAATTATTATCATTGTTTGTACAATGATAGTAGTAAACAAGAGGAACACAAATGCACACATTTTTTAAGGTAGGAAACCCACTCCGGGGCAAAAACCACCTAATGCTTTTCTAGTAATTCTTTAATATTCAACTCCAATTGAAAATAAAGCTCCAACTTCCTAGAATCTACAAAATAATTATTCTCCATCTCCCACTGGATGGATGCTCCAACGCCCGAGATTCTCCATTAGTCAATCGAACGAATGCCCCAACACCCAATGAGCTACAACTCACCCTAGCACCACCCTACCACCCTGTAGAAGAATAAAAGAAGAATGGACTCCCGTACCAGGGAAAATGGTCCACTTTACAATGATATAGAATGAAGTAGAAGAAGAAGATACACTAGACCACAACTTTGACACAACCACCTAATGATGATCCTAGACCTCCCGACACTGCCTCTTCAACTCAGATAGATACTTGAACAAATTTTACAATAACGTATTTACAATGACTTATTTACAATGATACCTTTACAATGACTATATGAAGTGCTGCCCACTTGAAGACTTCATGTGATGAAATTCTTGTTGTTGTTCTGAACCTTGGTTTCTTCTCTTATCGTGCTACCCTCTTCTGCACCTTTCTTTGCTTTGCTACCCTAGAAAGTATGGTCCTTGGTAGCCCTTGACAACACATGATCTAGCTTTTTATTTCCTTCTAGGAGCTTGATATTGAATCTGGTGTATTTCTGTTGTTTCATATCCCCAATATGTGATTTTCAGTCCTATAGTAGTCCTTTGATTTTTCTTTCCAATGCCACAGGTCTGACCCAATTTGGATTCTTCAAGAGAGAGTTATGCCCAATCTCTCACAATGCCCTAATTATGGACTGTTTCAGCATAGCGAACTTGTACGTCGTTCCACATGTCACTGTTTCTTAATTCGCCTCTAAAATTGATAGAGTGAAAACTAAAGTATGTGCACTATCTTCCACTTTTTACGAAATTCCAATCCAATACTCAGAGAGAGGGTTATGACGATTTTCCGAAGGTCACTTCTTTGAGATGAATTTCAGGAGCCTGCAAAAACATTGACTTCCACAGATCATATCTCCGAAAATATCTGAAATTTTCATAGCAGCTTCCTCAGGATTTTGAATTCACCTCATAAAAATTTCAGCTTCTGAACCTTCGTAGAAAAAAATTTAGAGCAAAAATTCCATGATGACATGTTTCATATGGTGAAATCCCTTACCTTAGGAGGATATGAGGATCACAATTTATATAAGTGCTTAGGTTGAGAGGGGTTTCAACAAGTGAACGTGGGAGGGATTTTAGGAGCTTAAAAAATATTAATTATGAATTTTCAATGACCCATGCCACAACCCTATGGGGTTTTAGCCCACTAACTAGGGGTATAAACTTCAAACATGAATATCTCTCAAATCGTGAAGAATTACGTGGCATGCCATATATCAACGAAAACATATCGACAAGTAGAAACCATCAAAAGCATTATTGACCCAGAATATATTAATTTGGTAGATCAAAATTTCCATGCAATATTGGGTTAGCCCCTGGTGCTGCTTGGGTTGACATCAATGACAACCGCTAATCAAAAATATCCCCCTTTGGCATTGATGGCAACACAAGTACTCCCCCTGCGATCATGACACTTATTCCTACAACATTCTCTCCCCATTTGACATCAATGGCAAAGGGTAACTCCCCCTGTCACACAACCATCCTGCAAACCTGTACACACTTCCACTCCCCCTTTATATTCTGAATAAGGAAAATCTAATGAGAACTTGGGAGAATCCCAAGCTTCTGGAAAAGATATTCCAAAGCTTCACAAGTACTCTCACGATCAACACTTCCTGCCTAATCTGCATATGTAAAGGAATGAATAATGAGATTTTTACCCTTGGGATACCACAAGCCATATTCTGTTGTTCCCTTTAGATATCGAAGAATTCTTTTGATGGAAATAATATGTGATTCTTTTGGTGCTGCTTGGAATCTTGCTACTTTTCCAACTGCTTGCATAACATCTGGTCGGGAGGTTGTTACATATATAAGACTACCAATCATAGATCTGTACAACCTTTGATCCACATCCTTAGATGAGTCATCTATGCTCAATTTGCAGCCTGTTACCATTAGAGTAAGGATGGGTTTGCAATCTTCCATTTTAAATTTCTTGAGCATTTCCTTGATGTACTTGGCTTGACATATAAATATTCCTTTCTCTTGCTGAGATATTTGAAGCCCTAAGAAGTATGTCAGCTCACCAAGTAAAGACATTTCGAAATCACTTTGCATATTTGTAGAAAAATTCTTACTTAGTCAATCATCATTTCTACCAAATATTATATTATCCTCTTAGCTAATAGATGTGCTTTAGTTGCTTCATATATAACATATATGTATTTTGGAGCTTGACTCGTTGTAGCCACAATTTCACCATACATGCCTTTCCTGATTTCACATTTTGTGGAGTTGAATAGTATTGTGTGTCCTTGATCACACATTTGTCCAACACTGAGCAAATTGTGATTCATGTTTTCAACCAATAGAACATTCCTGGCTAGAGAATCTTTGCTTCTAAGAGTGACAGTACCTGAACCTATAAAATTTGAAGATCCATCATTTCCAAAGGACACGGTTCCATCCTTCTACTCTTTTAGAGATACAAAATTATTTCTATCTCCAGTCATATGCATTGAGCAACCGCTATCAACATACCACACATCTTTGTTGTTTTGAACCTTGAGAGCGAGAGCACACTTATCAGTCTTCTTCTTCTTCCAAGTTCGTTCGTTCTGTGGTTTCGAAGATTCTTTTGGAGGATTTTCAAGTCTGCAGTCTTTGGCTATGTGTCCAAAGTTTCGACATTTGTAATATTCAATATTATTTCTTAAATGTTCAAATCTATTGATGTTTCGCTGAGCCCTATGAGGTTCATATTTGACAGATCTCCTAGAATTGTATTCGTTCCTAGGGTACGTGCGACATTCTATAGATTTATGACCAAATTTTCCACATGAAGAATAGTATCCATAAAAAATATGTTGGTACCTGGATGGAAATTTTCGTCTAGGAATTGTCTTCCAAGGCTGTTCTTGTGAATCTTGTCCAATGAAGTCTACATGCATGTCATATCTCATAGGTTCATTGTATTTTGTTGTAGAAGGTCCTGCTTCTTCTTCTTTGTAACCGATGCCAGTTTTGTTGTTTTAAGATCGTTGATTGTTGATGAGTTCTTCCAATGCCCTTGAGCTGTTGGCATAGTTTTGGATAGTTTTTCCTTTCTTCACTTCCTCACGTAGCGAGACTACTTCGGATTCTAATTCTTCCCTTTATTGGTTGATTTCTTCAAACTTCTTTTGAAGTGACTCTTCAATGCATTTGTGTTCTTCAACTTCAATTTTGAGACCTTGAACTTGTTCTTCAAGAGTATTGGAATGGATCTTCTCTGCCTTGAGATATTTTATAAGCTTGATTACTTCCTTATAAAATTCTTCTATGGTCAATCCTTCTTCTTTATTGTTTGATACCTCTTGTTTATTGTGCTTGGCCATAAACAAGACTCTCTCATTTGCTTCTTCTTTGTTGTCAATGTCTTCATTGGATGATGAGCTATCTTCTTTAGAGATAAATTTCCTTTTGGATCCTTGCTTGTTGAATTTCTTAAAGCCTTTCTTTCCTTTTGAGTTGCCATCACTTCTGTTTGGAAATTTTGATGTGAAATGCCCAAACTCACCACAGCCAAAACATATCAATGGAAGTTTACCTTTGAATTTTCCCTTACCCATTTTTAGTTTTCTCATAAAGTAAGCATATTCTTCATATGAAATACCTTCTTCATCATCTCCCTTTTCTTCAAACTTGCAGGTGCATGTCTTTTCAATTGAAGGTTGTTTATCCTTATTGGTTTTCTTAGATGCAACGAACGCAGTTTCTAGATGCGAAGTACCCTCTTCTTCATCAAGTCTCATTTCATATGCTATGAGAACTCCATGTAATTCCTCTTTGCTAAGTTTGTCCAGATTTGCACTGTATTCTAAGACCGATACCTTTGGGTTGAATCTCCCTGGAAACGTTCTAAGAATCTTCCGTATAATAGTCTTCTCATCAATTGGCTCTCCCAATATTTCCAGAGTATTGGTTATTTCATCAACATATTGGAAGTATGCAACAATGTTGCAATCTTCTTTCATTCTGAGTTGCTCAAATTTTTCTCTATAGATTTGAAGCTTTGCTTCTTTGACATTTGAGTCACCTGCATATATATTCTCAAGATTTTCCCATACATTTTTGCCGGTTTTACAACCCAACACCTTATGATAAGTAGATTCAGTAAGTCCACTGATAATATTATTCTTTGCTTTTGCATCATTTACCAAATTCTTCTTACCTTGTTCGTCCGCGGTTGATGTAAATCCATTTTGAATAGTGTCCCATACTTCGTAACCTTGTGCCGAGATATAGACCTCCATTATTCCTTTCCAGAGTGCATAATTATTTTCATTGAACAGAGGTACACCATTCTTGGTATGCTCCATTATATCCTTCCAGTTGTTAAATTTATATTGAAGGAACCAAGCTTTGATACCAGTTGTTGGAAATACTGAGAGGGAGGGGGGGCAGGGGGGGGGGGGGGGGTGAATCAGTAATCCTTTCAATTAGAGCATTAGTTAATATTCAATTATTATCAGTGTTTGTAAAATGATAGCAGTAAACAAGAGGAACACAAATGCACATAGTTTTTAAGGTGGAAACCCACTTCGGGAAAAAAACCACCTAATGCTTTTCTAATAATTCTTTAATATTCAACTCCAATTGAAAATAAAGCTCCAACTTCCTAGAATCTAGAAAAGCATTCTTATCCAGCTCCCACTGGATGGACGCTCCAATGCCCGAGATTCTTCAATAGTCAACTAAATAGATGCCCCAACACCCAATGAGCTACAACTCACCCTAGCACCACCCTACCACCTTGTAGAAGAATAAAAGAAGAATGGACTCTCGTACCAGGGAAAATGGTCCACTTTACAATGATATAGAATGAAGTAGAAGAAGAAGATACACTAGACCATAACCACAACTTTGACACAACCACCTAATGATGATACTAGACCTCCCGACATAGCCTCTTCAACTCAGATAGATACTTGAACAATTTTTACAATAATGTATTTACAATGACTTATTTATAATGATACCTTTACAATGACTGTATGCAGTGCTACCCACTTGAAGACTTCATGTGATGAACTTCTTGTTACTGTTCTGCACCTTGTTTGCTGCTCTTGTCATGCTACCCTCTGCTGCACCTTTCTTTTCTTTGCTGCCCTAGAAAGTCTGGTCCTTTGCAGCCCTTGACAACACATGATCTAGCTTTTTCTTGTCTTCTAGGAGCTCGATATTGAATCTGGTGTATCTCTATTATTTCAGATCCCCAATATGTGATTTTTGGTCTTGTAGTATTCCTCTGTGTTTTCTTTCCAATGCCACATGTCTGACCCAATTTGGATTCTTCAAGAGAGAGTTATGCCCAATCTCTCACAATGCCCTAATTATGGACTGTTTCAACAGAGCGAACTTGTACGACGTTCCACGTGTCACTGTTTCTTAATTTGGCTCTAAAATTGATAGATAAAACACTACAGTATGTGCACTATCTGCCGATTTTTACGGAATTCCAATCCAATACTCAGAGAGAGAGTTATGATGATTTTCCCAAGGTCACTTCTTTGAGATGAATTTCAGGAGCCTACAAAAACACTGACTTCGACAGATCATATCTCCGAAAATATTGCGCACCTTGATCTTAAATTTTAACAGTAGCTTCCTCAGGATTTTGGCTTCACCTCATAAAAATTATAGCTTTTGAACCTTCGTAGAAAATAAGTTAGAGAGAAAATTCTACGATGACCTGTTTCAGATGGCGAAATCCCTTACCTTAGGAGGATATGAGGATCACAATTTATATAAATGCTTAGGTTGAGAGGGGCTTAAAAAAGTGAACATGGGAGGGATTTTAGAAGCTTAAAAAATATTAATTATTATTTTTCAATGACCCATTCCACAAACTTGTGGGGTTTTAGCCCACTAACTAGGGGTATAAACTTCAAACATGAATATCTCTCAAACTGTGAAGAATTATGTGGCGTGCCATATATCAAAGGAAACATCTCGACAATTAGAAATCATCAAAATCATTATTGACCTGGAATATATTAATTTGGTAGGTCATGATTCCCATTCAATATTGGGTTAGCCCCTGGTGCTGCTTGGGTTGACATCAATGAAAACCGTTGATCAACAAATACAAGTTGCAAATTTGTGATCATGTGCATGAAGTCTACAAGATTCTGCTACACCTTCACATGACTGGATCACCATGTCTGCGAGTTACGTGGGTTGGTTGCTGCGTTTCTTGGACCTACGAAGCTTGTGGCTGAGTTTTTGACATTTTTGGTCTGAGCATCTTATGGTTTCAGTGTTTCAGGGTCAACCGTGTTACGTTGTTAAATATCTGAGACCTGTTAGATATTTTGGCTGCGAGAGTTGATTCTTCCCTACGTGAGAGAGTCTCTTTTTATCATTGTAGCCTATGTAAAGCATCAATCCTGCAACCTATTATTTGGTGTGCCCGTTTATTCAAAGAATATATGGTTACAACCAACGTTTTTATTGTGTATTGTTTGTGATCTCCAATAATCTGGAAAAAGGAGGTGTTGTAAAGAAAATCGCTAGTGAATTCTCTTTTTGTAGGTGAACCTTTTATGTATTGGTGTTGACCCAATGGGAAAAAGGAAGGTGTTGTAACATATTAGGGCTTGTCATCATTAAAGAAAGGGCGTTATTGAAGAAAGTTCGTAACTGTGTTGAAGATTAGAGGACCAGTGGTTTTTTTTGCAAACTGGAAAGTGAAGCCGTGTGGAGTGTGTGTTATTCAATTTTAAGTTGGTCGTAATTTGTAGGGCAGGTCACTCCAGAAGTCAATCTGCCTCTATAATCTATAATCTGTGAATATAAGCCAGGTTCATTTTTGTTTCAGTTACTAAGGGTCCGCGTATGTCTACGTGCTTGGTTGAGGACGAGATTGACATATTGGTCGAGGATTTCATTTGAAGGTTTCGTAGCCAAATTCTATTGCAGAAACAAAACTCTTTCCAACGATATCAAGATATGTTAGAGAAAAGAGTGTAGGCGTTACTAGCCTTGCGTGGATATGGGGTGCAGAAGATGATGCTAAGAAGATCAAAGGAAAAATTTATTTAGTCAGTTCGCCAAGATTTCATTGCCCTGCAGATTGTGATGAACATACTGAACTTGAAGAGCAGCATTCATGATAGGTGACTTGATCTGGTTTCATGGTCCTTTTTTTTTTTTTGCATCCATGTGAATGAGTTGTGTTTCTTATTAAGCGAGCACCCATTATGTTTGAGATCGTTCTTCTAGATATGGAGATAAATCTATTTTTTTCAGTTGCAGATTTGTTGGAATGCTTGAAGAGCACGTGACTAGAGTGTTGTTGTTGTGAGCTTCCACAACATTTGGGAAAGAGTAGTCTTGTATATCCTGTTCCATCTTTGTACATATTGGAGAGATCCCTCTCCGGATTCAGGAGGGCTAGATCCTAGAATCCCAAAGTTGGTTGAAATGATGTTAAATCTGTGATCGGACTTTGCCAATATTGCTTATTACAAAGACCTAACATATCCTTTGCATAGAAACGTTGTTGAAAGAGTTGCATCAAGTTTAGATTGTTGCAGCGTCCCACGACTAGTTGTATCAATCAATTGGCGGAGGCCTTTGGAAATTTTGTTTTGTGGAGCCTGTTCATGACATCACTTGCAGCGGTAGTATCCCGATTCATATCAATTGCAGAGATAAATTTTTGGATTAGAGGAAGAGCAACGAATTCGAAGGTGGGTTTTTTTGGTAAGCTTTTCTCACCACGGGTGCACAAGAAAGTGCATGCCGAAATATAAAAATGATAGTTGAGTGCCTCGCAGATGTGCTTATCAATGCTGCAAAGGGGTCTTAAAATAGTTATGCAATCAAGAATAAGGATGCGGTTGAGCGCGTTGCGAAGGAAAATCCACCAAAACTAAGCTGCAAGGTAATGCGTGAAACAAATCTTTACATGGTTAAAGGTGCATGTTTTAAATGGAATTCAAAAATTTATTCACCTTTATTTAATAGCTTTTAAAGTGATATCATAAAGTGGCTTTATTTTAATAGGACCTTAAAAAAAAGGGGATTCTTATTAAATATTTTTTAATGGAGATATAAAGAGTGGTGTGATAATGCAGCTTTTGTAATGGAGAGATAAGGAGTACTTGTAATCTTTTTGTAATTTTTTGCATGAGATAAAAAAGTGCATTAATTTTTTAATTTTGGAGAGAAGTTTTTTTTTGTATGGAGTGATAAGGTAAAATTATTTTGTACATTTGAGGTGAAGTTTGTAATTATTTTTGTCCTAAGGGTGATGTTATCAAAAAAAAAAAAAATTGGAGTGATAAGGTGTGGGATTTGAAAATTCATTTTTGTAGTCGATTTTTTGAAGTCATCCAAAGTCAAAAGTCTTGTAAGTCAAAGAGGGTAGATTTTCTTTTGAATAATTTATTGTAAAGAGTCAAGGTCAATCAAGTCCATTTCAAATTCAAGTCAGAATTAAAGTTGTAATTGAGCATTCACAATATCAAGTGAACCAAGTGAGCAAAGTGAGGATTGAGGTGAAAGATAAGTAAAGGAGATATTGAAGTTAACTTTGAAGCTAGAGATTGGCATTATCATTGCTTCATACACTGAAATATGATGTACTCCAGTCATTAATAAAGATATATTTTTTGGTACTTGTGTCCTAGATCTACTCGAAATTGAATAAAGGGATCTTAGGTACACCATGTGTGTGTTTGTGATGGCGAATGTTTTTATGGCTGCATGATGTTGCTTATGATTTTTGTCTAGTTTTGACACATAAATGATATCATTTAACACACATAAAGTTCAATACAAGAAAGCACAACATCTGTAACAAAGTAGCTGCAAGGGAGGATAATTAAATGCAACACATTCATTTGTGCCACTACAACAAATAATCAAGGTTGTCAACATCGGCATTCTACCTCAACAAGCAAATTCACTCAATACAATCAAGATAATGCATTTCAAAGCACAGTCTACATCAACATTCTTGAAAATAAATTTAAGAACTTGTAATCAAATTCAAATTGCATTGAATTGTAAGGGTGCACTTTTGGTTGAAACCGACACCCAAGTTTTGAATTGATAAGAAGTCAAGAGCGTCAATTCTCTTCACCTAATTCAAATTCAGACAATTTAATTAGTTGTAGTGAGTTATTAAAATCGTTGTAAGTTTTTTTGGGTGCATTTTCGACAATGTTCAACACCCTTCCTTTAAAGAAAAATCAAGTGAGTGTACGATTTTTACCTCTAAAACAAAAAAACAACAAGTTCATATCTCCTACAAGCAAGCGTGAGTATTCAAGTGAGCATGAATTAATCAAGCACTTTCAAGCAAGTGTTCAAGCAAAGCGATCGTCATCAAATAAGCGTGAATTCAAGAGTTCAAAAAAGAAAGTTCTACAACTCTAGAAAGTGTTCAAAGCAAGCGCAATAAGCAACAATACAAGTGAGCGTGCCATTCAAGCCACACATCAATCGAGTTTGTCATTCAAGTAAAAAATTCATGTGAGACAGTTCAAAACATGACATCTACGACAAGTGAGCATGAATTCAAGAGAGAAAGTTCAAATGGCGCAACACATCCAGCTTCTAGAATTTCTTCACAAATTGATCCTATCAAGTGCTGAAGACATGGTGCAAATCAGCAAAGACATTCTTGTTGATCTTTCACAGCATCTACAACAGACAAATGAAACCATTGAGTTTCTTCAACTAGAGTCGCAACTACAAATAAATGAGTTGCAAGAGAATAGTGATGCTTCCAAGTCTTTGAACCATCCAGATGATAAGTCATTCATCCAAATAGCTTCAAGTGTCAAAGTTGTTCCAGTTCAACTTTCTTCCAAGCCCATCATCAAGCCATGGGAAGAAATCCAAAGTAACAGAAATCGACGAGGCTTAGGATACGTCAAAGATGACACCAACTTGCATATCCTAGATTATTCCAAGCCAATTAAGTTCGTCAGTGCAGGATTTCTTGAACAAATCACCTCAGCAAGTTGTGAGAAAGTTGCAGACAAACAGAAATGCACGCAACCTGAAGTTGCAGTCAAACTGACATGTTTTAATTATCAAAGAACCGGTCATATGGAAGATCAATGTTTTCATCTCCATCCTTGTCACCATTGTGGCAAGCCCAATCATTCCTCAGAGAAATGTCGCAACCAACAACAATCAGCCATATTGAAGATACATTATGAATGGACCGATCCTTGGGAATGGTCATCCACAGTCAAAAGATTGTCTTAGTTCTACAACCGAATACAATCACACATAGTGCAAACAACAGTGAAAATAAGATGGTACTCTCATGTAGTTTAACGAGGAGTACACCAGCGCAACACTCCAAAACTTGAAGGGGGGAGTTCAGGAATACTTTCCAGAGAATTGTCTCTCCTTTCAGTTGAAAAAGGGGGGAAAATGTCAATGAAATTGATGGTGGTTGTTAGAATGAAAGTCTCGACAAAACCAGAAAAATTAGCTAGTGGGCATCTTCAATAGCCAGTGGGCATCAAAAAATTCGCCAGTGGGTAGTCGATAGAAAAGCAGCAGTGAGCAGTTTTCAACACAACAAAAGCAACAGTGAGTTGTTTTTGACATCATCAGCCAATGGGCATTCAAGAAATTTTTTCAGTGGACAAAAGATGTTGATTTCACGCAAAGGACAAATGGATCCTTTTGAAAATTGGCACGTCGTGGAGTTCTCAAGAGAAATTTAGAGATGAATCAAACATGCAACTGACTCATGGTCTCTTCAAATTGCAGTTTTTTCAGCATCCAGCTTTGGCGGTTTTTCAAGCAATGTTTTTTAGGATCAACATGAGAACTTGGAAAATAGTTTCTCATTCTTATTTGGATTTAGCATTGAAGGGGGGAATACTAGCCTCTCTCATAAAACAATAATAAATCCAAAAATAAAATAAATATTAAAATTTAGGAATTTATGCCTAACTCTCTAGATTGGGTTGTTCCTCTAAGATAGGAGTTAGTTTAGGTAGCTCCTATATTGGTGTGTGTATGGTTGAGAAATTATCTCAACCAAGGTGTCCAAGATAGCACACACTATCTTGAGACACATTATCCTCATTTGTTTAATTGTAATATTACATTCTTTTAATAATGAGAAAATATGTGAGGAAGCTGTGAGGCTAGAGCCTTTTCTGCCATGACTGTGTTTGTGTTTAAATCTGTGTTATTATTCAACAGAGACATTATGTAGTAGATATTTCAACTACAGGGGATGAATACATGGTAGCTACTCATGCAATAAAGGAAAAAATTTGGTTGTAAATATTGTATTCAAGTATGGGGTTAGTACAACGAGCTATAAGGATAGATTGTGATAGGAAAAGTGAAATTTTGTTGGCAAAGATGAGTGTAGACATATTACTTAGTTAATAACCCCCCTATATATTGAGATTATATATACCTACATGACTGGATGAACTACACCTATATGACTAGATAAACTCTCCCTAGATTAATGGATTAACTATACCTATACAATTGAAGGCAAGAAATAGAATCAGTCGGAGTAAGGCAAGAACTGTTGACCTCCCTCTCCATCCATTGGTTATGTCGAATACGAGATGATGGCGTCCCTTCATTATTGATTAGAGGAAATTCAAGGCTACCCCCCCTCCCCTTATTATATGGCTAGCATGCCTTTTGTATGTAAAGCAAGCCAGATTATAAAGCTTGAGTTGGTAGACTAGTTGTAGATGCACTTTTGGACGGGTATAGCTTCTTCAGTTGGATCAAAGGATTTGGATTAAGCGAGGTAAACCACTGAGTCAACGAGTGCAAGGTAAACAAGGGGTTCTGATACTAATGGAACAAGGTCAATTTCATCTGGCACTGGATTGTCACTATATATGCTCCTAACCTTGCTCTAACTGCTACAATTTGAATTGGTTCAGGAACAAGTGCTTCCTTTGATGCTTTTGGTTTTATTTGTAGTGGAAAATAAGCCTATGTATTTTCTACTGATGTTGCTAATGGGGCTGAACTTTTAGAAACTATATCAACTAGGTAAACGACCACTGCCTCTGTAGCTTTTCCTTTGCTGGTGCCTCTACCTTGCCTATTAATGCCTCTACCCCACTTGTTGTTACAACTTGGTCTATTAGATCTGATGTCCCTAGGTTCCAATCTTGATCCGCTTCTCTTATTGGAGTGATAGGGCTTCCCACATTTCACGTGCCCTTCAGTCGGGAAGTGAAAACCACTTAAGAGAAACAGGGTTACAGCTCTTGGTGATTCCTCCTTTTCAAATTCAATTCAAAGAAAAGAAGAGGCCCTAACTCAGAAATTGGAACCAAATCTCACTCTTTTCCTCGCCTTGTTGACCTACAATTCAATGTCCCACAACAAACAAGAAGTTATCAGGTTAAGCAGTTGGTAGGGTACACTGAATGCACTGCCAGCCATTCCGCTTAAGTTGACAAATATTCCCGCTTTGGGAAGGTGCATTAGATCGTAATTCAAGATATTTTTCTTCTTTCTCACCTAGCCCTTGTTAGAGCAGCCCTGTTAGAACTCAGTTTTCCAGAGGAAGGAATCCACGTGCCTTTTTCTCTTCCTCGCTAGCTCAACCGCTAGTTTGAGTCTGCCTTCCTCTCCCAACACAAATGTAGTATGCATACCATCTCAGTAGGTATGAGGGGTCCCAATTTTTGTAAGGCTTGATAAGGAGGTGAGTTATGGATAGCTACGGGTTAAGTAATCACGATCAAATGAAACCCAGGTAACATTACCCCAGGTGTCATTCAAAGAGAAAATCTAGATGGCCAGTGTGGATTTTAGTGAGGCATTCATGGCAATGTCAAGGTAAGCGTTTGGATTCTCTCCGATGAAGAGGATATACATTCCCAAATAACACTCTGATGATAAATTCTTGCTTATCACATATGCTTGAATTCTCGAGACAAGAGAATATTTAAGTCGATGCCCTATCCCTATCCCACTATTGAGAGCTTGTTGTAGCATCCTCTCCCTCTTCCTTATGTTCGAGCCTGTTGTAGCATCCTTATGGTCGAGCAATTTCATTCCTCTCCCTTTTGTTTGGTCGAGTACTTCATTCCTCAACAAGCCCAATAAATAAAATATATCCTAGCCTGAGCCCGAGTGTTAGTGTGAGGAACCAACAAGCGTTAATTCAGCAAGTTGTTAAGCCAACAACCAGTGTTAAGCCAACTAGTAAAATCAAAATTTCTAGGCTAGGAGAAAGGTTAAGCCACCCAGGAAAGTCAACCAGTAAAAATAAATAATATGCGTGAGAGGAGAGGCTCAAGATGAGGTAAGTAAAGGAGGGAGCCGAGGAAGCTATGGATCATATTGCAAGAGGAGGAGAAAGGATAAGAGCGTCTTAGGATCTCTACTAGCTATGGGAAACAACTCCTATCCAATGGGAAGGAAGATTTCCCTCGACATCAATCAGGCTAAGGGACGGTACTGACATAGGTTTATCTGGAGAGACACCTTCCAAATGAACCAGAATAACAATACCCTACTTATAATTCAAATACAAATAATATTGATGTTCAATATCACTTTGTGAGGGATATGGTTGAGGACAAAAATGTATTGTTGGTTAAGGTGGACACTTTGAAGAATGTTGCAGATGAATTGACGAAGTCTGTGAGCAGTGAGAAGTTTTCTTGGTTTAGAGAAATAATGGGCATTATAGGCCTGGAACAATGACTAAGATATCCTATGACCTCCTATGTGGAAAGAAAAAAACAAGTGGGAGAATGTTGGGTGTGTGTTATATTCTTTCTATGACAATTTAATATTCCAAAATTAGCCTGCAGCTAATTAGAATATTAAATTTTGCTGATTTCACTTGGGAGAAGAATAAATGGGTAAGGAGACCCATACATTTCGAAAATAAGAATAAAATCCCTCATAATGTGAAAATGGATCATAATACTACCTATATTTTACACTCTCATGTGTGAACAGGAACAAATGCATGTGGACAAGGTCAAGTTTGACCGAGTCAACAACACTGGAATGAGAGGAAGAGATCATCCATAGAGACAACGCAATGCAGGTGGGAGGAAGATTCCTTGGTGAAGGAAACCCTAATGAGTGGGGCCCAAGGCAAGAAGGCTCACACATGTTTAAAAGGAGGGCAAGGTAGCCATAACAAGACATCTTATGGATTGAAGATTGGATTTTTGGTCTGCAAGACTATTTTGCTTTCTCCAACTATTTAGATAAGATTGCTATGCTGCTTAGCACAAGGTATTCCTGTTTAGGAATTCCTTCTCCTTTCTTGAGAGGCCTCTTGAAGGAGTTTGTACAGAATTTATCCACATCCAGGCTTGAGGCCAAGTATCCTCCTTCAACTACAGCATTATTTCTGATGCAGTATAATGTTGTGTTGTAGGGTGTTGCAGTGGGGGTTCATAACACCACTTCCAAAGGTTGTTTTTCAGAGGAGGGAGCTTCCATTCCTTTGGGAGATTGGAAAGGAAGATTTTGGAGCTTATTTTCATATCTTGGCACTTTTTCAAAGTACTCCCATCATCTACAGCGCAGTCCCCTGCAAGAACTGTGTCATTTCTTGCAGTGTTACAGTGTGAGGGTCAAACCCCTCAACCTTGAGCTGCTTTCTCAGGGGAAATGCCAACCTTTCTCTGGAAAAAGGCCAACCTTTCTCTGGAAAGTTTGTAAGAACTATTTTCCCTCATTTCTTGTATTATTCAACTGTATACATGCGGAGATTCAGTTAGACTGTGTCATTTCAGATCTAGATATGCAGATCTAACATTTTATACTTGTGATTTCATGAAACCCTTGCTAGGCTATCTTTATAATGTGTAAAAGGGGCTATATCTCCAATTTTATGCATTATTTGAGTAAAAAAACTCTAGATATGTTGTTTATACCATATTTTATCATAAAACCTCATAAAATTACACTGTGCATGCTTCAGAAAACTCTGCATAGATCAAGTCATGGGATTTGGGCATTTTTTAGCCATATTGGGACCGGGAGATATGTTTAACACATAAAAAGGTATTTTTTTCTGATCCCCTTCTAGATGTGAGTCCCATAATACATAATCAAAGGAATCCCCAAGTTATTTCTCACATTTATAGCATAATTCCTTGAAAATAACGTTTTTGGGGCACATATTGCTGCACCCCCCACTTTGGGATGATGTAGTGAAACATATCTTGTTGTTGTAACATTTATTTGATGGATATGTGTTCCTATTACATTTTATGAGGTAAATTTTCATTGTTATTTCCAAAATTGTGTTCATGTATTGCTACATCCCTATTTTGGGATATTACATTGGTATCAGAGCATAATCTTGGCTCAGCCTCTGAGTTCCAGCTATTATGCTATCAAAAGAATAGGAATACAAAGAGAAGGAGAAAGATCAAAATGAAGGAGAGGATGAGCCTTATCTCATCACTTTTCAGATCCAGGAAGAAACTCTCCAAGGAGGTTAAGTAGATGAAGGAGAAGAGATGCAATGAAACTCCTATAGGGTTTCAAGAAGAGGAAGGGCCATGCACTTCCTATTCTCAAGGAAGAGAAGATAAGAGGCATGAAGGGAACTTGGAATCTGAAATTATAATAAGGTACCTTTCAGAATACAAATCCCAACCTAAAGCTTTCAAGGAGACTCTAGCTCTTCCTCAGTTCTTTCAGCTGGATGAAGAAAGGAAGCCCTACAGAAATGGGATGATGAGAGGCAATAGATTTCTATTGTCCACTTTTGATGAATAACTCACATGTGCAGCAAAGGCTTGGGTGATGAAGCTAGAGGCATTATTCCTACTACATACAATAGTAGAGAGAGAGGTTGTATAAATTGCAGCACTGCACCTTGAAGGTGAAGCAAACACTTGGTGGTTCAGCCATTTGAGCCATGCAAGAGTGACTACTCTTGTTGAGTTTTCTCAAAGGTTGATCAGGAAATTTGGCAAAGGGAAGGAGAAGCCCTCACCACCATTGGAAGAGGCATGTACCAACACTGTTACAACCATGGAGGAGCAACCTTCATCTTCAGCAGTTTGGGAAGCCAATATATTTGAGGAAGGAACTATTGCAACCCTACAAGATGCTTCCAAATTTCACCAAGGTATGCCTAAGTTTCCATCTCTTATCATTTCAGAAAATATTATGGAGGGATATACACCATTTCATACTACCAATTCAGAGAAATAGAATTACACTGCACTGTACAAGAGCAGCAGCGAAGAAAAGAGGACCCATTCCTTATGGGAGCATTCAAATGGCAACTTCATTCATGAAGAAATGGAGGAAGAAATGATAGATGGTATACATCTTGAGATGTGTAGAAATTTGAATAACTGTTCAATTTTTCACTGAGATTATCCTGATCATACACTATTTGAGCTTCATGCATAATACATAACCTCTTCTACTATTGATCATCAATTTGCGGAAATTAAACAATCGCATGCGCACATTAAAACCATAAAAAATCACACATATGAACACAGTATTTAATGGGAAAGCTTAAAGCTGAAAACCCCAACTATCTGTATATTATATGTCATGGATATCATGTAACAATCATAGTACAAATCTCCTCACAAGCTCTCAGCACAACCTTGAATTGGTACAGACTATCAAGCTAGATCTAGCAAAACACATGCTCCAATCTTTTGCCACTTGATAGCCAGCTTCTATTGCGTAATCCAATATGGATAATCATGAGATCAAGGTTCAAATCCCACCAGTATGTACTGTGCAATCCTCATTGGCTTCTCAATCAATGTGTGTGCAAATCTCATGCACCAGTATAGTCACAACTGATAGTCACACTTGCTCTTTCACCTACCTCTTCACTGGTCTCCACTGAAACTGTCCATGCACTGCAGTTAACTGATGTATTCTTTAGTTGATTTATGAGTTAATAATTAGTGAATTAATTAATAATTAATTCACACCACTCTCACTAATTGTATCAATCAGTTAGACTAGATACAACTAGCTCAACTAAGTTAAACCGAACACAACTCCATTAACTGTCTCATCAACTCCACCAAACTCTGTCACATGAGTTCTAACTGAATTCAACCATGCAATAGCTCCACTAAACCCTAGGAATAGCGTAATTCCTTCTGTCAGCTGAATGTGCCACATCCGTGACTCGAACTGAAGTGCTCCAAGAGGATAAGATAATTTTTAGAGTCCAAATATTATTAAGAGCTAATAATATTCGACATATCTATTTTTAGACTGGCAATCTAAAAATAGATTCCGCCCAATATGTCTAAAAATAGAAGTCCATCTATTTTTTCCGACTTGACCAACCATCCACAAATAGCATCCTGCAACTCATAGAACATGATTCATATGTCTAAAAATAGACTTTGCGCCAAAAATAGCCTGCGGGCCCACTTAGTGAAGGCGACTCCTTTCCACTAAGCTCATCATCTTGTTGCAATCTCAACACTCCCTCTCAACAAGATAAGGATTATTTGCAACCCCTATCCTGCCCCTGTGGTATTCGAATTTTCTCCTGGTGAGCGCCTTCGTCAAGATATCAGCATCCTGATCCTCCGTAGGAATGTATGAAAGTAACATGATCTTCCGCTGCACACAATCTCTGATATGATGATACCGGATGTCAATGTGTTTAGATCTATCATGAAATACTGGATTAACCAAGAGTTTGATGCAACTTTGATTATCACAATAAATCACAGTAGGCTCTAAGTGTGAACCGAACAACCCGACCAGGATCTTCCTCATCCATATAGCCTCGCATGCAGCCAAACTCGCTGCCATATACTCGGCCTCTGCTGAACTGAGTGCCACGGATCTCTGCTTCCTACTGTACCAAGAAACTGCTGTTGACCCGATACTGAAAATCCCTCTAGATGTTCTCTTTCTATCCGTTGGGCTCCCTGCCCAATCTGCATTCGTGAAGCCACACAGCTTCACCTCATCCGACTGTCTGTACCATAATCCATATCCCGATGTGCCTCTAAGATATCTCAATACATGCTTGCATGCCTTCCAGTAGAGATTGGTAGGCTTAACCATAGCTTGTGAAAGCTGGTTAACAGCATAGCATATGTCGGGTTGTGTATTGACCAGATACATGAGCGACCCCACCAACTGTCGATAAACAGTGGCATCCACTACCTCCGCTGAAGTATCATCCTCCTTCCTCCAACCACCAGGAAGAGGAGTATCAACAGGCTTGCAGCCATGCATGTTGAACTTCTCCAGTAACTCCCGGGCATACTTACCCTGAGAAACAAACAGTCCACCACTGCGCTGCCAAATTTCCAATCCCAAGAAATAATGAAGGAGGCCCAAGTCCTTCATCTCAAACTCCTTTGCAAGATCAGCCTTGCATCAGTGTATCAACAGTTCATCACCTGCCAAAATCAAATCATCTACATAAAGTACAATGATCAGCAACTTACCCTCCACCACAATCTGGTATAGGTTCGGATCCACCTCACTCTTGGAGAATCCAAGTCTGGTGAAATAAATGTATATCCGTGTGTACCAAGCACAGGGTGCTTGTTTCAACCCATACAACGCTCTTTTGAGCCTGCACACATGCGACTTGCTGCTGAAGATCTCGAAACCTTCGGGATGCTCTATGTACACCTCCTCCTCAATGAATCTGTTGAGGAACACAGTCTTCACATCCATCTGATGAATGTGCCACCCCATCTGTGCTGAGAGAGAAATAATCGTTCGTATGGAAGAATACCTTGCGACAGGTGCAAAGGTCTCCTCATAATCGATCCCCTCAATCTGTGAAAAGCCTCGGGCAAAAAATCTTGCCTTTTACTTCTCCACACTCCCGTCAGCTGCCTGCTTCACTTTGTAGATCCATCTCGAACCCACCACTGATTTCCCCTCCGGCCTTGGGACAATCTCCCATGCACTGTTTCTGACAATCGAATCATACTCTTCCACCATGGCATCTACCCATGCGAGATCCTCCACAACTTCCTCGGAAGAGGATGGCTCTGTCACGATACACTTGCTCATAAGAGCCATGTATCCAGTATACCAATCAGGTTACTATCTCTGTCTGCGCTGTGATGTAGGTGCTCCTACAATCTTCTCTGCATCTTGAGCCAGTCGCTCAACTTCTGTAGTGCGCTTCTTCCCTCTGATGGTTGGCGCTGCATGAGTGGTCTCTTCCATTCCATGAACTTCCTCTTGTGGCTGATCCACATCCTGAAGCTCATCCTTAGGAACTAATAGCTCCTCATCTGCATGCAAGTGTGGCTCCCTCTCAAGTGAACACTTCATGGCTTTCTCCTCCTGAAATTTGATATCCCGTCGCACAACAATCTTGCGACTGTTTGGAAAATACACACGATAGTTGTGGGGCGTATCAGTGTACCCCACAAATATCCCAACCTCTGCGGTCGGCTCCAGCTTCTTCCTGGCATCCTTCGTCACATGAATGTAAACAGGTGAACCAAAAATCCTCAAATGGGAAATATCAGACCTCTTACCAGAAAACACCTCCTCGGGTGTACTCATGCCAAGTATCCCGTGAGGACAATGGTTCTGCACATATCGCGTATTTCATGCCTCCACCCACAAAGTGTATGGGTAGGCCCCCGATCATGCAACATCACCCCAAAAGACCCACGATCGTTCGTTATTCCGCCTGGGCCCCGTTCGCTCGTGGGTTATGAGGTGCTATGAGCTCTCTTCGAATCCCACGAAAAGTCCTGTAACCACCGTAGACACCGCCCATCGTCGCTCCTAAGAGTCTTCACCGTCTCTCGATTATTTCTCAACCAGTGCCTTGAACTCACAGAACTTTGAGTATGTCTTGCTCTTCTTCTGCATGAAGAAGATCCAACACTTCCGAGAAAAATCATCAACAAATATCACATAGTACCCGTGCTTTGCTGTCGAAGCTACTGAGAAAGGTCCACACACGTCTGTGTGAATTCTCTCAAGGATCGTCGTGGCGCGACTATCCTTCTCGTGAAAGGTGGCTTTCACAAATTTTCCCAAGGCACACCCCTTGCACTGATCTGACTGCGCAAGAGTGCCCTTAGGAAGCCCAGTAGAAATCTACTGTAGCATCTTCAAAGCTCCATGGTGAAGGTGGCCCAATCTCTGGTGCCACAGCTCGCCATCATCCCGACTCACCACTCCTTCTGCCTTGCATGCCATTGCTACGCAGCCATCTACTTGCAATTGATAAAGGTTCTTGACTCGAACCCCTATCTTCCGGGTCTCACCAGTTGCCTTACTACGCAGGAAAGCCTTTCCCTCGCTAAAGACAACATCATATCCCTTGTCTTCTAACATCGCCACAGAGATAAGATTCTTCTTCAATCCTGGAATATGCATCACTTCCTTCAATACGAAGGGTTTACCAGACTCCCTCTCAAAGGAAATGGTACCGATACTGGTCGCACTGTATCTACCATCATCGCCCATCTCGATGTGCACCCCAAGATCTTTTTCCTCCAAATATGAAAACAGATCCCGATCTCCTGTCATGTGAAATCACGCACCACTGTCCAAGAACCATACTGATCCCATCACACTTGAGACCAAGCATGCATCGCCAAAAGAACCACCAGTCCACGAGGTTTAATTTTCCGCCGCGTATCCAAAGAAATTTACTTATTTTTCTTCTTCTGCGGACAATTTGTGGCATAATGTCCGTGTTGGTGACAGTGAAAGCACTTCACCTTGGACATGTCCTGCTTCTTGCCTTTTGCACCGAAATGAGAAGCTTTCTTGCTCTTCCCCTTCTTTGCTCTGGCAGCCAAAGCGCAATTCTATTTATCAGAGTTCTTTGATGACGATCCATCCCTGGTACTCCGCCTTATCTCCTCTTGCACAAGATCCGACCAAAGTCGCTCCCATCCTGGAAATTTCTCCCGACCATTGACAGAGTCCTGATAGGAATGCCAACTCTTCGGAAGCCCAAGGAGAGACAAGCTCACCAAGTCCTCGTCATCAACAGTAACCCCCACACTTCCCAGCTCATCCCTGCATTGGATGAACTTCGTGAGGTACTTGGGCATACTGTCGCCTTTCTCCATTTTTATGTTCCTGAGTTTATCCTTGAGCGCCAACTTCCTCTGGTCGCTCTTGCTTTGAAATAAATCTGTCAAATATTTCCACATCAAGAATGGAGAAGCCTTACCATGAAGGCTAGACACTATGTGATCCTTCACACCTTCCAACAAAATCCTTCGACACTTTGCTGTCTTCTTTTTTCATGCGTCAAGTATGGCAGCATCACTAGAAGTGGGTTTTGGAACTTCTGCATCTATGAAATCCTTCAACCCATTGGCATCCAGCACCACCTCCATCCTATCCTTCCATGCAATATAATTTTAGCTGCCCTCAAGGGCATACTCCAATCGCAATCTGTTGAAAGACATCTCAACTTCGACACCAAGAAAACACTGCTGCAAATTCGAATTCCACCAGCACAAAACTCAACCGCTTCAATGTTTTGCAATTGCTCCAATGATCAATATCGCTTTGATACCATGTAGAAATTTGAATAACTGTTAAATTATTCACCGAGATTATCCTGATCACACACTATTTGAGCTTCATGCATAATACATAACCTCTTCTACTATTGATCATCAATTTGCGGAAATTAAACAATCACATGTGCACATTAAAACCATAAACAATCACACATATAAACACAGTATTTATGGGAAAGCTTAAAGCTGAAAACCCCCAACTATCTGTATATTATAATGATAGAGATCATGTAACAATCATAGTACAAACTCCTCACAAGCTTTCAACACTATCTCCAATTGTTACACACTACACAAGCTCAGATCATACAAGACACTTGCTCCAATCTGCTCCACCTGTTAGCCAGCCTCTACTGCACAATCCAATATGGATAATCATGAGATCAAGGTTCAAATCCCACCAGTATGTACTGCGCAATCCTCATTGGATTCTCAATCAATGTGTGTGCAAATCTCATGCACCAGTATAGTCACAACTAATAGTCACACTGCTCTTTCACCTACCTCTTCACTGGTCTCCACTGAAATTGTCCATGCACTGCAGTTAACTGATGTATTCTTTAGTTGATTTATGAGTTAATAATTAGTGAATTAATTAATAATTAATTCACACCACTCTCACTAATTGTATCAATCAGTTAGACTAGATACAACTAGCTCAACTAAGTTAAATTGAACACAACTCCATTAACTGTCTCATCAACTCCACCAAACTCTATCACACGAGTTCTAACTGAAGTAAACCATGCAATAGCTCCAATAAACCTTAGGAATAGCATAATTCCTTCTTTCATCTGCATGTGCCACATCCAGGCATCAAACTAAAGTGCTCCAAGAGGATAAGATAATCTTTAGAGTCCAAATATTATTAAGAGCTAATAATATTCGACATATCTATTTTTAGACTGGAAATCTAAAAATAGATTCCGCCCAATATGTCTAAAAATAGAAGTCCATATATTTCTTCCGACTTGACCAACCATCCACAAATAGCATCCTGCAACTCATAGAACATGATCCATATGTCTAAAAATAGACTTTGCGCCAAAAATACCCTGCGGGCCCACTTAGTGAAGGCGACTCCTTTCCACTAAGCTCCTCATCTTGTTGCAATCTCAACAAGATGAGAAACATTTTATCCTTTCTAGATGACACTTTCTCAATGAGAATCTCAGAGCTCAAAGAGAAACTTCTACCTACAGCAGATCCAAAACCTTACTGGTTTTGGAGGGCCATTGATGAGAAGAAGGTCTCATGGAGAGATCTCATGGGAGGTCCACTTCAACATATCATGGAGTGAAAAGTTCTTAAACAGGTTGAGGAGGTTTTTCCCTCATCACACTTGGATCCTTATGGATTCAAGCTGGTCATTGGAGAGAGGTCTTCTCTAGGAGATCTCTGAGAAGTTGCATTTCAACATCCCATGAAATGCAAGAAGAAGAATATGATATGAGAAGATTGTAGTCTTCATTTGAAGGGTACCAATATAGAGCATGATGGGAGACACCTACATGTGGATGGATGGGTGTGGATGGTGAGAAAGAAGCTAGATATCTACTTGAAAATTTATGACACTGGGAAGCAGTAGGCTTGGTTGCGTTGGCTACTCTTGAAGGAGTTTGGCCATCATGTGACATATCCTCTTTCAAAGGGTATGTGGGTGGATAAAGTATGGCAGGATACTTGCATTATTAGGCAGCAAGAAGTATGGATACATTGTGTTGATATGACCTTATTCATATCAAACATTATGTTTTCACCTCATGATTTGTATGATGGAGGTATGATGAGGAAGCAAAGGCTATTGTTGCTTAGGTTACTTTTGGGAGAGCATGGGAAGATTTTCTCTCACCCTTTGCATGATGTTGCAGGAGTAAGAGATGGCACTATCATGGTGCAAAGGGGATACTCCTTAGCCTTAGATGATTGGGAGGTACTTCCCCTTTGGAAGGAACTTCTTATATATAGCAGCATTGTGGGAGATATCTTTGACAAGGAGCATGTCAAAGAACGGATCTATGAGTTGGCAGGAGCCTATTTTCATAGGCCAAAAATGCTGACACCTTAGAGTTTGAGTTTATTGATGGAGTGTCCCTAGGATCACTTCACATTTGATGCACTTGGTGGACAAGGAGGAGGTGAGAGAGATGGAGTATTGGATGGAAACATCTATTACAGAGATATGATCTTCTTAAATTGTATTTCCAAGTAGAATAAGGGTGATATTCCTACAACATATGATTAATTCCTCTTCAGGGGAGTATGTCATATCACTATGGGGGGCTTATTCGTGGATCCATATATCTTCTTACTTCTAGTACATGGTAAGAATATTGTTTTTTCATTTTGTCTAACACATTATTTGCATACTCTTACCATTTCTATTTAGTGCATTTCTCCACTAGAGGGCAAGCTTTTCATTGAGCTCCATGGTCAACATTGGGCCAAATTATATGATGGAGACAACCATATTTTATATGGACTTGGGCAAGTGTTTTATTCTTTCATGTATGATCAATTGATGTACCCAGCCATTTACTATTCATTAGTAGATGTAATGACATACATAATTATCCATGTATCAGAAAACAACTTGCCATACTATTTTTTGAAGCAGCAGTTAGGAAAATTGCGCTGTGACCCCTTGGGAAATTGTTGGTATATTCCAAAACCACATGAAACCTTCAGTAATTCCCTCATTGAGATGCCAATCATGATTTCAATTGCTAATGTTGTTCTTATTTTTATTTGGAGCATGATTGGGGAAGAGACACATTGACTGGATGTGTCCTTTTGGGAAGAGAATTCCCACACTTTTTGCATTACATGTTCTAAGGGGAGCATGGGAGGTGATATGGCCACCACAACAAAACACTTATTTCTTTATGAGGTGAGCCATGAGATTTATTGGATGCCATATGATGGTGATTCCCAACTCATCATATATGGAATGATTTGGGCCAGCCTGATTAATAACGTTGGAGAGGAGATATTTGGAGATCTAATATTCTTCTTGCCACTTGAGGGCAACCTTATTGCAGCCCAAGATCAACATATGCTCTACAATTATCATAATTGAAGAGGAAGACAGTGTGGTGTAGGCCATTTTTTCTACCATGTTCATTTATTCAGCCCACCTACTTTGTAGGAGCCCAAGGTGGAGGAGATATTTCATGATTTTCCATGTTGGAGGGTGACTCATTTTGTATGGATGATAGCTTGGGGATGGAGGTTTCACATGGCATTGATAGTTCCCAATGAATTTCAGACTCCATGCCTTGAGAGGACCTCTAGATAGCACCTAGTTTCCTCCTTGAGTATTTCACCATTTCATGATGATGGCTATTTGGGATGCTCACCAAATGCTAGCTTGCATGCTTGGGAGGGGCACTATGGAGAATTATTGATGAGACAACATCATATTCCTTGGAGGAATTCATCATATGAGGATGCTACAAGAGGAATAAAGGAGACTTTCCAATTCTCTCCTTGCATTTTCTTGAGGACAAGCAACATTTGGGAGGGGAGGACTGTAATATTCCAAAATTAGCTTGCAGCTAATTGGAATATTAAATTTTGATGATTTCACTTGGGAGAAGAATAAATGGGTAAGGAGACCCATACATTTTGAAAATAAGAATAAAATCCCTCATAATGTGAAAATGGATCATAATACTATTTTGATTTTACACTCTCATGTGTGAACAGGAACAAATGCATGTGGACAAGGTCAAGTTTGACCAAGTCAACAGCGCTGGAATGAGAGGAAGAGATCATCCATAGAGACAACGCAATGCAAGTGGGAGGAAGATTAGTTGGTGAAGGAAACCCTAATGAGTGGGGCCCAAGAAAATAAGGCTCACACATGTTTAAAAGGAGGGCAAGGAAGCCATAGCAAGACACCTTATGAATTCAAGATTGGATTTTTGGTCTGCATGACTATTTTTCTTTCTCCAACTGTTTAGTTGAGATTTTTGTTCTGCTTAGCACAAGGTATTCCTGTTTAGGAATTCATTCTACTTTCTTGAGAGGCCTCTTGAAGGAGTTTGTACTGAATTTATCCACATCTAGTCTTGAGGCAAAGCATCCTCCTTCAGCTACATCGTTATTTCTATAATAGTATAACGTTGTGTTGCAGGGTGTTGCAGTGGGGGTTCACAACACCACTTCCAGAGCTTTCTTTTCAAAGGAGGGAGCTTCCATTCCTTTGGGTGATCAACAAGGAAGATTCTGGAGCTTATTTTCATATCTTGGCACTTGGCTAAATTACTACCATCATCTACAGTGCAGTCCCCTAGAGGACCTACATCATTTCTTGCAGTGTTGCAGTGTGAGGGTCAAACCCCTCAATCTTGAGCTGCTTTCTCAGGGGAAAGGCCAACCTTTCTCTGAAAAGTTTTTAATAAGGATTTTCATTCATTTCTTCTATTATTCAGCTGTATACATGCATAGCTTCAATTAGACAGCGTCATTTCAAATCTAGATATGCAGATCTAACGTTTTATACTTGTGCTTTCATGAAACCCTTGCCGAGTTATCTTTATAATGTGTAAAAGGGGATATATCTCCAATTTTCTCCATGCTTTGAGTAATAAAACTCTAGATCTATTTTTTATACCATATTGTATCAGAAACCCTCATAAAATTTCACTGTGCATTCTTCAGAAAACTCTGCATAGATCAAGTCATGGGATTTGGGCATTTTTTAGCCATATTGGGACCAGGAGATCTATTTAACACATCAAAAGGGATTTGTTTCTGATCCCCTTCTAGATGTGAGTCCTCACAGCTATAGTGCAATTCCCTAAAAATAACGTTTTTGGGGCACATATTGCTGCACCCCCCACTTTGGGATGATGTAGTGAAACATATCTTGTTGTTGTAACATTCATTTGATGGATATGTGTTCCTCTTACATTTTATGAGTTAATTTATCACTACTATTTCCAGAATTGTGTTCATGTATTGTTGCATCCCTATTTTGGGATATTACAGGAAATTCATAGGGAGGGCGATAGTCCCCCTTGTTAGGGGGTTTTTAAGGGGCTTGTATTCCCCCTACACGGGGTTTGGGGCAGCACCTCGAGAATTTTTTTTTATGTGGACCCAAGGATGGGGGGCAGAACAATAGATGGTGGGCGAACCTACCCATGGTTTTTTGCATAGGTTTTTCACATGATTTTGGGCATGATGGTCTTCTACCCATGGTGTTTTGTAGATCCAATCAAGGGAAATATAGTTATGTTCTGATCCAGGGTTGAGGATTGGGGTTTATGAATGCTTTGGAATTTATATATATGTACTGTAATATTGAAAGGAAAATAATGAAAAATAAATCTGGTAGTCCCAGTTTTGGGATCCAGGGGAAAATATCTGTGTATATTTGTTTTATGTTCTCACGATTGTTTATTTTTCTATTTGAAGAATTCGTTTGCAGGTAATTTCTATAAATTTTTAAAACCTACAGGATGAACTACATTGAATCTTCACAACATATGAAATGAGGATTGGAAAATAGAGGTTAATATTAAATTAAGCTTCCTTCAAAGTCTCAAAGAAAATAAATGAACATTAATCCCATGATTTCTCCAACTATGAATCAAATCCATTACTAGTTGATTCAATTACATTTAAATCATCAATCTGGGTTGGTAAACTTATGATGTGTAATGCACAATATATGCTAGGATTTTGCTACTAACTTAATCTATAGAAATATTTGATGAAAAAAAAACTTAAATCTATGAGAATCATTGATAAACTAACTAACTCAATACAACCATGGTTATAAGACATTTCTAGATCCTCATAACATGCAGAGAATTGTTATGAAACAACTATGAGCTCACTAAAATATTGTTTATGAATATATTTTTGAGTTTAGTGACTATAAATAATAATTTATATTCAATCAAAATATCCATATTATTAACCTACTTTATATCAACACACAAGAAAATTAAAGATAAGAATTGGATTCAAATTGCAATGAACCAAACACCCCAACTGTAATCAAAGTAATTTATGAGTAATATGAAACATAATCCTAAGTGGTCAATTGTATAATGAATTTTTAGTTAAAAATTTTACGCTATTCTATAAATGAATACAAATCAATCTTCAATGAAGTAAAACTAAATCATTAAAATGAAAGAGGGAAGTGTGCTTCCTTGTCATAAGGGGGCCTTCCTGGCTTGGTCACACATGCTAAGTAAAACTAGGTCTTCTAAATTGTTGGAGCTACAACTATCATTTTTTTCATGAACAATGAATTACACAGGAAATAAATAACTAAAAAAATAGAGTTATAAGAAGTGCAAATAGTTTCTATACAATAGGCTTGTTTCCATCACAAGGATCATAAATATTTATACATTTCAAGACATAAATTGTATGAGAATATTGTTGCAATAATTTAGAACAACATAACCAACTTGTAGATTCCAGGTATATATGGATCAAGTTGTCAGTTTGATATGAGAAATTCATGATATTAAACATGAATTTCGCATGTAAATATCTCCACTCTCGATTTGTGTGGATCAATTCCATCATTTTCACTAGTAGGTCATATGCTTTGCCCATAATTTGAACTAGAAAATAATATGCTCTGCTATGTTACTCTGCCATCATTTAAAACTATTGAGTATAGAAAGAAACATATAAAGCTATAGAATAATGGACATGATCACCTTGAAAATCTTAATTTGTAACTTTTGTAGCTCAAATATGATTCTTATGCAAAAATGATAGCATTGGATTTTGAAATTATGGGCATGGAAAATTTCAAAGGATAAAATTGAAAAAACTAAGGTTATTAAAATGAAAAATGGAGCTTATTTTTGGGCATCAACATTCGCCCACACTAAGGATTTTTCAGTTCCTCATGCACAAGAAAAATTGCAAAATTTTATGATTCTCTCTAGTCACAACATAGTCTTAGTAGCTTGGATGAGGATATCTAAGTTACTACTTAGAGATCTTTTCTTCTTCATAAAATTATACCATCTTGGATTCCTTAGGATGATCATAGAATTTATATGTTTAATATTGGAATGCAAATTATTTTTTTCTTCTTTAAGTTTCAATTCTTTTTATGCCAATATTGTATATTCTTTAACATCCTCTGATTTTATGGTTTTAGAGCTTCATTCTCAGTTTTGATATGTCTCTCCAGAAACTCCAGTTCTCCAATTTATTCTCTTAACTTTTCTACTATATCATTATCTTCGTAAAAATAAAATGGTAGAATCTATGTAGGATATGGCACTAAATTATGAATACAATATGTCGATGTATTGTAAATAGGGGAATAAACAAGGGATTTTAACTACTCTTGCCATGCCTCCTTCTCAAGAGAATCAATATATTCGTAGACTTTTAGTTGAGAAACATCGATTTTTAGGCCAGTAACCTTCTATTATGGTATTGTTGTAAATTAAAAGGGATCATATATTCCTTGTATCTTTCTACTAGTTCTTTCCTTTTATACTAAGATATTGTCTTCTACATTGGCATCTTAAACATTAATTGATGCATGCTTAACATTTTCATGTTACTTTGCTCATGCTACGAGTAAATACACAAGATTTGTTTTCAAATTCAAGGCTTGTATTCACCTAAATTTATTTTTCTAGAACGCTTTCTTTTATCGCATTATTTACTGTGGTATCTTATGTGGTTGGACTGCTCTTTAGTTCTGGCACATGGGTTAATTTTTTATTGGTTACATTTTTCTTTAATTTATTTTCCCCTTTTCTAATTGATTTTATTTTCTATGATTTTGTTTGATCTTATTGTGGTTTAGGGCTTGAAACCCTTCCTTCAATTATTTCCTCTATTTGAGAAACCACGGGTTGAGAGTTTAGAGCCTTAGTATTTGAAAACCTACCCCTAGTATGTTTTATTTTGGACCCTTCAGCTTTTGTTTCCCTGAAAAGCGTCAAACGATTATTTAAAGTGATTCCTCAGAAGGAATTCATCCCAATTATCTCCTCTCTCATGTAGATCTGCCTCAACCAAAATTTTGACAAGTCAAAAATGATGAAGACTCATATTTATAGTTGTGGAATTTTTCTAAATATTGGAAGCCATCTTTTTAAGACTACTAGGGAGATAATAAGGTAGATTTAATTCATGATATTTTTGAAAATAAATTAAGAGGTGAACATGATAAAACAATTTCAATCCATACCTACCTCCATAGGTGACATATTTATGAGGAATAAAGAGAATATCCCTCCATTTTCTCTTGAATGCAGAGACAAGTATTCCACTACTGCCAATTTTTTTCCATTTCATGGTTTATGAGAAACATTTTCCACATATCTCCTTTAATTTTATGATTCTTGAAACTATTCTCACAAGTCTTGGTAAATTTAGTGGCATAAACCAAGAAATATTTTTTCACCTTGAGTCTTATATTTCCATTGTATGCTTCAACTCCATCAAAATATTTGGTGAAAGATCTGGTTACATCTATGTCATACCCTTGAATGTTTTCTAATAAATTTAGCTATCCCGCTTTCTCAAACCTCTTTATGTACTTTGGATATATTACAAAAAATTCAATCCCAAGATTGAATCTTACTATTGGTTCCATCCTCAATTTTCAAGAATTTTAATCCCTTATTTAAGTCTACTCTTTTTTCACTACTTTCATAGGATAATGCGGAGTAGAGGAGTAATGGGAGGAAATTACTACAAATGAAGTGAAAGGGTGGTGAAGAGGTGGAATAAATTGAGTTTGGTAATTTAATGTTTTTGGTGGAAACAATGATGGAAAATTAGATCTATATCATATAATCATCAAAACCTTGTTAATGGCTAATGAGATCAACAAGGAAATTTCCAAGCAACTCATTTAATGATGCAATGGTTTAGAGTTTGAAAGATATGGTGGATCAAATGATGCGAGTAATCATGAAATGAAATGTTATTACATCTATGAAAAATAATTTTTAAGCTATGCCTCTTTTTATCTTAGGTTAAATGTCAAATGTACATACATTCTATGTTTTATATTTTCTTTAACAAAAACCCATTAAAAGGGTTACCTTATGTTACACTTGCCTGAATTTCACTGAATTATGGTACTTGGAAGATGACTACTTGGTGTTGTTGGACACTTTGATGTTGATGCCTTGAATCTTGCTGCATATTCTCTAATGTATGGTCATTTTGATGAAATTTTGATAAGATTCAATTTTGAAGACGCACCATCATTTTTAAGGATTTTTCACTAGATATGGAAAGTTTGAAAACTATTGAAACCTTATTCTAAACCAAAATTATTTGAAATCGAGCTAAGAGAATATGTGAAACCTTGGCATAATAATAATTTGATGTAATGTATGCTACTACTAATTGATATGACATTTGAAAGAGAATTTTCATGATGAAAATGTAGATATAATTTTGGATCTTTTTAAACAAGAGCTACAAAAAAGGGGAATTCTATTTTCCAGAGATTGATATTAATCTATAACTCCTATATAGCTATGCCAACATCCTGGTTTTCATGAATGTACTTTATTTATATATATATGGAAGAAATTAAATTGAATTAGGATTTGGGAGTAATTATCCCCATTCACAAACTCCATCTTTGAGTGTTGAAGCAAAATTTTGAAAAATTATTCTCTTATTAAGGGTTTATGAGATAAATTCAATATATGCCCATTAACAATAAAATACTCACCTTCCTCATTAATTATCTTGATTTGAATTGATCTATTGTCATAGAATACCTCTCTTTCAAATGTGTTGAGATTCAACAAGATGATGAGCTTAGTGAAAAGAGTCGCCTTCACTAAGTGGGCCCGCAGGCTATTTTTGGCGCAAAGTCTATTTTTAGACTATGTCTATTTTTAGACATGTCGATCATATTCTATGAGTTGTAGGATGCTATTTGTGGATGGTTGGTCAAGTTGGAAAAAATAGATGGACTTCTATTTTTAGACATATTGGGCGGAATCTATTTTTAGATTGCTAGTCTAAAAATGGATATGTCGAATATTATTAACTCTTAATAATATTTGGACTCTAAACATTATCTTATTCTCTTGGAGCACTTCAGTTAAGTGCACAGATGTGGCACATCAGTTGACAGAAGGAATTACGCTATTCCCGAGGGTTTACTGGAGCTAATGCATGAGGACTTCAGTTAGAACTCATGTGACAGATTTTGGTGGAGTTATAGAAGTAGTTGGTGGAGTTGTATTTAGTTTAACTCAGTTAGACTCAGTTGAGCAAGTTGTATCTAGTCTAACTGATTGATACACTAGTGAGAGTGGTGTGAATTAATTCACTAAATAATAACTCATTAATCAACTGAAGAATACATCAGTTAACTACATTACATGGTAGTTTCTGGAGACCAAGTGAGAGACAAGGTGAAAGGGGCAAGATAGACTATCAACAGACTATAGTGATGTGTATTGATGAAAACAAATTTCATGTAGATGCCAATGAGGATTTCACAAAGGAAATGCTTGGTGGATTCGATTTCATTTCTAAAGCCATTTCAAAGAAGATTGGTGCATTGATTTGCAAGAATCAGGCTTGATTAGTGGTGTAGCAATTGGATTAACGTAGAGCTTGATATGATCAAATTTTATGAGGATTGTTACATGATTCGTGAGATATTAGACATATAGTTTAAGCCGCTTCAAATGTTTTCCATTAAACATTGTGTTCATATGTCTTGTTTTTAAGCCATGTGTGCATTGCTATCTTGATTTTATTTCCGCAAATGATCAATGGTGGAATAGATTCTGTATTTTGCATGAAGTTAAAATAGTGTGAGATCAGGAGAATCTTGGATATATAACACATAAGTTATATAATTTCTACATGGTATCAGAGCAGTATTGATCGGAGGAGATTGCAATTATTGAAGCGGTTGAGTTTTGTGCTGGTGGAATTCGAATTTGCTGCAGTGTTTTCTTGGTGTCGAAGTTGAGCATTCATTGAAATGTCTTTCAACGGATTGCGATTGGAGTATTCCCTTGATGGGAGCTCGAATTACATAGCATGGAAGGCTAGGTTGGAGGCGGTGCTGGATGATAATGGGTTGAAGGAGTTCATAGATGTTGATATTCCAAAGCCTAGTTTTAGCGATGCAGTCGCACTTGACGCATGGCAAAAGAAGGTAGCGAAGTGTCGAAGAATTCTGTTGGAAGGTGTGAAGGATCACATTATGTCTAGCCTTCATGGTAAAGCTACTCCATTCTTGATGTGGAAAGCCTTGACAGACTTGTTCCAAAGCAGAAGCAACCAGAGGAAGTTGGCACTTAAAGACAAGCTCAGGAAAATAAAAATGGAGAAAGGCGACAGTATATCAAAATACCTCAGGAAGTTTGTCCACTGCAAGGATGAGCTGGGAAGTGTGGCGGTTACTGTAGATGAGCTTGGCTCTCCTTGGGCTTCCGAAGAGTTGGCATAGCTACGAGGACTCTGTCAATGGTCGGGAGAAACTGCTAGGATGGGAGAAACTTTGGTCGAATCTTGTGTAGGAGCAAATAAGGCGGGGTACCAAGGATGGATCTTCATCGAAGAATGAAGATGAATAAAATTATGCTTTGGCTACCAACGCAAAGAAAGGGAAGGGAAAGAAAAATCCTTCTCAATCCGGTGCAAAAGGAAAGAAGTAGGACTTGTCCAAGGTGAAGTGATTTCACTGTCACCAACACGGACATTACGCCACTAATTTTCCATAGAAGAAGAAAAATAAGCAGGATGCTGGATCTGAAGCTGGAGAGGCCTTAGCCTCGCAATTTGAGCTATATTTTTCCCTGATCACATGCTTGGTTTCAAGTGTGATGGGATCAGTGTGGTTTCTTGACAGTGGTGCGTCTTCCCATATGACCAGAGACAAATATTTGTTTAGTGATCTGGATGAGAAGGATCTTGGAGTGCACATCGAGATGGGCGATGATGGTAGATACAGTGTGACTGGTATCGGGACCATTTCCTTTGAGAGGGAGTCTGGTAAACCTTTCATATTGAAGGATGTCATGCATGTTCCAGGATTGAAGAAGAATCTGATCTCTGTGGCAATGTTGGAAAACAAGGGTTATGATGTTTTTTTTAGCGAGGGAAAAGCCTTCCTGCGTAGTAAAACAACTGGTCAAACCAGTAGGATAGGGATTTGAGTTAATAATATTTATCAATTGTAGGTAGATGGATGCGCAGCAATGGCAGGCAAAGTAGAAGGAGTGGTGAGCCGGGATGAGGGAGAATTGTGGCACAGGAGATTGGGCCATCTTCACGATGGCGCTTTGAAAATTTTGCAGCATATTTCTACTAGGCTTCCCAAGGGTACACTTGTGCAGTCAAATCAGTGCAAGGGATGTACTTTGGGAAAATTTTTGAAGACTAATTTTCATGAGAAATATAGTCACACCACGATGATCCTTGAGAGAATTCACACAGATATGTGTAGACCATTCTCCGTTGCTTCAACAGAAAAGCACAGGTATTATGTGATATTTGTTGATGAGTTTTCTCGTAAGTGTTGGATCTTCTTCATGAAAAAGAAGAGCGATACAGACTCAAAGTTCTGTGAGTTCAAGGTGCTGGTTGAGAAAGATTCGGGGAAGTAGGTGAAAGCTCTAAGGAGTGATAATGGTGGTGAATACATCTCTGGTGAATTCAAAGACTTTTGTAGTGTAGAAGGAATTCGAAGAGAACTCATCACGCCTCATAACCCACAACAGAATGGGGTCGCGGAGAGAAAGAACAGAATGATCGTGGGTGCTGCATGGGAGATGCTGCATGATCAGGGCCTTCCCATACACTTGTGGGCTGAAGCATGCAACAATTCAATTATGTGAAAAACCGTTGTCCTCATAGAGTACTTGGCATGCGTACACCCGAAGAGGCATTTTCTGGTAAGAAGCCTGATATTTCTCATTTGAAGGTTTTTGGCTCACCTATTTACATTCATGTGATGAAGGATGTCAGGAAGAAGCTGGAGTTGACTGCAGAGGTTGGGATATTTTCGGGGTACACAGAAACACCCCACAACTATCGTGTATATTTTCCAGACAGTCGGATGACTGTTGTGCGACGGGATATCAAATTTCATGAGAAGAAAGCCATGAAGTTTTCGCTTGAGAGGGAGCTACACTTGCATGTAGATGAGGAGCTACTTGTTCCTAAAGATGAGCCTCAATATGTGGATCAGCCATAAGAGGAGGTTCATGGAGTGGAAGAAACCACTCATGCAGCGCCAAACATCATAGGGCAGAAGCGCACTACAGAAGCTGAGCGACTGAATCTTGATGCAGCACAAAATGTAGGAACACCTACATCACAGCGCAGACAGAGACAATCACCTAACTGATTTACTAGATACATGGCTCTGATGAGCAAGTGTATCATGGGAGAACCATCCTCTTTCGAGGAAGCTGTGGAGGATCTCACATGGGTAGATGCCATGGTGGAATAGTATGATTCGATTGTTAGAAATAGTGCATGGGAGATTGTCCCAAAGCCGGAAGGGAAATTAGTGGTAGGTTCAAGATGGATCTAAAAAGTGAAGAAAGCTGCTGACGGGAGCGTCGAGAAGTACAAGGAAAGATTTGTTGCTTGGGGCTTCTCACAGATCGAGGGGATCGACTATGAAGTAACCTTTGCACCTTTCGCAAGGTATTCTTCCATATGGACCATCCTTGCTCTCTCAGCGCAGATGGGTTGGCACATTTATCAGATGGATGTGAAGACTGTGTTCCTCAATGAAGTCATTGAGGAGGAGGTGTACATTGAGCAGCCTGAAGGTTTCGAAATCTTCAGTAGCGAGTTGCATGTGTGCAAGCTCAAAAGAGCGTTGTATGGGCTGAAACAAGCACCTCATGCTTGGTACACACGGATAGACAGTTATTTCACCGGACTTGGTTTCGCCAAGAGTGAGGTGGATCCAAACCTATACGAGATTGTGGTGGAGGGTAAGTTGTTGATCATTTTACTTTATGTATATGATTTAATACTAACGGGTGATGAACTGTTGATACACTCATGCAAGGTAGATCTTGCAAAGGAGTTTGAGATGAAGGACTTGGGCCTCCTTCATTATTTCCTAGGATTAGAAATTTGGCAGTGGTAGGGTGGACTATTTGTGTCTCAAGGCAAGTATTCCCGAGAGATGCTGGAGAAGTTTCACATGCAAGGATGCAAGCCTATCGACACTCCTCTTCCTAGTGGTTGGAGGAAAGAGGATGCTACATCGGCAGAGGTAGTAGATGTCATTGTTTATCGAAATTTGGTTGGTTCGCTCATGTATCTAGTCAATACATGACCGGACATATGCTATGCTGTGAACCAGCTTTCACAAGCTATGGTTAAGCCTACCAAGCTCTTTTGGAAGGCGGGCAAGCATGTCCTGAGGTATCTCAGGGGCACATCGGGATATGGATTGTGGTACAGATAGTCGGATGAGTTGAATCTGCATGGCTTCACGGATGCATATTGGGCAAGGAGCCCAACAGACAGAAATAGCACATCTGAAGGGATTTTTAGTATCGGTTCTATAGCAGTTTCTTGGTACAACAGGAAAAAAAGATCCATGGCACTCAGTTCAGTGGAGGCCGAGTACATGGCAACAAGTTTGGCTACATGCAAGGCTATATGGATGAGGAAGATCCTGGTCGGGTTGTTCGGTTCACACTTAGATCCTACTGTGATATATTGTGATAATCAGAGTTGCATTAAACTCTCGGTTAATCCAGTATTTCATGATAGATCTAAACATATTGAGATCCGGTATCATCATATTAGAGATTGTGTGCAGCGGAAGATCATGTTGCTTTCTTACATTCCTACGGAGGATCATGATGCCGATATTCTGACGAAGGCGCTCACCAGGAGAAAATTCAAATACCATAGAGGCAGAATCGGGGTGGAAAATAATCTCTATCTTGTTGAGATTCAACAAGATGATGAGCTTAGTGAAAAGAGTCGCCTTCACTAAGTGGGCTCGCAGGCTATTTTTGGCGCAAAGTCTATTTTTAGACTATGTCTATTTTTAGACATGTCAATCATATTCTATGAGTTGCAGGATGCTATTTGTGGATGGTTGGTCAAGTTGGAAAAATATATGGACTTCTATTTTTAGACATGCGGGTGGAATCTATTTTTAGATTGCCAGTCTAAAAATATATATGTCGAATATTATTAGCTCTTAATAATATTTGGACTCTAAACATTATCTTATTCTCTTAGAGCACTTCAGTTAAGTGCACAGATGTGGCACAACAGCTAACAGAAGGAATTATGCTATTCCTGAGGGTTTACTGGAGCTAATGCATGAGGACTTCAGTTAGAACTCATGTGACAAAGTTTGGTGGAGTCATAGAAGTAGTTGGTGGAGTTGTATTTAGTTTAACTCAGTTAGACTCAGTTGAGTTAGTTTTATCTAGTCTAACTGATTGATACACTAGTGAGAGTGGTGTAAATTAATTAGTTAATTAATTCACTAAATAAGAACTCATTAATCAACCGAAGAATACATTAGTTAACTACAGTGCATGGCAGTTTCAGTGGAGAACAGTGGAGAGATAGGTGAAAGGGCAAGATAGACTATCAGTTGTGACTATAGTGATGCATTGATTGCATCCAACACTCAGTGGAGATGCTAATGAGGATTTCACAGTGCAAGCTTGGTGGATTCGATTTCATTTCAGAGCCATTCTTTAGCAGGGATTTAACAGTAGAGGCAGGCTAGCAGGTGGCAGATATTGGTGCATGGATGTGCAAGATCGGGCCTGATTAGTGTGTAGCGATTGTATTGTACTGAGAGCTTGATATGATTAGATTTTTATGAGGATTGTTACATGATCTCTATGACATATATTATATACAGATAGTTGGGTTTTTCAGCTTCAGGCTTTCCCGTTAAACACTGTGTTCATATGTGTGAATTTTTATTGTTTCATGTGTGCATTGCTATCTTGATTTTATTTCCACAAATGATTAATGGTGGAATATATTATGTATTTTGCATGAAGTTAAAATAGTGTGAGATCACGAGAATCTTGGACATATAACACATAAGTTATATAATTTCTACAAAATGGACCAAACCAATTTATATTAAGATTTACTTTAAAAAATTTAAATCGAGAATAAAATAGGAGGCCCAATAACTCAGTTTTCATTTCTTCAAATTGATAAAATTGTCATGCAATTTTTTCCTTTATTGTTGGATGACATTGGTTATTTGAACTGCATGTTTTCGACTCTCATCTATTTCATTAAGTCGAGCTAAAATTTTCTTTTGTGCCTCTAATAGAGTCTAGTCCCAATATTGCAATTGTTTTGAAGGTCTTTATCTGAAATTGTGTGGGAAGCAAAACTTGCTCTCCATATACAAGGGCATATGGTGTGTGACTAGTAATGTTCCTCCATGTATTCTAGTATACCCGGAGCATTTCTATAAACCTATTTATCCAAGCCTTATGCTGTAGCTAAGTTATCTTGGTCAAAATGGATTTAAGGACCTTGTTTGTTTATTCTACTTTTCCATTGGTTTATGGGTGATATGGAGAAGACTTTCTATGCTTGATCTTGTACTACTCCACAATCTTCTGGACAAGACTAGAAGTAAATTGTGCCCCTTGGTTTATAAAAATATTGCTTGGAACACCAAAACAAGAGAATATATCCTCAAAAATAAAATTTACAACATATTTTCATTGGCATAAACTAAATGTTTTGCTTCTACCCATGCATTTACATAATTAGTAAAAACAATAATATACATTTTTTTCCTAGATACTGGAGCAATTGAACCTATAAATTCTAGAGCCCATTTTTCAAATGGCTCTATCTACACTTGAGGTTATAGAGGAATTTCATCTACTTGGACTAGTCTTCCCATTCTCTGACAATTATCACATCATTGGACATATTCCTTGACATCCATGAAAAGGGTACGCCAATAATATCCATAAAGGACATTATCTGTAGTTATTTTGTCAGAAAAATGTTATCAACATGGTTCATCATGGAATGCTTTTAATATATCAAATACCTCATATTCTCACATACACTTTCTGATTATTATATTATGTCCAATTTGGAAAAGTTCTCCATCTATCCAAGAGTATGGTGTACCAAGTCTGAAAATTCTCTATTTTTCTCTTGATTTTAATTGTTGAGGAAAATTCCTTGTAGAAAAATAATTACCTATATATGGATACCAAAGAGTTCTAGTAGAAATTTCAAATAAGTGTTCATCAGGAAAGTTATCATCTACACGAACTAATCTATTTTCATTTTTTATTCTTGAAAGGAAATCGACTACTATTTTTTTCTTTCTAGGTCTATCCAACATAGTGATATTAAATTCCTGAAATAAAAAGAGGAATATAGTAATATTTCAATTAGTTATATGTTTTTTCATTACATATCTAATAACAAAATAATCAATATGGATAAAACTTTCATACCCAGTGATATAATTTATGAACTTGTTTATGTCATGAACAACGACATTAAACCTTTTTTTCTGTTATAGTATAATTTCACTCTAAAGAGTCAAAATTTTACTTAAATAATAGATAGCATAAGGATTTTTATGTTATTTCCTTCATAATAAATATCCTAAAGTTGTATCTAAATCATTTGTATAAATTTGAAACGGGAGAGACCAATTCGTTCATCTTAAAATAGGGTGAAAACAGGTGATTTAGAATGTTTTTGTTTCAAAGTGTTAAAAACAAGTTGACATGAGGGATTCCAAAAAAATTCACCATATTTGATGTTTAATTTAAATAGTGGCGAAGCTTCTTTTGTAAAATTAATTCATCTTTGATGGGTAATTTAAATAGTGGCAAAGCTACTTTTGTAAAATTTTATATAAATATTCTATAGTATCCTGCATATCCAAGAAAAATTCTTACATATTTTTGAGTCTTAGTTGCTGAGATTAAATTCAAACTTTTTTGAATCAACCTTAATCCCATTACTTGAAATGTAGTGTCCTAAAACAAGTCCCTCATTAAACATCATATGAATTTTTTCATGACTTAAAGAAAGATTAGTCTCTTGAAAACTTATAAGAAATTTTTCACGTGTTTTTAAATCTTCCTCAAAAGTATTGTTATAGACTACAAAATCATCCATATAAACTTGAACACAATCATGGACCAAGTTAGAAAATATACCTAAAAAACCCCTTTGAAAAGTAGCATGATCATTACATAATCCAAAAGGTAATAGTCAATAAGTGTGTTCCCCATGGACATTTAAATGTTGTCTTTCCTTGAATTTCCTATGCAAACTGTATTTGATTATATCCACTAAAACCATCTAGAAAAGAAAATTATTTCTTTCCTACTAACATATATAATACTTAATTAATGAAAGGAAGTGGAAAATTATATTTTAGAGTAATTCTATATAGTCTATGCACACTTGCCACTTACCATTTTTATTTCGTATGATTGTTAATGGTTAGACCCACTAGTTGTCATAATCTAGATAAATGAAATTTACATTTAACAATTTTTGTAATTCCTTCTTTATAATTTCCCTAAGATTGGGATTCATACTTCTATGAGGTTACCTATTTGGTGTAACATTTTCATTATATATATATATATATATATATAGATGATGAATACATGTATTAGGATTTATATTCCCATCAAAAGCATAGGCATGTTTTTATAACATCTGTATTAATTGAACTTTTTGATACTCCTCTAGGTTAGATTTAATATTTAGAATTTTTCCTTGATTGATCTCTATAAGAACACTAAAAGATTCTATCATAGAACTATATGATGAGAAATATTCTATAATGTGGTTTTCTTGAAAAAAATTATCTAACATATTAGCATAACAATTTTTTATTTGTTCACAAAGATACTGAGGAAAGTCATAATTATTAATGAAATTTTTTATTTAAATTTCTTCAAAATCTTGTTTAAAAGTCATTGCTTGTGAAATTGTTAGAATAGGTTGTACTATTTCATCATAATTTTCATCATCGATCCATTCAATGTTTTCAAATTAAATGATTGTTCTAGCATGAGGATAAAGTGTACAATTCTTTGTTGCATTTCCATTAGAAATTATCATATCTCCTAACCTACATCTAACAAATGCATTAATCGTGGTTATCTAGGGCTTTCATAATATTAATGGATGTCCTCCCATATCGATTTTAGGTGTAATAACCATCAAATGAATTGGGTATTCCCATAAGTCTACAGACACAAGAATAACTTCTAATACACCTTTTGGTTTTAAAGTAGATCGATCTTCTAGTTGTGAAATAATTGGTGTATAGCGAATATTATTCAATTGTAATTCATCCATTATATTCTTTTTCATTACATTTATATTTTCTCCTAAATCAATAAGTGCGTTTGGAATTGCAATATTATTAATTTGAATTTTTACATTGGGACTTCCTGGATCTAAATATCTTTCTATATAAGTTCTTCCCATCATTATATATTTTGATTTTCCAATGAGATAACTTTGTGTGGTTCCTTTTTCTTTCTTCCTGGTTCCTTTACACATAATTCCTTTACTATTTTAGCATATGTAGGAATATATTTTATTGCTTGTAATAAAAGAAATAAAATGAAAACATTCCTTAATTCATCCAACATATCATTATATGATGGTATTAATTATTTTTCTACATTCTTGTATATCTTTAATCTCTCTGGAAAAGGATGATTTTGAGAGGATGTAGAAGGTTTATCTATTGGAGGAATGGAGGATGCTTGTTTTATTATTGTAGCATGTATTTTCTTAGGAATTTCTTCCTCATTTTCTTCTTCGATGATTACAAGAGACTCTTTATGAAGTAGACTTCCTAGTCTAAGATGGGTATCAATAAGATCAAGAGGATAAATCGTATGGGTTTGGAAATTTTGCAACTCAATGTTGTAAGCAGACTCAACTACTTTATTCTTTTGGTATTGGAAATGGTTGTGCGGGTAGTTGGTTAGTTGGTTAGGGCAATTGTAGTTGTTGTGGCCCTAGAAATTGTATTAGTTGAGGAGGTTGCTAATATTTTTGGGTTGCTACTGGGGATACTGAGGAAATAATGGATAATCATTTTCAAAATATTAGTGATTATTTGGCATTCCCCCATATGACCCTCACCAACCTTGTTTCCAAGGTTAATTTTGGATTTGTGGTGGCCATGGTTTCTAAGGTAATGTTGTATTCAAGGCTACTTTGTGAATATTTTTGATAGGAATTAAATTAATGAATAAAATTTTGAATAGTACCTAGTTGTTAAGCTTGCTAAGTTATTCTTGGTTCAACATAACAATGTCTTTACGAGGGTTAATTTTCTCCATTATGTCCTTGATAAAATGCTTTAAGCCTAGTTGGGGATAGGAAATCCTTTGTCACATGATTTTTTGCACAAATGTCACAAAATTCAATGTTATATAAAGGAAATTATCTCAAAGGATGTTTTTTCCTACATCTAGGATAAAATATTGATAATGCTACATTTTATACCTTTTTCTTGTTTTGAATTTTTAATATATCTAATTGTTCACTAAGTGTACCAATAATATGAATTTTAAAAATTTCAAATGAATTATCCATTTTATCCCTACTTACTCCTCCAAATGCTGACTTACTTATCCTAGAGAGACTAAGATATTTAGGACTCTTATCATATTTGGTTCTTCCTCTTTAACTATGCCTACACATTTCAAAAATATCTGCAAAACTCAGTTGAGATATATCACCTTTTCCCATTATATTCATAATATAAATCCACTCATCTCTAATTCTTCTCAGTAAAAGTATTTTTAAAGTATCAAGACTTAAATTGATTTGTTTTTATCTTTTCACAGCATAAGAAAATATCTCTACATAATCCTCAAGGGATTAATTTTCATTTTCACTCATTTTAAAAATTTACTCTTTAAGATCATGATCTCCATAATATTATTTATACTTTTCAAGAAAGAGTTGACACATTCCATCTGAAGTTCTAAAATAATATGTTCCTAATCCCATGAACCAATGTAAAGCATCATTTTTAATAGTAGCATGAAATAACTTAATTCTTGAATATCTAATTTGTAACCATAACTTCGACACAATACCTCAAATTCAAAGAGAAAAGTTTTAGGATAATTTGTTCTTAATCCATGAAAATTTGGTAACACAAAGGGTGAAATATTTTTCATGTTCACATTGGTTGTTGGGTCTTTAATGAGGAACCCAAACTGTTCCTCCTATTCTTTTTATCTTTCATGATGTACTTGTCTTCTTTTTGCATCTCCTACAACTATTGTGCCAGTATCGATGCGTGTTTATCCCATTCCTTATTGTCTATTTTTAGCCACTGATTCAAAAGAATATGGAGGTTTTTCAACTATATTTTATGGTTGTTCTTGAATTGGAGGGTCTTCAAATAAAATATCCTCAGTTATAGTCTCTTCAATTTTTATTGACAATTGATGTCCACTAAGTATCTTTCATATTGGTTATAAATAGAAAATAACTACTTCTATTGAAGATTCCAATTGTTCTTGAGTTCTTTTGGTTCCCTATGGATACCTTCTTCTACCTAAAAAAGTGGGGATACATGAAGTGGACAATGATGTGGCTCTTAAAATACCACTTGTTGAAATAGTTGGGGTGGTAGGTGGACATGTTGAAGTGGTTTCACCTCTACTTAATCTACCACTAGAACCATGTTCCCTATATATGCATCCTATTCATGCTTTACTTATGCAACTAACTGTATGCATTCTCCAAAAACCAAATCCTATATATACTTGCCCAACAACAAGACCACAAAATTTTATTAAATTCAATTTCACTAGAATTATATTACATTTAAATCATCAAATTTGGGTGGTAAACTGGTGAAATATAATGCACAATATATGATAAGATTTCGTTACTAACTTAATCTATAGAAATTTTACATGAAATAAAAACTATGATCTATGAAAAGCATTAATAAGCTGACTAACTCAATACAACCATGGTTCTAGAACATTTCTAGATCCTCATACCATGTAGAGAATTGTTATGAAACAACTAAGATCTCACTAAAATATAATTTAGCAATGTATTGTTGAGTTTAGTGACTGAAAATAACAATTTATATTCAATCGAAAGATCCATATGATTAGCCTACATTGTATAAACACACAAGAATATTGAAGCTAAGAATTTAATTCAAAATTCAATGAATCAAATACACAAAATGTAATAAAATTAATTTATGAGTAATATGAATCATAATTCTGAGGGATCACTTGTACAATGAACTATTAATTAAAACCTTTGCGTTGGTCTATAAATGAGTACAACTAGATCTGCAATGAAGTAAAACTAAATCATGAAAATGAAAGAGGGAAACATGCTTCCTTGTCACAGGGTGGCCTTCTTGGCTTGGTTAGACGTGCTAAGTAAATTCGATGCTCCTATACTATTGGAGGTACACCTATGAATTTTTTCATGAAAAATGAATTACACAAGAAATAGATAACCAACAAAACATAGTTATGTTAATTGCAAACTGTTTCTATACATTAGGCTTGTCTACATCACAAGGATCATGTGTATTTATACATTTCAAGACAAAAAAAATTTGAGAATATTGTTGTAATACTTTTAGAATGACATAACCAACTTGTATATTTTAGGGATCTATGGATCGATTTGTATCTTATATACCAAGAAATTCATGATAGTAAACATGAATTTCTCTTATAGATCTCTCCAATATCCATTTGTGTATATTTATTCCATAATTTACACTAGTAAATCATATGCTCTTCCACCATTTAAATTTGTTGAATTTAGTGTTGATTATGTCTTTTTAATGATGTGGATGCATTTTGGTTGTCTCCAACGGGTGGAAAACCTCATCTTTACATTTTTCTATGTAATCCAATCCCTACTTTCACTATAACATATATGAAACTATACCAACCTATGATTCAACTACATAATGGAATAAAAACTACAAAATGTGTCAATCTCCTTACACTCGAAGAAGGCCCAACTCGAAGAGGCAAAAAGAAAAAAAGAAATCCTTAGAAACTAGTTGATAGAATGGGAGAGAAATTGTGAAAGGCTTGAAGCATAGGTAGTTTCTCTAATAAAAGATCTAGAGAAATCTAAATCTCAAACGAATTTTAACCTAATATTTGTAAAAGGCTCTAAAGCACTTAATAATATTCTCATCAATCAAAGATCACCAGAGATCAAGACAAGTTTTGGCTACAAATAAGATCATGAAAATTCCAAAGGAGAATCGAGTTCCAATACATCAAGAATGGAGGAAATCAAGAGCTATACTAATGTGCTAACAAGACAAACCACCTATTCAAGAAAAGAAAATAATGGTGTCATAAGTTAATAAAAATAATATCATATTAAACTCACAAATAACAATGGATAAAGTAAGCAACAAAAGCATGAACATGCTCAAGTCAACAAAGAAATAAAGTATTGAATATCAATCCCATCAGGAATATTCTTCACACCAAGGTACCCAAATCTCTTATATGACTACCATGGAAAATTTTAGGGGCTAATATTCGCAGGTGGGCTAATTTTCCATGGTTTTTCCAAAAAAAAGATTCACCAATTTCCATTTTTTTATAAAAATGATTCGCCCAAATTTTACAATACAAAATTATTTTACGTTAAAAATTTCCAACATTATATAGACAATATATATAATATCATTATAAATTTTAATACTTTTACAAATACATTAATAAACATTTTATATTTTGCATATTAGGGACTAGTGAGATTCGCAAATTTTTGAAACTTCAAAATAATTTTCCATCCTTAAAATTATCCCTGATGACTACTTTTTTCCATGCCATAACTTTGGTCATAAGGTTTTAAATCGTAGAACCCATAGATATATAAAAAATGAAAATGTTAGATCTGGTTAGTTCTTAATGCCTAGATCTAGAAATACCTATGTTAATAATGTTGTCAAGAACAATTCATTTTCTCCCCTCTTGGATGAAAATGAATGTTAAAAATGCAATAATTTGGACACAAGGCATGGGATTGTTGAAGAAAGTTGATAAAACCTCCCAACAACATTTTCCCAAGCAGATCGAACAAGAAGATAACACTAGTGGTAGAAAAAGGAGCAAGAAAAAACTAAAGAATGTGGATTTGCATTATATGCTCATTACCAAGAAGTACAATGGCATATTGATAGTGGGTGTTCAAAGAACATGAAAGGTGATAAGAGTAATTATCTCTCTTTAAAGGAATACGAAAGATGAAGTGTCACCTTTGGAAATAATGCACTAGCCAAAATAATGGGTAAAGGGATTGTTAGTATTAATAGTGGAAAGTTAAGGCTCAAATTGTCTTATATGTTGAAATTTGCAGCAAGAAATATTGAAAATGGAAACAAGAAGATTCTTATAATTTAATTTTCCCTTAATTAAATTAGAAGTAAATTGTAATGCCACATCACATGACATCTTGTACTAGTTAACTAAGTCAGGATGACTTAGTTAGTTCAGTTAATTTGATTTGAGGGTAAAAATAAAGGCATGTAGAGTGTCTCCTACTTTTTAGGAGACCTGGTTGAGTTTATTTTGAGTTGTAATTAATTAACTTAATTTATTTGAGTTAAAATCAGTTTAACTAGTTCTAACTAATGGAGGAACTAGTGAGAGGTCAATTAAATTAAATTTTATTTAATTCACATGCAGTGATCAATCAGATAAATGATAATTCACTCATAAATAACTCATGCGTGTCATTTCTCAAGAATACCAAATTGAGATTGGAGTTAAAGGGAAGTGTACTATCATATGTATAATCATGCAATTGTAAAGAGGGTACATGGAGTCAGAGGAAGAGCCTTGATGTATTACAAAACTATTATTAGGGAAATTCCTCATTAAATAGGGGCCTGATTCCTCATTGAATTGTGCAATGAATCAGGATCTTGGAAGGCTAGGAAGTTGGCTAAGTATTGGCCAGAGTCAACCTAGGAAGCAGTGAGACAGATAAAGATAGTGGAGAGAGCTCTCAAGCCCGAGAGAAGCATTGTATTGTTTTCATCTTCTTTAACTTATGAAATATATAGATAACAGGGTTTTTAGATGAGGCTTTCCCAAAATAAATATTTGTGTTGTGCGATTCAAATTCTTTCTCTCTCTTGTTCATGTGATTATCCGATCGTAATTAGTTTCCACAATTTGTAGAGTAGATTCAAGTATTTTGTTTTAGCATATTAAAAATATCAGTTTGAATCTACATGGATTTTCTACATGGTATTAGAGAAGGAATCACTATAGAAGAGAAGAATATGATTTTTTTTTGAACAAGTGAATCAAAATTACAGATCTACTATTTAGGACTAGCAGTAGGACCAGGATGTCTTTATGTGGATTGAGACTCAAATTTTCCCTTGAGGGTAATTCGAATTACATAGCTTGGAAGGACGAGATGGAAGCATTTTTTGAATACAATGGGCTGAAGGATTTCATAGAAAATGATATTCTCATGCTCGAAACAACAGATGCTCAAAATCTTGATGTGGGGAAGAAGCATGACAATACGAAAATACTTGACCAAGTTCACTCAGTGTCAGGATGAGTTTGGACATGTTGGTGTTATTGTTGTTGAGGATTATATGGTGAGCCTATAACTTTCAGGCCTTACCAAGAGTTGGCACAACTACAAGGATTCAATGAATTGGATGGATAAGATACCAGAGTGGGATTGATTGTGGTTCGACTTGGTGCAGGAAGAGATTAGGAGAAACATCAAAGACGAAAACTCTTCCAAAGAAGAGGAATTTGCATTATTTAGTAAAGGAAAGAAATCCAAGGGAAATAAATCCCAAGGAGAAGAGGACAAGAAGAAATACTTGTCCAAAATCAAGTGTTTTCACTATCACAAGTTCAGGCACTATGCCACAAAATGTCCACAAAAGAATGAAAGCAAGAAGGATCTTGCAGTTCCAGCCACCAGTGAGCTCTAGCTTCACAATTAGAGCTTGATTTTAATATCATTTCATGCATGGAAAAAACTATAATTGGATACATGTGGTATCTCCATAGTGGTTCCTCATTACATATGATGGGGAATAAAGATCTCTTCAGTGACTTGGAGGAGAAAAACCTTAAGCAGAACATAGAGTTTGGAGATGATGGGAGGTATAACGCTACCAGTATTGGTAATGTTACTTTTAAAAGGGAGTCTGGCTCCCCTCTCAGACTCATAGATGTGTTTTTTGTTATAGGACTAAAGAAGAATTTTTTTTTCGTAGCGTTATTGGAAGACTGTGGCTATGATGTGATATTTATAAAAGGAAAGGTTTTACTTAGACACATCTCCATGAGACGATGAAGAAAATAGGTGTGTAAGTCAAGAACATGTATGCTCTTGAGGTTGAAGATTCATGAAAATCCTTGAGGAGCAAGGAAAATGTTAGAGACTTGGTGGTTGAGAGGGAGCATAAATTACCTCTCAACATGCAACATTAGAAGAAGGCTCAATAAGTTGTGGAGCAACCACAATTGGAGAATCATAGAGGAGACCGAGTGGAGACATCTAGTCAATAAGAGACCTCCAAAAGGGTGAAATTTTGAGCCAATTTTGCAGAGGAGGAACATGCAGCCATACCTCCAGGTGAGAGGTGGGGCGTTGTGAAGTAGTAGTCCCAAGAGTGCAGAAATTTGGGCATGGTCCATTGATATGTCTTGTCTCATGGATCATTACCTTGCTACTGGGACCCATAATACACATTAGAAGCATGGATCAATGGTGGTTGATGCAATCAGATGTCAAAGTGACAGATGCAGAGACTAGCAGCAACCAGATACTGGGGGGCGTAGAGCAAAGTGGGTAGTAGTGAAAATGGCACAGTGCAGAGTTAGCAACAATGTGAAGTTTTCAGTAGACAGTACAATATATATTATTAGTTAGGGACTCTAGTGAGAGATGCATCATACTGATCATAGTTGATTTAGTTTGGATGCTTTTCAGTTTCAGAAGCTGCAGTAGCAACAACACTAGAGAGAAGTGTTGCATGCAGAAAATTCCAAAGGTGTCGAATCAAGATAGAGTTGAATTTATTTCTTGTTGAGAGAGAGTGTTGAAATTTCCAACAAGAAATATGGAAAATGGCAACAAGAAGAGGCTTGTAATTTAATTTTCCCTTAATTAAATTAGAAGTAAATTGTAATTCCACATCACATGACAGCTTGTATGAGTTAACTAAGTCAGAAAGACTTAGTTATTTCAGTTAATTCACTTAGTTAGTTGAGTTAATTCGCTTAGTTAGTTCAGTTAATTCACTTAGTTAGTTCAGTTAATTTGATTTGAGGGTCAAAATAGAGGCATGTAGAGTGTCTACTAATTTTTAGGGGCCCTGGTTGAGTTTATTTTGAATTGTAATTAATTAACTTAATTTATTTGAGTTAAAATCATTTTAACTAGTTCTAATTGGTCGAGGAACTAGTGAGAGGTCAAGTGAATTAAATTGGATTTAATTCACATGCAGTGATCAATTAGATAACTGATAATTCACTCATAAATAATTCATGCATTTCAGTTTCGAGGAAGACTCAGTTGATATTGGAGTTAAAGGGAAGTGTACTATCAGTTATATAATCATCCAATTGTACAAATGGTGCATGGAGTCATAGGAAGAGCCTTGATGTACTGCAAAACTATTATTAGGGAATTTCCTCATTAGATAGGGGCATAATTCCTCATTGAACTGCACAAGGAAGCAGGAGCTTGGAAGGCTAGGAAATTGGCTAAGTATTGGCTGGAGTCAACCTAGGAATCAATGAGATAAACAGAGATAGTGCAGAGAGCTCTCAAGCCTGAGAGAAGAATTGCATTGTTCTCATCTTCTTTGACTTATGAAATATATATATAGTGGGGTTTTTAGTTGAGGTTTTCCCCAAATAAATATTTTTGTTGTGCGATTGAAATTCTTTCCCTTTCTTGTTCATTTGATTATGTGATCGTAATTGGTTTATGAAATTTGTAGAGTTGATTCAAGTATTTTTTTTTTAACATATTAAAAATATCAATTTGAATCTACATGGATTTTATACATTATATGTTGGTGATATAAAACATAACATGTTGAGTGTTAATCAAATGTGTCACCAAGGACATGACCTTACTTTTCATTCTAACGAATGTGAAATAAGAAAAGTTGAATCTAGGAAAGTAATACAAAAAGAAACTAGAACCCATTGTAATTTGTATCTTCTTGATGGAGACAAAAAAAAATGTTGCATGGAAAAGTGGATGAAATTTGGTTATTTACCATAAAATATTGGGGAATATCAGTTTTAAAAGTGTGATAAAATTAAGAAAAAAACAAACAATAAGAGGCATACCTAAAATATCAAATCCAAGTGATTCTATTTGTGAGTTGTGTTAGTTAGGGAAGAAGACAAGGGTTCATTTTAGGAAAAATAATATTCATCAACCAAGTCACTGGAGCTAGTTCATACAAATGTTTTTGGCCCTACAAGAATGAAAAAATTGATAGGTTAAAGGTATGTTATCCTCTTTTATGGTGATTATACAAGGGAAACATGGATGATCTTGATAAAATAAAAGTTAGAAGCCTTCAACAAGTTCAATATATTCAAAGATTAAGTTGAAAATGAAATGGATCTAAAGATAAATTTCTTGATATCTAATAGAGGAGGAGATTTTACCTTAGATTAATTTGATGAATTGCATGAAAATCATGGAATTAGAAGACAATATTCAATAGAAAGGACTCCTCAAAAAAATGGGGTTGTTGAGATAAAGGATTAATAATACAAGAAACAAAAAGAGCTATATTATATGAAGCAAAGGCTCCAAACACTTTTTCGATAGAATCAATTCAAATAACAATGTACATATTAAATAGAACTCTACTCATATTAAACAACGATAACACTCCTTATGAACTATGGAAAGGTAGACCTGCCTCAGTCAAGCATCTAAAAGTCTTTGGAAGTAGGTGTTATATCAAAATAAATGAAGAAAACTTGGGAAATTGTGACTCCATAATCAATGAAGCAATATTATTGGGTTACTCATCTAGGAGTAAAGGCTACAAGTTCCAAAACAAAAGACTATGTAAGATAGAGGAATGCATTGATATAAGGGTAGATGAAGCATTACCTCAATCTAACCTACAACCAAATGAAGACTTAGAACACGAAAAGGATTATGAATATTAGGAGGAAGAAGAAGAGGAAGAGTCACTAAATCCAAAAACTTTATCCAAGTATGTTCAAAAACACCATCCAGATAGTTAAATACTTGGAAATAAAGAAATAGGAGTTCAAACTAGAAGAAAATTTATAGGAAGGTCAATCCATGTAAACTTGCCATTTTTTTCTAAAAGATAACCCAAATGTTTTTCAAAAGCCAATGAAGATGAGAATTGGGTCAATTCTATGGAAGAATAACTAGATAATATAGAGAAAAATGAAACATGGGAACTTGTTCCTAGACCAGAAAGAAAAAATGTAATTGGCACCAAGTGGGTCTTCAAAAACAATTTAAATGAGGATGGAAAAATAGTGAGGAATAAAGATATACTAGTCTACAAAAGGCATGCACAAGAAGAAGTTACTGACTTTGAACAATTTTTTTCTCTTTTAGCTTGACTAGAAGCAATCAAATTATTTTTTCCATTCACTTGTTTCAGAAAATTCAAATTATATCAAATTGATTTCAAGTCAACATTTTTGAATGGTGAGCTAGAAGAAGAAGTGTACATTGAATAAATAGAGGGATTTCAGTTGTCAAAATATATAGAATAGGTACATAGAATAAATAAAGCTCACCATGGCTTAAAGCAAGCTCCTATAGTTTTTCATTCAAGACTTCATGGATATCTACAACAACAAGGATTCAAAAGGGGCACATTAAATAGTGATATTTACATTAAAACCGATAATGAGAATTTATTGATTATTGTTGTACATGTATATGATATCATTTTTGCAAGTGATGTTGATCAAATTGACCAACAATTTATAGATAATATGTAAAATAATTGAAAATTCCATGCTCAGGGAACTATCGTTCTTCCTAGGATTGCAGGTCCAACAAATAGAGAAAGGGATTTTTATCTCTCAAACAGTTAAATATCTCAAAAAAAATATGGAGGAAATTTGGCATGGAGGAATGTAAACCTATTAGTACACCCATGGAAACAAGTTGTAAAATTTTCAAAGATCATGAATCTCTAGAGGTAAATAAAACTATATATTGTTCTATGATTGGCAACCTACTTTATCTCATGGCTTCAAAACCAGATATCATGCAAGAAGTAGGTATGGAAGGAAGATTTCAGTGAAACCCAAAGGAAACTCATATGAAAAATGTCAAGAGTATTTTTAAATATTAATAAGGAATTATTGATTTTGGATTATGGTACTCAAGAAGCAAAGATTTCACTATAACAACATAACAATTCTATATCAATAAGACAACGTTGATGATAAGAAAAGCATAACTGGAGAAACATTCTTGTTGGGAATTTTTTTAGTATCATGATTAAGTAAGAAAAAAACCTCCATCTCTTTTCCTACAATTGAAGTTAAGTATGTTGCAGTAGAAACACACTGCATTCAAGTCCTTTGGATGAAATATATTTTTAAGGACATCAAGGTAGAGTATGTTATGCATTCCAAGACAAATCATATTCTTAATATCAAATATCATTTCCTTATAGAATAGGCTACTGATAAAATTGTTATACTGGAATATATTTCTACTAAATAAAAAATGTAGATATGTTTACCAAATGTCTTCCCAGAGAACTAATTGAATATTTAATATAAAGGCTGGGAATGACATCTTTGACATCTCATTATCTTGTAAGTATGATGTATGACAACTATTTATCACAGGTCAAAACTGTGAAGGCTTTAGAAAGTAAATTGTAGTAGAAGAATGCTGAAATAGAAAGCTTTTAGAATATACATAATTGGTATCAACAACCACGTCAATAATTAATATCGAACTATACATTAGAATATGAGAACGTCGGTATCATAAATTATCTTTTGTTCATGTTATATTCAAACAAGGGAAGAGTTGATATTAAGAAGAAACATCAATTTAGGGGGAACTGAGAATCATAGATTCCAATGAGAAGATGTGAAATGTCATGGGGTGTAGCTCAGTGGTGTCATATGGAGAATAAAAGTGCAAGTGGAGAATTTTTATTGGTAAAAAAGTGGTAGTTATAAGTTGTAGACATATTCCTTTGCAGTTGATGTTAAAGGGGGAGAAATTGGATGCATATTGGTAATCAAGAGAACACATATTGGCAACGTTGCTCAAATGTTAGGTGTTACCATCAATTAAAAAGGAGGACATTGTTAAACATTGAGTTGTCATTGATTTCAAGTTCATGCCATGAAGAGGTATCAATGGACTTATTCATTTCGGGGGCACGATGTTGATATACCAAAATACAAGCAAATACTTTAAAATTTTCATTGATTTCAAGTTCATGGAATGAAGAGGGATCAATGGAATTATTCATTTCGGGGGCACGATGTTGATATACCAAAATACAAGCAAAGACTTTAAAACTACAATCAAACCTATATTTTGAAAAAATGAATTTTCTAAATCATGTGCACTACATTTTTAAGTTGCGATTAAGGAGTATTGGGTAGGTCTAGTAACGTTAACCTTACTAGGGTACCAGGAACCAGATTTAACTTCGTTCACATTTATATCTGGCATCTAGATATCTAGTAGCACACTAAGTTAAATCATTAACCATTGAATCAAATTTTAATTTTTTTTCGGTTATCGGGTGGACCCCATTCAACAGACACATGATGATGACATGAATGACTTGTTGCAGATGACTTTCCATAGGTGGGTCTTGTACTAGGATACCAGAGCAACAGGGTACCAGGCACTGAGCATATTTCATTAAGGAAATATCGATATCTAGTATGACATGGAAACACATGGAAAACTGGTGGTAGATCTGATGACTTGGTTGCAACAACAAGGGACATGTGGCACTCATTCTTGGTCAATTTGGATGGTTGGCCGGATGATTGGAAGGTAACATATGGCAAGTGCATGTCAAGTTTCAAACACATGATAGTCACTGATTAGTTGCAGTAGAGGAAATGGTTGGTGAAGTGGCAAGAGATTTAGCAAGTCATGCAACAAATGCGGGTCCCATACCAAGATATTAAAGCACTAGGCACTAGAGTCCATTTTTGTGTATAAACACCAAGGCTAATATCTAGTATGACATGGTAAAGAGAATGTGGCATTGATGAAAAGGAAAAAAAACACATGACAGACATTGATGGGTCCACAGTGGATTGACATGGTGGGCCCAAAGGTCACAAGACTCACGTTAGGACCATATTTAACAAGGTTCTCCTGTGTTTCTTGTTTTGGCCAAAAATGCAAGGTTACAGGCCATAGTCATAGAAAATTGAGGGCACATCTCTTTTGGGACCATATTTGGGTACCACGATGATTGACTAGGTAGGAACTCTAGTATGAAGCAACTTGGTGTGATGATAAAATAGTCGTTAGTTGCTGTCAAGGGTAAAATTTTGTCCCTTACAGTTCTATCTACTAGGTCGAGTGACCATAATGATACCAATATGTTCGATATAGGATTATAAAGTGTCTCTGGTGTTTAGTATAGGAATATAGGATTTTATCAAATTTCTAAATCATAGGACATGGTCTCAAATACTAGTTGTGAGGGATAAAGGATATATCCTGAAGGTCTATATCTACCAGGGTCTTGCCATACTAGTGACCTAAGGAAATGGATGGGAATCTGGTATAGTTGTCACAGTTTGAGTAAAAGACATTGTCACATCACTTGGTTGCAAAGTGTTCACTGGTTATGGTTTGGAGCTAAAAGGTGATTAAAAAATAATTCCAAGCATCCAGTGATCTGTCATGTTCAAAGTGGTCTCGTTAACAAATACTTTGAAATATGGATCTATTAGAGAAATTTCATTAAGATTGTGGCCAAAACACAAGTTCAAAAAGGCTTAATGGTTAGTAGTTGGATCTAGGGAAATTAATTTGGGTCTATGTGTATCCAGTGGGTTCAAAATGTTATTTCGTTAAAATACCTAGACTCCATATTCATTATAGTAATTTAATACCATATCCACGGCACATGGTAGTGTGGAAAGGATTAAACATTATGTAGTAGTTGGTTGGAAAAGCGAGATAAATGTAAAACAAATTGTATATAGGTGAACTTAAGTGCTTAGGTTAGAAACATTGTTAAAGATAAGAATTGGAGAAGAAGCATGCACATGAGTAGTGCCTAAGTAGGGATATGAGAAAAATGTGAGATCTGAGCCAGTAAAAGAGGAGAAATAAGTAGTTAAGTGAAAAGTGAAGTGAATATTTATATAATGTGTAAGAGGACTATGAGTCAACAGGGAATTATTTGAGAGATGTTATAGTAAATAACAAAAGAGAAATATCAGATATCAAGAAGTTTGAACAAGTAGAATTAAGAATAGTTCCTTCAATCTAGTATAAATATGTGATGAAAAATGGATTTTTGAGGAAAATAATAGATTGGATCAATGAATCGAAAATTTATTGGCGTCCCCAGAAATTTGGTGCTTGCAAATATGAGGATATTGGTGTCTCCAACAAGTTGGTGCTTACAACTTTGAGAGTGTTGGTATCTCTAGAAAGTTGGTGCTTACAAATATGAGGGGAGTGGTAACTCCAACGAGTTGTTGCTTACAAATTATAGTGGATTGGTGTCTCCTATAGATGGGTTCCTACAAACATTGTAACAGTAGGTTGGTCTCTACATAAATCAATTAATTAAAATAATTTTTTTGTTTTCCTCCCAAATGGGTTTCCACATATATCTTGTGTTTAATGAATCCAACTTATTGATATCTTATTGTGATTGAATGATTTAAATTATGTAAAATTCTATTATAAATATTCAACCCCCCCCCGCTCCCCCCTCACTCCCTCTTATTATAATTGTGAATCCAACATAAAATGCCATTGATTAATTCACAATATAGGTAGAAGGAGTGCCTTTAACCCAAGTAAATGATGAATCTATGATGGAATTTTTGGAATATTAGTTGATTAACAACTTTGATGCCCCTTTAATCATTATATTTTACAATTATTTGTACTTTTACTCTTATAAATGCATGAATTCAAATTAAACAAAGTTTCCATTCTATGTTATTCAACTAACTATTATTTACAAGTAAATGGAGCATTTAAATATGCCAACAAGAGTATGATCCACATATTGAAGAAAAAAGGTATTGAAAATTAGGGGAATTAACATTATGCTTTGTCCAATTCTCTATGGTTTGATCAATTCATACTTAAGGTTTCCTTAGAAACATCTCCTTACTTTATAGTTTATGGGAAGGATGTACTCCTACCACCTAGATTATGATTCTTCTTGAGGCCTCTAACATTTCTTGAATCATATGCTCAATCTCACTCTTATGTACATATGGATACTCGTAAGGCCTACTGTTAGGTGATACACTTCTAGGTTTCAAATGAATATCATGGTAATGATCTTGAGTGGATGGAATATCCTCAGGAATCTATCCAAATACCTTGAAACGATTGTTGATAAATTTTTGGAGATGCATTGTAGAAAATGATAGATATTCATATAGTGAGAATAATTATGTAATTACACCATGGTGTCCCTTTTTGAGTAACTTTATCATGTTGTTAGATATTATCACTTCATAAGGTTTCCTTTGGATATCTATAAGCCCAATTTATTTGCATTCTAAGGAAAATTTCATTAAAATATATTGAAAAGTAAGATCAATTGTTCGCAATGATTATAACCATTGGATCTCTAATATAACATCAGCACCATCCATTTGGATTTCTATTATGGTTATTAAATAAATTCTCCCACATATTGAGCTTAATACTATGGAACTTCCCAAAAAAAATTATGGTACCTCCATCTGCAATCATTACTTGAAACTTGGGTGCTGGGAATACAAAAAAATTGAGAAGTTTGGTTATTTTGTAATTGATGAATTTATGGTTAGTACATGAATATATCCTTCTGGATTGAGGTTTTGTGTAGTACTAATGTTTCCTAATGCATGGAAATATATAGTTGGAGTATCTATTATAGCTTTAGATCTTATGATGGTTAAAATACTTAAGCTTCTTCCTCTTCAATATATTTATGGAATAATTTATTGTCACCTCAGTTATGCCCCTTACTATACTTATTTTCACAATTAAAACATAAGCATTTTTCTCTTCTTTCATCCATTTTTTGAGGTTTCAAACTTGTTGGTAGAGTGAGGCTAAGAGATGGAACATGGTGCTCTCTATAGTTGTTAATGACCACTCTTCTACTATCCATATCTTTAATTTTAACTTTCCTTACCAAACTGACAACAATCTCTAGGGATTTAGGTTCCAAGAGATGCATCTCACATTGCATATTCTCCTTAAATTTCCCATAAAAAGATCCAAAAAGTTATCCTTTGAAATGTTATTTACTTTGATACTTAGAATTTGGAATTATTTAATGTGCTATGTAGTTGGACCTATTTTCCAAATATTTATCAGTAAGATAAATAATGCATTTCTCTTAATATCCACATAATGTGTTATTATTTTTTTTTTTTTAAATGGACCAAGAGATAATTAATTTTTCTTTTGTTGCACAAATCCATTGACACCAGACACATCGATCATTTCTATATGAAAGGATGTAATAATTACCTTTTCTAAGGTTGACACTTGGTGTAGATCAAATAATTTCTCCATCTAGAATATCTATGTTATAAGATCCTTTCAATCAAACTTCCCGATATCAATCTTGGGAATCAAACGATTCCTTGGTGTCACATTGAACCCTCGATAATGTGGATATGGAAGTGATAAATAATCATGACAATGGGATTTAATCTTTATTTCATCTAAATTTTAATTATTTCCTTGCATATTGATATCTCCTTTAAGGAGTTTCTCATCTAGGGTTTGTAATATGGATATTAACAATTCTTTAATTTTATTTTCCATTTTTCTCTAATTTCACTCATCTTATTTTCCATCTATTTGTAAATATTCTTTTCCTATTATTCAATATGCAAGATCGCTTGTTGATTTTTAGTTGGTGAAGTAAATTTTGAATTGCCCTTTGGAGCCATGTGACAAAATAATGATGTTTCGCTTTTCCTCTTTATCACAAATTTTGAATCACCAAAAATATATCTTCTAATCAAGCTTTATACCACTTTGGAGATTGTTTGGATGTATGAAATTTATGTGTGAGATCACTCAAAAAAGTTACAGGGTCTTAATGACACGAGAGTTTTAGGTTCAATATCTCTTTGATACATGCATAGATTTCAATAGTAGTGCTCATCCCAATATCTTAGGGCACTAAATTATATGTACTATTTAACTACTGAGATATTAGAGATCAATATACTTAAGTGTTGTTCTCTATGTGATATAGCAACAAGATTATTGATTAGATTACTAAAGTTGGTTTCAGGTATATTTAGGGGAACTTCTATATACACAAAGGTACATGGACATTAGATTCCATAGAAAGGTAATGTTCCATGTGATACTACTCAAAGGGGAATTAACATGATTTGTATGGGTTTCAAAACAAGTGAAATCATGTGTAATTCCTAAATGTGTTCTTACTTTACTATAGTTTACCCACTCAAGAATCTATCACTATATTATTTAAAGATGCTAGAACATGTATTTAAAATAAAAAAATCATGTTAATCTAAGAAAAATCTCTTAAAATCACTAGAAAATAACTAATCAAAAACCCTAACTTAGGAAGTTAGGGTTTTTTATTTTTTATTTTCTAGTGATTTTAAGAGATTTTTCTTAGATTAGCATGATTTTTATTTTATTTTTTTAAAATGTGTTCTAGCATATTTAAATAGCATAGTGATATATATATATATATATATATATATATATATATATATATATATATATATAATGAGTAAAAACAATAAATAACATGTAACTCACTATGACATCTTTTCAATGTCTAAAACTTAATCAAAAAAAGAAATTATAGAAAAAATTCCAAGATGACTATTTTAAAACTTATTTAGGTCTAGTCACAAACCATATCTTCCATAACTCATATCTCCAAAAGTATAGAAAACAAGAGCTTGGAATTTTGATCACCTATACTATCATATCTATCCTTAGTCTCCAAAAATTTCACTGCTTGTAACTTCTGAGAAAAAAATTATAGCAAAAATGCCAATATGTCTTGATTAAGGAAGCAAAAACCTAGAATCATAGCTCTGATACCAAATTTTATGACCCAAGCACCTTGAAAGTGAACAAAAGTCATTGAATATTCCATTTTAAATGGGGAACCTTATTTTTACTAGTAATTCATGCATAAGACGAGATATGATGATCCTGAGGCTAGGTATCCTCAGAGTGTGTGTGCGTGTGTGTATAAAAAAAGGTACAATTATATTGAAAGGTTCTAGCCAACCTACTAATATCACACTAGAAATGTAATGAATCAATCTCGAAGGATTGATAAGGGGATTTATGCTTAAATATGGGGATTCATTAGGGGAACTATGATGTAAAAAATGCACCAATATAATTAACTTTAAAAGAACCAATTACATTCAAGGTTTTCATGTCATCCCCAAGGGAAAATATTTTGGAGGGAAAAGAAGAAAACTACTTTTTGTAATTGTATTTTAGACTTATCTCTTTATAAGTTTACTCAAATCTCAAGTGTAGACACTTGTTAGATGTAGAATTAAATTCCTCAACCTACAAGTACCCAGTTCTCATATTTCTAAGTAGACCCACATAAACAAATGAAAAGTGACATGAAAAAAACATGTTGAATACACTTTTTTCATGTATTTTCATTTTTTTATGATGTGGATCTACTTAGAAGTGTACACTTGACATTTGAGTAAATCTATACTTATATAAGATGGAAATACCATTTAAAAAGTAGTTTCCTTTTTTTTTTTAAATCATAACTATTATTTTATTGTTTTCCTTAAGAGACCCATTTTCCTTCCCTAATTTCCATATCAAGAACAATATTTTTTTTTTTGGTCGGTCAAAGTCGAGTTTATATTATCATATCAAAATTTATAGCAGAAGCCAGCATAGTTGTATTACATTCAGGAAACCTAGAAGGCATGTAGTTCCTAGTAATACTTGGGTGCTTTCCAAGGCATCCAATTATCTTGGTTATTAGCCACACAAAATTAAAAAACAACCAAAACATAATTTTCATCATGGAGGAGGGTGCAGGAGACCTTCCAGAGGAGCCGCAAAGAGACGTCCCTGATTGTACATGTGGTAGTTGATATGGTCCACTTGGGCCTCTAGAGCTTGGAGGTGGTCGTGAGAGTGCCTCAGAATATGGCGCAGACTCTCCAGAGCTTCGAGGGTATCATTTTGCAAGTTTTGAACGACATTAATGTAGACCAAAAATTCATTACGATAAACATACCTTTGTTCATGAAAAGTGTCTAGGCTGAGTTGGATCTGCTGGAGTTTGGCGGAAATTGCTTCAAGGGTGCTCGGAGCCTCAACCCGGCCCGATGAATGAGATGGAGAAACTAACATGGCTGCCATCGAATGTTGACTCTCAGTAGATTTCAAGTGTGAACTCAAGTCCCTGGATACCTAGCGATTGTCCATGCCACATCCAAGACCTCCATGCCATGCCCAACCTCACTCGCGCGATATGCAGTCGTCTAACACTCCCTCACCCTTTGCTGGGCTACAACGCGAAGTTGCTCTGGGTCCAATAACCCGTAAAACCCACACACCATCCCCACAACCTCGACGGAATTTATCACTGACCACATCTCGAGCACCATGGATGAGAGACACAATACCGCCACCGGCTGCAACACTGCCCTTAGATGAGGTGTGAAAATGCCTCCACCCGTAGATGCTAATCGCAGGAGAGCCTGAGTGCTCAATAAGCCCAAGGCAGAACCACCCTAGGCCTTGGAAAATGAAGGGCCCATCCTGCGTAGTCCATAGACTGTCTTCTATCGTCGGGGATGAAAACCAGAATAACCCACCAAGAGGCGTGCACTTGCCATTTCCAAGATTCCTCCCAGCTACCAGAATCCTGCCACAGCTACCTAGCTAAACTTGCACCCACCTCATCTCCTGCCAGTGAAGCTCAAGCCAAGGTTTTAGAGCCAACTTCTGCTCATCTGCGAAAGCTAAAGTACCAACCTTCACCATCGCCTGCAAATACTGAATGGGATGGCTCACATCTGTTGTGCACTTAACTGCAATAAATGTTGTCGTAGGATCACCTTCCCCGAGGACCATTACCGCTCAAGCGTGGGAGGGTGGTGAGTCGGAAGGTACATGTCTAATGGTCGATCTAAACTTAACTTTCCACTGCCCACTTGTCCCTGTGATTGGACACCTCGAGCAGGGACTTGAAGGTCTTCTTCCATGAGAATTTGGAGATTCCGAGATTCTCCAGGATCTAGATCCACTTTAGAGAGTAGGTCATCCCATGTGTCATGAAATTCATGATATGCCTTATTCATGCCCCTGTTGGCCAGCCAATATGCCACCTTGTTCTTGGAACGGAGCATGTGACTCGTGGTGGTGTACTCCATTTGACTTAAGAGGCTTCTGATGCGGGAGAGTTGGGCGTCCAACAACCAACTCTTTGTTATTCTCTGAAGATTTGAGCCATGGATGATTTTATGGGTCATGTCCAGAATCAAACGAGAGTCCCCAACAATGCGAACGCGCCTATAGCTAAGGTCCTGAGCCAAAGTCAACCCAACTTCTAGCCCTGTGAGTTTTGCTACATTGTGGGTCGAAGTATCAATAGATCCAATATACACTGCCTTAGGTGACCCTTTTTCATCTCTAAGGATGCTTCTGTATCCTGCTTGGCATGGGTTTCCCTTGGAGGTGGCATCGAAATTAAGTTGAATACAACCCTGAGGGGGAAGGGAGAAGGAAGTCGGGGGATGGGGGGAGGGGCAGCTCGGGGTCGGTCGAGGGTGGACAAGGTTTGAGGAGAAATTTAGGAGATGCAGGATGCCCAAATCTAGCTAGTCGGCTTCCTAGTCCACAGGGTCCCAGGGTTCCCCGAGAATGGATTCCCGAATACTAGAGAGGGTCAAGGACCAAATAAGAGGGGTTGAAGGGAGGAGCCACCAAGCTCTCGAGACCACGGGGTTGGAGAATCGATGGGTCGGCCATTCTTCGAGCAGGGATCTGGTGTTGGTGGGAAAATCATCAATGGGGATAAAGATGTCAAAGGATTGAGACCAGACCATTTTGGTTAAAGGAAAATCAATGAAGAGTTGGTGTTGAGTGTCTTCATCCTGTCTATAGAGGAAAAACATGGAAGGCTTGATAAAACCCATCTTAAGGAGGCGATCCCATTTCAATATACGCTTATGCATGGTTAACCATAAGAAGTGGGAAAATTTCAACCATAGATGACTTGTCCATATTCACTTCCAGACCTGAGTGTTGGGGATGACCAAAACCTCCGCACAAAGAAGGCAGGCTTCCTTGACTGAAAATTACCTTGAGGTCAAGTGGTCCCATTATAAATTTTCCAAACCCTAAGAGGCATGGATTTTCTACTGGAAGAGATACTGGGCAAGCAGATCATACCCTTAACGGGGTAAGTCTAGAGGCCAGTCCTCTTTAGTTTTCCATTGTCGCCAACCATGCTTTTCTGGTTGGTTGCTCCAATAATCTTTTATTTTCATAGCTCCACATGAGTTAAAGAGGGGCATAAGATCTGACAGGGATTAGTCCAGAGAGAGGTGAGGGGATTTCTGCCAAGAGTCCTCCCAAAATCGGCTTGTTGTTCCATCTTGCACCTCCCAAAATAAGTGCTTACGTATCAGACCACTATTGGTGTTGGTTAGGTTTCAAATGGTAGACCCTTGAATGGGAAGGGGAGCGTGAAGGATTTCTCCCTACATTCTTCCCTGCCCATACTTGTGTGACCAAATAATCTTCCAAAGTTCTTATCCTCCTTTCAACCATCTTCGCCAAAGATTGGCACCCAGGGTTGTGTTAAGAGTAGAAGGGTCCCACAGGCTCAAACCCCCCAACATCTTGGGGAGACACAACTTGTGCCAATCCACCAAAGGCAACTTCCTAGCTTCTGAGGCACCTCCCCAGAGGAATATCTAAAAGAGGGCAATGAGGTCCGAGTAGATGCAGTTGGGGGCTGACAAGGCTGACAGTTGGTAGAGAGGCATTGCTTGCAAGGTATATTTGAGGATGGTAGCTCTTCCCTCAAGGTTGAGGACCTGTAAATTCCATTTGGAGAGCTTGCGAGATAGTTTTCATAGAGGTATTTCTAAGGGGAGATGCATAGAGGGTTGAACAGGAGGGGAAATCCAAGGTATTTGGAGGCGAGAGAGCCAATATTGAAACCCAAGGTTCTAGCTAAGAAAGCTTGGACTGGGTGAGGAGTATTAGAAAATTAGATATCAGACTTGAGCTTATTTAGGATCATACCTGAGGCTTCTTGGAATTCCTCCAAAATGGAGTTAATCTGGGAGGCTTATTTAAGAGTGGTGGCTCCAAATAGTAGATTATCATCGACAAACTTCTGGTGGCTCATGTCGACAATGGAACTTGGTAGATGGAGCCCTCCATCTGATTGGACTATTTGGCAGCCTTGATTAATCATCCCAACCCTTTTGCTGCAATAATAAAAAGAAAATGGGAGAGAGGGTCTCCCTGACGAATAGCCCTCGAGGACCAAAAGGTTTCATATGGTGCGCTGTTGATGAGGATGGATAAGAACACAATTGAGATCATTGATTTAATCCATTGAATCCAATCAGTCGCAAAACCAAAGGCCCACATGATTTCCAATAGGTAATCCTAGCTGAGTCGATTGTATGCTTTCGAGAGGTCTAGTTTTAGGAGCATTCCACAGAGCTTGTAATATTCCCAAATTTTCACATGATATTTGGAATATTAGATTTCTTAATAAACTTAATTAATTAAGTAAATAAAAGGGTGGAGTGACCCATAATCCTCAAAGATCAATAAAAATCCACTTTTGATGTGTGTATGTGGATATTTTAGATCTAGATCTACATAATGGAGTAGTAGAGAAACTACTTAATGTGAAAGGAGTGGAGATCATGTCTCATTAATGAGATAGATCATGGAGGTTGATACAGTCAACTGAGATCTTAGAAGGGATCAAACATAAGATCATAGAGCATTTATGATGATATGATGGAGGATTGGTGCATTTAATGCACACATGATGGAGAGGGTGATCATTGCATTCACACATGATGGAGACATGGAAAATTCTAGGGACTAATATTCGCAGGTGGGCTAATTTTCCATGTTTTTTCCAAAAGAAAGTTTCGCCAATTTCCATTTTTTCTAAAAATGATTCACCCAAATTTTACAATATAAAATTATTTTACCTTAAAAATCGCCAACGTTATATAAAGTATATATATATACATAATCATTATAAATTTGAATAATTTTACAAATATATCAATAAATATTTTATAGTTTTCATATTAGGGATTAGTGACATTCGCCAATGTTTTAAACTTTGAGATAAATTTCCGTCCTTCAAATTTTCCCTAGATGGAGATCATGAAATGACAACGCAGTCAACATGGAGACTTATGTCCACATGTACAACGCAGTTATGAGGAGGGCCAAGGCATGATAAGGCTCATAATCTGTATAAAGAAGATGAAGCCACAATAGAAGGATGTTGAAGATTATTATTGATGTATGATCTGTTTATATCTAGAATTGTCATGTGAAATTCCATGCTTTCTCTTGTTGTTTAGCTGAGATTGCAAGTGTTGTTTAGCATTGGGTGTTCCTGGTCGGGAATCCCACCTCTTTCATTGAGCAATCTCTTGGGAGATTTTACTTCATTCTTCATCAGGAATTGGTGCCATATTGTTCCTACTTTCTGCAGAACAACCATATTCAGAAATTGCACATTTCTGAAGATCAGTTTGAGAGGAGGAGGTTGTCCTTCAATATTTCAGTTTAGGAACCAGTGAAGGATTCATCCTATCACCTTGAGCTTCAAGATCAGCCTTCCAGTGCTTCATATCTATATCAGGCATCGGGCCATCTATTATTCATCTCCCAGCAGTAGCAATCCCTTCATGAATTACGCAGTCCAATCTTGTAGATCCAAGGGAGAAGGTAAGTTGCTATCATTTTAGCTAGTAATTCAGTGGAGGATCATTCCTTCACATTGTATACATTATTTACATAATTTCTGACCTATATTGCATATCTTAGCAGCAGGATAGAGAGCCTCCTTCCTTTACAACGCATTTTTTATGAGAAGTTGTGTAGCAGCAGCTGCAACCTTCTTTGGAGGATTGAGGAGCTATATCTTGAGCTTCTAGCTTGTAGATCTAGAGAAGGCATCAACCCTTCAAGCTTAGATATGATCTTGAGACATATTTCAGCCATATATTTTTCAGATCTAGCTTTAGATCTGCATAACCTAGCAGTCAAAGGATCAAACTCTAGGAGGGTGATTTTCCAAAGTTGTAGATATGGAAAATATTTTCTAGGTTATCTTGGGTATCCATCATAGAGCCCAAATCTTGAATCTTGGCATCATCAGAGCTCCATATTTCCATAGATCTGCATTTTCCCTTTTAGCATGTAGTCATATTTTTATATTCTACTAAAGGGACAACACAGTATTTTCTTCCAACAGCTCTCCAGTTACGCAGTGCTAGTTGCAGCATGTTTGCAGGGTGATTCTAGGCCATCTCTTTGGCTAGATCCACTGATATTTTGTACATTGTGTAACTGAATCTTCTCCTATATAATAAAATGGCTCAACTATTATGTCTATATTTTTGTTGATCATAAACTTACATGTACATTTTTTGTGTTACAAATATTGTGTTTGTGTATCAATGCATTATTCCATTTTGGGATATTACAATGGTATCAGAGCATGATCTTTGGCTCATCTTGTGGACATTTTGACAACATAAGAAAAGAAAATAGTAGAGATCTACTATGGAGAGATTAATTTTTGCCTCATCTTCCTTTAGATCTATGAAGGATCTCTCTAAGGAGATCAATGAAGCAAGAAGAGAAAGGCAAAGAGAAACCTCAAGAAGGTTTCAAGATGAAGAAGGTCCCAACACTTCTTTTCAGCAACAAAGAAGACCGAAGAAGAAAAGAGCTTCACATTATTCCACTAGATCCAATTTCTTTGAGAAAGAGGACTGGTATGAATATAATGAAAGCTTGGGGCATTAGACCCTAAGTGAATATATGTCTGAATACAAGTCACAACCTAGAGCATTGAAGGAGAATCTCTCTCTCCAACATTTTTTGCAACTCAAAGAAGAGAGGAGACCCATAAGCAACAATAGAAGAAAGAGGCATAGATTCTTCTTGCCTACATTTGATGGATCTTCCACAAGCACCTTGAGGGCTTGGAGGGAAGAATTATTTATGTTCTTTCAGAAATATCCTATATCATAAAGAGAGGTTGTGAAGTTTGCAGTGCTGCACCTTGATGGTGAAGCAAGAAAATGGTGGTTCAGTCACTTGTCACACATGAAAGTGTCTCCTTATGCAGATTTTATGCAAAGACTAAAGAAGAGATATGGTAGGGAGAAAATAGAGACATCTCACATAGTGACATCTCTGATCATCAAGGAGATAGTGCATGAAGATTCAAGAGAATATGTTCTCATCATCACTCAAGAGGAGGAGCCACTACCACCACCAGCTGCAGATGTGCTTACATCAAGAGGAGGATCAATTGTATCTTTACAAGATGGTCTTCATTTCTTGACATTTGGAGCCCCATGCATGATGGATGAGATGCATGAGGAGGAGGAGACAGATACCAGCGCTGGTACACTTGTAAAAATGCACCCATCACTCTTACCAGCAGTTGGAGAGACCTTTGCACCAGAAGAATAAACTCTTGTGTTCTTGCAAGATGTTTCTAAATTTCAGTTAATCCAAGGTATACATACACTTTCATCTCATATTGTTTCAGTACCTCTTATTGAAACTTATGGGGACATGCCATAAAGGCTATTGCATGACCAAGGGTTGGAACGTCATTCTAATTTGGAGAAGAATTATATCACTGCACAAAGGACCCTTTATCTAATCAAGGAAGGAATGAAGAACCATCCTAGTTTTTCATGGATGAACTACATTCAACCTTTTGATTTGAAGTGTAGAATTTCAGAAAATTGGAGGAGTATGATCCCATGTACTATGGCTAGCTATGAGTTTAGCATTGTGCCTTGCTTTGAGACAGCACATGTATCACCTTGCAGATCAACAACGTTGTTAATGAGAAGAAGTGAGGAGAAGAGGACCCATTCCTCATGGGAGAAATCATATGGAAACTTCATTCAAGAAGCAATGGAGGAAAATATGATAGATGGTATACATCTTGAGATGAGAAACATTTTCTCCTTTCTAGATGACACTTTCTCAATGAGCATCTCACAGCTCAGAGAGAAACTTCTACCTGCAACAGATCCATAATCTTATTGGTTTTGGAGGGCCATTTATGAGAAGAAGGTCTCATGGAGAGATCTCATTGGAGGTGCACTTCAACATATCATGGAGTGCAAATTTCTTCAACAGTTTAAGGAGGTTGGTGTTGTACAATGGGAGGATACCAAGTTTTTGCAGAATGAGATCCATCATCCACATTGGGATGAATGGTTGATAGTATGGAGCAAGGGGTTGTCAAACCACTTGCATATATATGATACAAGGCAACAAGAAGAATGGTTGCATTGGTTTCTCTTGGGTGAGTATGGCTACCACTCAATGAGTCATAATTTTTTGATTCATGCCTTACACACCACTGGAAGAATGCAGAAGAAAAAGGCATGGTTACTTTGGTTGTTGATGAGAGAGTTTACTCTTATGTCCTTATAGTTACTCTTGTTTGGGATATGTCTCATGTATTTACATGTATTTTTGTATGGGATATATCTCATGTTCATCTATGTACTTGGGTTTGGGAGAAAGAATAATTCTCACATGATGTGGCATAAGGGAGCTTGTTTTAATTATGTTGATGAGACCTCTCACATGTCCATTTCTATATTGTTGCTCCATGACTTGCATCATGATAATGCAAGGACGCAGAAAGAATCCTTGTTGTTATGGTTACTATTGGGAGAGTATGGGCTGAATTCTTCCCATACATGTCATGATATTGTTGGAGGATGGCAACAAAAGGCCTTACAACGTTGGATTCTGTTAGGGGATTATGGTCATTCTACTTGGTATAATTATGATGTGATGGGGCATCAAGATGATTTATTGAGGTGGCTTCTCTTGAGAGAATGTGGCCATTACATTTGGTACAATGATGATGTGGTATGGTAGCAAGAGGAATTGCTGAGATGGATTCTTTTGAGAGAGTGTGGCTCTCATATTCTAATTGATGTTGATTTAGCATGGAAACAGGAAGCATTGTTGCGGTGGCTTCTTTTGAGAGAGTATGGCTCTCTTACTTTTTTTCATGATGATCTATCATGGCAGTAGAAGGCTTTTTTGCATTGTTTGTTATTAGGAGAATATGGTTTGACATTGTTTATGTTTTCCCATATGTATCTACTTTTTTTTCACTATGATGATGTGATGTTTGATTCCTACATGGACAACATGGCTAATGATGAGAGCATTGATAGATGTAATCTACTCTATGTAACATGGGTTGAAGAGATAGTTCATAAGTTGGGACTTTCCACTTTTGGAATGAACCACTTCATATTATGTATCTCATGTGTAGAGGAGACATTTGGTCATCATATGGTTGCCATTTGGAGATTCATTGATGAGGATGGGTATCTAACTTTTCTGTTCGGGGCCCTTCTAGAAATTCTAGAGAGGCAGCTTTGGAGCTGGACATGCATAACACATTGTGAAAGATGGGAAGAAATTCCACATGAGGATGCCAATTGGAGGGAGGATGTTTGTTGTAGAATCCACTTTTTCAATTTCTTGAGGACAAGAAAAATTTTTCCGGGGAGGACTGTAATATTCCCAAATTTTCACATGATATTTGGAATATTAGAGTTCTTAATAAACTTAATTAATTAAGTAAATAAAAGAGTGGAGGGACCCATAATCTTCAAAGATTAATAAAAATCCACTTTTGATATGTGTATGTGGATATTTCAGATCTAAATCTACATAATGGAGTAGTAGAGAAACTACTTAATGTGAAAGGAGTGGAGATCATGTCTCATTAATGAGATAGATCATGGAGGTTGATATAGTCAACTAAGATCTTGGAAGGGATCAAACATAAGATCATAGAGAATTTATGATGAGATGATGGAGGAGTGGTGCATTTAATGCACACATGACAGAGAGGGTGATCATTACATTCACACATGATGGAGATCATGAAATAATAGCGCAGTCAACATGGAGACCTATGTCCACATGTACATCACAGTTATGAGGAGGGAAAAGGCATGAGAAGGCTCATAATATGTATAAATAATATGAAGCCACAATAGAAGGATGTTGAAGATTATTATTGATGTATGATCTGTTTAGATCTAGAATTGTTATGTGACATTCCATGCTTTCTCTTACTGTTTAGCTAAGATTGCAAGTGTTGTTTAGCACTGGGTGTTCCTCTTCGGGAATCCCACCTCTTTCATTGAGTAATCTCTTGGGAGAGGATTGGACTTCATTCATCATCAGGAATTTATTACTTATTGTTCCTACTTTCTACAGAACAACCATATTCAGAAATTGCACATTTCTGAAGATCAGTTTGAGAGGAGGAGGTTGTCCTTCAATATTTCAGTTGAGGAACAGGTGAAGGATTCATCCTATCACCTTGAGATTCAAGATCAGCCTTCCAGTGCTTCATATCTATATCAGGCATCAAGCCATCTATTATTCATCTCCCATAAGTAGAAATCCCTTCAGGAATTGCACAATCCAATCTTGTAGATCCAAGGGAGAAGGGAAGTTGTTAGCATTTCTACTAGTAATCCAGTGGAGGACCATTCCTTCACATTGTATACATTATTTCCATCATTTCTGAGCTATATTTCATATCTTAGCAGTAGGCTAGAGAGCCTCCTTCCTTTACAGTGCAGTTTTTATGAGCAGTTGTGTAGCAGCAACTGCAACCAGGCTTTTTTGGAGGATTGAGGAGCTAGATCTTGAGCTTCTAGCTTGTAGATCTAGAGAAGGGATCAACCCTTCAAGCTTAGATTTGATCTTGTGACATATTTCAGCCATCTATTTGTTATATCTAGCTTTAGATTTGCATAACCCAGTAGTCAAAGGATCAAACTCTAGGAGAGTGATTTTCCAAACTTGTAGATCTGGAAAATATTTTCTAGGTTATCTTGGGTATCCATCATAGAGCCCAGATCTTGAATCTTGGCATCATCAGAGCTCTAGATTTCCATATATATGCATTTTCCTTTTCAGCCTGCAGTCATACTTTCATATTCTGTTGAAGGGACAATGCAGTATTTTCTTCCAGCAGCTCTCCATTTACGAAGTGCTAGTTGTAGCATGTTTGCAGGGTGATTCTAGGCCATCTCTTTGGCTAGATCCACTCATCTTTTGTACACTGTGTAACTGAATCTTCTCCTATATAATTCAATGGCTTAGCTATTCTATCTATATCTATGTTGATCATAAACTTACATGTACATTTTTTGTGTTACAAATATTGTGTTTGTGTATCAATGCATTATTCCATTTTGGGATATTACAGAGCTTATGTTTTTAATGGAGTGGATGGTTTCCTGCGAAAAGACAATGCCATCCAGGATTTTTTGTCCCTTAACAAACCTCGATTTCTCATGACTTATGATGCGGGAAAGAATTGTTTTGAGCCTGCGGGCCATGATGGTGGAGAGAATCTTATATATCACATTGCATAGGCATATAGGCCTAAAGTCCCCTGGTATTGAAGGCTCCTTTGACTTGGGGATAAGGGTGATGAAATTGGCGTTAAGGCCTGACCATAACTATCTTAGCTTCCTTGATTCCTCTACTAGCTCCCAAATATCTTTGCTAAGGAAGGACCATCCAACCTTAAAAAATTCAACAGTAAAGCCATCAGGGCCAGGGGCCTTACTGAGAGGCAGGGTCTTCTCTACTTCTTCCACTTCCAAGAGGGTGATGGGACTTAAGAGGGCTGCATTTGGGTATTGAGAGATCAATGAAGGGATATGTTGAGAAACATTGTGTAGAGCCTCCGATCGGTCATATCCTTCATCCTGCAGAAGGGAGGAGAAAAAGTATTGAAATTTTGCCACTATATCTTCATGGAGGTCAATATGGGAACCGTCATTCGCCTACAAGTGCATGATTTTGTTGCTTTGCCGGTGCTAAATCATGGATTGGTGGAAGAATTTTGTATTCCTTTCCCCCTCTCTCAACCACTGAATCCCGTATTTCTGTTGCCATAATATTTTCTACTCTTGATTTCACTCCTCCAAGTCCTTGGTCAAGAGATCTTATTTTTCTACCAGCTCTTCCATGCGGCCATCTGGGATGATTTTTTTCTCAACTTCCTCTAGGCTAGGTTAGAGCTTCCTCTTTTCCTCGAGTATATTTCAAAAATTTTCGCAGTTCTAGGCTTTAATATGTCCTTTGAGGCCTTGGAGCTTCTTTTGAAAATATTTCATTTTGTTACGAGGTAGTGAGCCCAAGGTTGTCCACGTTGTAACTGGTCCAAGAATCCTGGGTGTCATACCAAAAAAAATCTCGAATTGGAGGCGTCGCTAGGGGGTAGATAAGGTCAGATCCACACTGATGGGCCAATGATCCGAGCTGGTGGATGGGAGGATCTCAGAGGAAATTCAGGGGTCTGTAATGATAAGATACTCATAGAATAGGAACATGTCTAGTCTACATGCGATCTGATTCACTCCCCCTCTATGATTGTTCTAAGTATGAATAACTTGGCGGGGGATGACATCAAATAAGTTAAGATCCTCAATGATTTCATTGAAGGCATGCGAAGAAGAGTCTAAGCAGTAGACTCCCCACACTTTTCCTCCAGGTTGTGGATCATGTTATAATCCCCTCCTAGGATCCAATCTTCCTTTTCCAATGATCAGTTGAGGTTTTGAAGATGCGCGAGGAATATGGGTTTGTCTCGAGGCATGGATGGCCCATAGGCCTCGGTTAGGCTCATCCACCATTTTTCTCCTATCATACAGATCGAGGCCAACAACGTGAATTTGGTGTCGATCTAGTCTTCTAGGATAACTATCTCAGGATACCAAAGAATATCTATGGCCCCTACAGATCTGATAGCTTCGATAGTCATAACTTGGTTTTTCCTCCAGCATCGTTGGTTTTTTTCCTTCAATTTTTCATCGGGCACCTTGTTCTCTTGAAGAATAAAAATATCAAGTTTGTATTTTACTATTTTTTCTTTAAGGGAGCGGATATTCCCCAAGCTCTTGAAGCCCCTAATATTCCATGACATGATCTTCATGAGGAGGAAGCGATGAATCTAGGAAAGAAATCTGTTAATTGTCCCATCTACCCTAAGTTTAACAAAATTTCACCAACTTCTCGAATAATTTCTTTACTATATTTGTGTCCCTTCTTACTCTTATCATATCCCTCGAGGTCTAGGATCGTTATGTTGAGAGGGTTTCCCTCTGTGCCTGTGCTTTGGATATATTTGTCCGCTCGTCCAGAACGAGCTGACCATTGGTTGAAAAGAGTGCCAAAGTGGTTTAGTTGATTACCTGGGATATATTTGATGCCCGACTTGCTTGAGCTCTTGAATATTTATAGCATATTTTTCTCCTCAATGCCTAGCCTGTTGTGTCTCTCCTCAATCTTCAAGATCTTTCTCATTTGTCTCAAGATCTCCTATATTCGTCGATATAATTCAGTGTGATTAGGGATCTTCCACTTGGAATTTAGCTTATCACCTCGGGTGGAGAGTAGCCTATCGATGTCCATGGATTGAGGAACTTATTTGGATTAAGAGGGAATGGATTGGGAGGGGAGGGATTGGGATGGGACAAGGGCTAGTGATTCTTCAGCTAAAGCCAAAAAAGGGTTCTTGGACTCTAAGGGGGTTGGCTGAGAGGAGGAGGATAGGGCCTATGGAGGCGAAGGATAGGTGTACGGATGGGGGCCCGAGAAATCCGGGGGATTGGGTTGTGGGGGCCAATTGGGCCTAGATTGACACCCTTAGATGAGTTCAAAACTATCACCATCCCTAGCAAGTGCAACCGCTCGAGCTTCTTCTGCTACAGTTAATGGTTAATCTCTGAAGAGATGTCCATACTCATGACAACGATGAAATTTGAAAGGGACGTGTGCATAATCCAGCGTTTGGGTCTAGGTAAAGTCGTGGTAGATCATATTGATAGATTCAAGTAGCGGTTTTGATATGTTCATATGGACACAGATCTGGGCATAAGTCGCATGTCATCGGTGTTTGGTGATCTCAAAGGTTTTAACAAAAGTTCCTATTGAGTTCCCAATTCCTTCAAGGATGTTTGGTTCCCAAAAATCATCTAGAAGGGAATAGAGTTGAACCCATACATGAGCCGCAATAAATTCTTCTTTGTCTGGGTTGTAGCATTCTTCCCAATAGCAGATGAAGATGCCTGCACTTCCCATAAAATATGGTCTATTTTCAAAGATCCACTTACAGTCTTCCAGATCTTCAAAGATCACAGTGAAGAAGCCTTTGGGCCTAATTCAAAGCTCAAAATTTCCCCTTGGAGACAAATTTTTATGGATCCATATCAAAATATCTTGTTCTCTAGGCCAAATCCCCAATAATTTTCAGATCATTTCATGATCTTTTATATACTATCAAGCTTTTTCAAGGTGATTTTTCAGAATGACAAATTTGGGGCTGATTGTTGCCTTGGGAAGGCAGCAGCTTCACCCTTCCTTCACTTGCCACTGCGCCCCCATTATTGAGGTTTGTGTGGCTGAGGTAGTGTCATTCGTACCATTGGCAAGATGGCCATGATAGAAATGGTTCTCATTCGTTGCATCATGGTAGGATTGTTGACCCACCCACCGCGGAAGTGGACCTGACATTGGCTCGTCCACCCAAGCCTGGAGAGGAACAGTGTTATGAAACCAACTCCAAAAACAGAAAAAAAGAGAGACAAACGCCTTATAAATAAGCCACTTCGAGGGGGAAACCTCCTTTAAATTACATAAATGAAAAATTCTTGGATGATACAAATGAAAAAACCTCCTTCTATATATAGGAGTCCATGGGGTCACAATATAATCCTAGCTATCCTAACAATAATAATGTAAGGGCACAATAATAAAAATATTGGGGTTAGAGGGGTACAACAATAATAATAAGGGGGCTACACTAATAATAATAAGGGACTAAACTAGTAATATAAGGACCTATCATGCCCCTCTCCTTCAAAAAAGTGTTTCCTCAATGCTTAAGTAGCTCTGGGTGTTTCTGTATAAAATTCTCATCCTCCCATGTAGAATCTTCAATGGGTACGTTCTTCCACTTGATGAGATACTCTAAAATTGATCGATTTCGTAGTTTTCGAGTTCTTGTTTCCGTGACTGCTTCAGGTTCCAATATGATTTTTTCTTCCTCATCAAGTTAACTGGAATTTTTTCACCTATAAACTTATTTAAGCATGAAACATGGAAAACCATATGCAGTCATGAAGAAGTAGGAAGCTTCAATTTGTATGCAATAGTACCAATCTTTTGCAACACCTTGTAAGGACCATAGTACTTTGGTGATAATTTATTATCCTTCTTAGCTTTCTTGAGGGACATTTTTTTGTATGGTTGTAGCTGTAAAAATACCCAGTCTCCTACATCAAAACTTCTCTTGCTGCGATGTTGATCTACCTGTTGTTTCATTCGATTTTGTGCAAAATTTAGGTTATCCTTTAAGAGTTGGAGAACTTCTTGTTGATGCTTGATGTGATCTTCTACTGCTTGAAACTTAGAATTTCCTCTTAAAGATGATGTGATGGATGGTGGATGATATCCATAAAGTGCCATAAATGGGGTCATTTTTGTTGTAGTATGGAAGGAATTTTTATAACACCATTCAGCGAGAGGTAACCACTTGACACATTGCGTTTTTTTATCAGATACAAAATAACGAATATATCCTTCCAAACATTTATTCACTATCTCAGTTTGACCATCGGATTGAGGATGATAAGATGAGCTATGAGCTAGTTGAGTACCCAAAAAAGAAAATAATTCCATCCAAATAATTCCAGTAAAAATTGGATCTCTGTCGCTTACAATAATCTTTGGGCATCCATGTATCTTTTGAATTGTTTCCATAAATGTAGTAGCAACCATACTTGCTTTAAATGGATGAGACAATGCACAAAAGTGTGCATACTTGGTAAGTCTATCAACTACCACCATGATGACACTCTTTCCTTCGGAATTAGGTAAACCTGTGATAAAATCCATTGAAATATCCTCCCAACATTGACTTGGAATGGATAAAGGTTGTAGAATTCCAGGGGTCTTAATTGTCTCAACTTTATTTTGCTAGAAAACTAAACATTCCACCACAAACTTTTGAATGTCAGATTTAATGCCATCCCAAAAAAAAATCTTACTTCACCATGTGGTAAGTTTCTAAAAATCCTGAGTGTCCTCCTAAAGGATAAGTGTGCAATTCCAAAAGAATATTTTGTTTTAGTGGGGAATTATTACAAAGATATAAGTGATATTTGTACCATAAGGAATCATTTTTCCAACTAAATGTATCAGATGTACTAGGATCTTGCTGCAACTTTTGAATGAGTGTCCACACTTCTTCATCCTTCTTCCATTCATCCCTTGCTTTGGTTATCCAATCTAGTTTGATAATAGAAATGGCACAAAGAAATGCTTCCACCTCTTCATTCTTTCTTGAGAGTGCATCTACAAAAAAATTTAGCTTCCCTTTTGTATAGATGATTTCAAAGTCATAACCCAACATCTTTGTGACCCATTTTTGTTGCTCTTCTAAAGATATTCTTTGTTCCAAAAAGTTTTTAAGACTATCATGATCATTTTTTACCTTGAAGTGTTTTCCCATTAGGTAAGGTCGCCATTTCTTTAGTTCATGTAGTATTGCTAACATTTCCTTCTCATAAATATATTTCTGTAAATACTTTCCTTTGATTGGATGACTTTCAAAAGCAATGTGTTTTCATTCTTGCATTAAAACAACACCAATTCCATTTCCCGAGGCATCACATTCCACAATAAATGTTTTTGTGAAGTCTAGCGTAGCTAAGACTGCTGCTAGGCACATTTAGTCTTTAAGATGTTCAAAGGCCTTAGTTGCTTCAGGAGTCCATGAAAATGCATCTTTCTTCAATAACGTTGTTAGAGGTGTTTATATTCTCCCATAATTCTTAAAAACCTTGCGATAATACCCTGTTAACCTGATAAATCCTCGCAACTATTTTATGGTTGTGTGGACTTTCCATTCCTTAATGGCTTTAATTTTGTTAGGGTCTACCTTAACACCCTTGTGAGATACAATATTACCTGCATATTCCACATATTTTACTACAAAGAAACATTTGGATGTTTTTGCATATAATTGTTTCTCCTCCAATAGTTTGAGCACCCTGTCAACATGTTGAACATGATCCTTCCAAGACTTGTTGTAGATTAGTAGATCATGAAAAAATACTAGCACAAATTTTCTAAGGAAGGGTTTGAAAATGGAATTCATTATCCCTTGAAATGTAAAAGGTGCATTGGTAAGGCCAAAAGGCATGACCAAAAATTCATAATGACCCTCATGAGTTCGAAATGTTGTTTTCAAAATATCTTCAGTCTTCATTCTAATTTGATGATATCCTGAACGAAGATCCAACTTGGTAAAACAAATTGCTCCATGTAATTCATCTAATAATTCATCAATCACAGGAATGGGAAATTTATCTTTAATAGTGAGCTTATTGAGCTCCCTATAATCCAGACACATGTGCCATGATCCATCCTTCTTGTGCACCAATACTACTGGAGCAGAGAAATAACTTTGACTAGGTTGAATTATACCAGCGTCTAACATTTCTGCAATCATATGTTCAATTTCGCTCTTTTGGACATAAGGATATATATATAAGCCTTGATGTTTGGAGGAACACTTCCTAGAATCAAATGAATAGCATGATCATGATCATGAATAGGTGGGAGTCCTTTGGGAGTTTCAAACACCTTGGAGTGATTATCCAAGAATTTTTAGAGATCTAGAGAAATAGATGATTTTAATGTTGGAACTTCTAGTGAACATAATTGTGCAATTATGCCTCATTGTTCTTTCTTCAGAAGTTTTTTCATGAAATTAGAGCTTAGTATCTTTCTTGTCTTCCCTGCAATACCCCGTAATTTGAATTCCTTTCCTTCTGAAAAAAATTTCAAGAAAAGTTCTTGAAAATTAAAAGCTACCATCCCCAAATATTGTAACCATTGTACTCCTAGTACAACATCAACACCTCCCATTGGAATGGAAACCATTGGAATATTAAATACATATTCCCCCATGGTTATCTTGATATTATAGTTTTTCCAGAGAAATTTATAGTTCCTCCATTTGCAACCATCAGTTGACATTCTAGTGCTGGGTATAGGAAACAATTCAATTCCTTGGCTACCTTACAATGAATAAAATTATGGTTACTACCTGAATCAATCAACACTATTACCTTTTTCTTCTTGATATGTCATTCTATCTTGAGAGTTTGAGTGGTAATTCCTTTCAATGCATTACATGATATGCTTGGACTCATTTCTTCTTCTTCTAAAGTTGGTTCCTGGTGTATATCCTCTTCTTTTGAAGTTTCTTGTTCATTTTCTTCCTCCTCTTCACAATCTATGTAAAATAATTTCTTCTCAACACACTTATGACCTTTAGTGTATTTTCTATCACAATTGTAGCAAAGCTCTTTTTCTCTTTTTTCTTCCAATTGTTGTGGTGTCAACCTTGTAGGTTGTGGAAGTCTAGGAGTAGAAACACTTCCACATTTATAGATGTGAGTGGTAGGCTTCCTTATCGCCATAATTTTACATTCAATTTTTCTTTCCAACCTTAATGCCTTCTCCAATGAATCAGATTCCCAAACGCGAACCTCATGTTGGATGTTATCCTTTAAAATCCCTATGAAGACATCAATCCTGTGTTCCTATGGAATATCAGTTACCCTTATATTCAATTTTTGGAAGTCCTCAATGTGCTCCACCACTGAACCCTTTTTTTTTAGATTTATCAATTGGCTAAAAAAAGTGTTGCTCTTTGTATCCTCATAATGTGCTATCATTTCCTTTGTAAAAATTGACCAAGTGACAATTTTTTTATGGGAACAAAGCCATCGATACCATACAAATGTATTTTGTTCTAAATATAAAGTTGCAATGCATACCTTTTGTGTGTTTTGAATATTATTGAGATCAAAATATTGCTCCATCTATAGTATCCATGTTACAGGATCCTTTCCATCAAACTTCCTCATATCAATCTTTGGAATATGGTGGGTCTTAAATCCAACATTAGAGTTTATGAAATCATGATTAACATTGATTTTTTTCTCATCATGAGTTTCCTCTACTATATTTCCACCATTAGGAATCATTTCTTGTATCAACCTTGTCATCAAACATTCCATCTTTTCTTTTAGATCATTCTTCATGTCTTCCATGTGGTCTTTCATTTTTTGATGGATCTTAGCTTCCATGTCATCAATGCCAGCTTCCATGACATCCATCTTAGCTTCCATGCCATTCTTCAAACCATCCTTCTTAGCTTCCACACCTTTCTTCAAACCATCCATATTAGCTTCCATGCCTTTCTTCAAACCACCCATATTAGCTTCCACGTATTTCTTCAAAACATCCATTTCATTTTTTGTTGCTCTCTGCGAGAGCGAAATTTGGTGCACTTGCTCTTGTAATTTTGATATGTCATGTTGTGCTTCTTCCTCTTCATGAGTCATAGTAGAGGCTTCTAAACGCTGAATGGGTGTTGAATTCCTTTTAGGTGGCATTTTAGAACCAAATAATGATATCTATGCTTCAATATGCCCTTGGAATCACTTCAAACTGATTTTTCAAACAAGACTTATGAAATTTGAAAAAAATTACACACCTTTTTCTTGCTTTTGAGGAGCTTGATATTGAAAATAAATTATCTCTATGATTTAGGATCTTCAATATCTTAAATTTGGTCCTATATTAGTCTTATGAATCTTCTTCCGAATGCCACGGGTATGACCTGATTTGGATTCTTCCAGGCAATGTTATGCCCAATCTTCCACAATGACCTAATTATGACCTGGTTCAATAGAGAGAACTTGTATGGTCTACCACGTGTCACTGTTTCCTCCTTCATCACTCAAATTGATACATAGGAAACTACAGTTTGTGTACTTGCAGCCACTTTTTATAGAATTCCAATCTGATGCAGAGACAGAGAGAGTTATGATGATTTTCTCACGGTCACCTCTTTGAGATGAAATTCAGGAGCTTGAAAAAAACCTAACTTCCACAAATCATATCTTCGAAAATATTATGAACCAAGATCTGAAATTTCTACATGACGTTCCTTTGGATTTTGGTTTCTCTCTATAAAAAAATCTTCTTCTGAAACTTCGTAGAAAAAAATTTATAGCGCAAATTCCACGATGAACTGTTTAGGTGAAATTTGGGAGCCTGAAAAAACCCTAACTTCCACAGATCATATCTCCGAAAATATTGTGAACCAAGCTCTGAAAGTTTTACACAACGTTCCTCAGGATTTCAGCTTCTCTCTGTAAAAATTTCAGCTTCTGAACCTTCGTAGAGAAAAAAATTTATGGTGAAAATTCCAAGATGACTTGTTTGGAGTAGTGAAACCCTAGAATCCAAAGCTCTAATACCAAATTTTATGAAACCAACTCCAAAAATAGAAGAAAAGAGAGATCAACGCCTTATAAATAAGCCACTTTGAGGGGGAAGCCTCCTTTACATGACATAAATGAACAATTCTTGGATGATACAAATTAAAAAACCTCCTTCTATATATAGGATTCCATTGGGTCACAATATAATCCTAGCCAACCTAACAATAATAATGTAAGGGCACAATAATAACAATATTGGGGTTACAGAGGTACAACAATAACAATAAGGGGGCTACACTAACAATAATAAGGGACTATACTAGTAATATAGGGACCTAAGAAACAAAAACCTATGGGATGAATGCACGAGGAATTCGTAGATGAGGACTATCGGCGCAGAAGGAAATGGCTGCTTGGGTGAAACCCTAGCAAAGAAAAAAATTAATCTATTTATCCTCAATCCAGAACGATCTCTTGATTAGGCCTCCTTTTCATATTTAAATATGACTTCTTCCTAACTTTGAAATAGGTCTCTATTACTTAATCATAGTCTCTTTCTATGTTTTCAAACTTTATATTTTTATTAATTTTATATAAGGTATTGTTCCTTTCATAAAATCTTCTTTTGATTTCTTTCTACTTGTCAAAGTTTACCTTGTGAACCTAGTCAACTTGTAAATGGGGCCCACCCAAAATATTAGGTCTCTTCCTCCATTCTACCTTCTTTTTCTTCCATAAATTTTATCAATATGGCTTGATTTAGATATGAATTCCATTTTGCTCGCCTTTTAAACAATCCTGTATTTTAATCTTTTCGAAGGTTTTATTCTCAAACTAGGTTTTCTTCTTATTTCTTTTATTTTGTGACTTAGTATTTTGATATGCAAAGCTGGAATTCGAATTGATCCTTTTTTTACTTGTTTAATTTTCTTATCCTTTTTATTGATTCCTAAATCAACCCCAATTTGAGGATATTATACTCTTTATCATTTCATTTTCCTCAAATATCAAATTGGTCCCAATCCTAAAATAGTGCTAACATTTTGTATCAATATTACATTTTATTTCTTCATTTGAATGTCGTCCTAATTTCTGAATCGAGCTTGTTTCTATAATAAATCATAATATTTTGAAATTTTCCTATATAAATTATGATTAGCCTTTATTTCTCAATCAAGATTATTTTTAAAGCTATATTTGTGAATTAGCCTTGATTTCTCAATCAAGCTTATTTCTGAAGCTATATTTCCTCTACTTTGTTTTCTCTCCTTGATTCATTAATTGGGAAAAATAATTTCATCAAGCTCTTTTTTTTACTATTTAAATTTTTCACCTAATTCATTAGTCAATACCAATCTCTTGATAATCCCTCATTATTACATTGAAATTTAAGGTTTCCTTTTTCATTTGTTTTTTAAATGAATTTCCAATTGGTCTAAAATTTCCAATTAGGACCCTTTTTCATAATTATTGATAAAAAATTTAGGCAAACACCATAATTGGGTAATGTTTTCAAATTAGTCCCTCTGAGAATACAATTTTGCAAGCCTTCTCTTTTAACCCAAAACTTATCACCGAGCATAAGTATACTAAGCTCATTCAAGAGTGAAAATTAATTATACATCACATCACATTTTATTGTTTGATGGATCCTCAATATTGACACCAACCTTTCAAAATATTTATTATAAATGATCACTGGTATTTAGAACTCAATAAAATCCTTTACATGGTTTTTACTTTGTATAGTACAAAATTCCTTTTGAATTGCTTATTACCACCAAAGAAAAAGTTTCATGCATGGTATAGGAACTTTTTATCGTTTGTAACATTTGGGATATTAGAGGACCATTGGAGATGTGCACTAGTTTCCGCCTAGATTTCTTGTTTTTTACTACATACCTAGGTACTTGATTTGAAATTATTTCCTTTCAATCAATGGTTAGATTTTATTTTTTGGATTGGAATATGTGCTTGCATACATTATTGTTCATGTTGCATGTGTTACTATTTCAAAACAAGCTAGATCTCATTGGATAAGAGTCTAAAAATAAAGTGTCCAACCAACTACTGCCATTATTTTTCCCCATTAGTTTTTAAATGTTGATTCTACAATATTTTCCATATTTGATATGTTTTGTTTTCCTTTCAAATGAAAATTTAATCAAGCCTAAATGTGTGCAATTTTATTCATGTATTTTCATATCCTCGTTCTCATTCGATAACCATAGGTCAACTTGAATTATTGTTACCCATTTATTAAACTATTTCTCCCCTTGTCACTCTAAGAGCTTAATAGTCTTAGTTGTTGATTCCCGTTGTAAATAATAAATGATATTTACAATCATATAAGAAAAATGTGGCTTAAATCATTATAGGATTCTTCAATATTTGAAAGACAACTCCAATTTGCATTGTTGAAATAAGTTGTAACTATGGGATCCTTTTGATTTTGAAACTAATACATCTCATTGGATATGTTATTGAATGAGTAACATGCAAGTATATATACATGGAGTCAAATGGGGAAGAAATAAGAAATAAGTAAATGAAGGAAAAACTATAACAACTTAGCATTTGGAAAAGATATTAATAACAAAAGAACCTAAGGAAGAAACACCACTCGCAAAGAAACTAGTTTTAGAATATTAATCAATTAAGAAGAAAAAGAAACTAGTTAAGGATAAGCATCCTTTTACATAAATGGTACCTAAATATTTCAAGCTACTATTTACTCAGAGAATTCTTATCAGATATTCATTAACAGTTCTCACACACATAATGAATTATTTTTATTGATTAAGGATGGAAGAGAGTTTCGAATAATACTTCAAAGCCAAATGAAAGATGACAAGAGAAATGGAAGGAATTTAGAACCTAAAAATATTCATATCCATAATTTTTTTGCAAGGTCACCGATTTTTCCATGGGTAGAAGATAATAGAGGGTTGATAACTGACATAGATGTGAAGTTTGAGTAGATTTTGAATGAGCAAGGTAAATGCGTAAGTTATTTCACACCTATAAATATGGAAGCATATTAAAAGCTCTCAAAATTTGAAGCCTATTTAACAAAATGAATGGATGAGACACTAAATATTTTCTCCTTATCAATTTCAAAGGGGTATTCATGTTTTCCACTCAAGTAATAAGTGAAATCTATGAGGAAAGTCATTGCCCCACATGAAAAATTCTTTGGTTTTGATAATTTATGAAAAATTGAAAATGAAAAAATATTTAATTGGTAATCCATCCTATTTAATCCATTAGTAGATTTTCTAAGGAAATATAAGCCTTGTACTTTTGTCAATTGACCAGAATTCCACATGTTGTCCTATTTTCTAGATGTATTTTGTGCCTCAACATCAATCACAGGTTTAGGATGGTCTTTGTTGCCAAATTAGCCCCACATTCAAAGTTTTATAGAATCACAAGTACAAATACCAATATGGTCTCATCTATGGATATTTTCTTGCTTCTTTATATGATTCTTTTGCAAAGCATGCCCAAGAATATCTTGAGGCCATTGAGGTTCTCAAGAAAATTGGAGATTGGTACACTAATGTGAGGTCAACTTAAAGAGGTACATGGGTTGACTTAGCCAAAACATTCACTTCCATATTATGTGCCCAATATACTAATCACATAGGAAAGTTTTACTAAACAACTTTATGTGGTTTTAACCCTTGTCTCATCAAGAATAAAAGAAACTTTTTCCTCTATATCCATATTTCATAGATTTATATGGGCTTACAATTGTTTCATGGGTTAAAATGGAAGGATAAAATATGGATGGGTATATTTCCCCTTAGAGGGGTATCAAATGCATGATCCTCTCAATGTTGTGGAAAGTGTAGCACTAATATGATGATTCATTTTCCTTATTAGCACAAGAAGGATGAAATTGAGTGGTAAAAAAAGAGATATATTACTTTTTTATGAATTCCAAATAAACAAAAAATACAAGAAGAAGAAAAAGAGAGGAGAAGAAGAAAGGAAGAAAAAAAAAGTAGGTCCTGTGGGAAAAACAGTGAGAACAAGAAAATAAAATATTAGAAGTTGTCAAGAAATCTAGGGTAGATGATGAGGATTAAAAATAGGAAGACTGACTGACTAAAGCTACAAACAATGGAAAATCAAAGAAAAGAGAGGTTGAGGCTAAGGAAAAAACTGACATTGAAGCCAAGAGACACAAGGAAGATGATATTGAAGAAAAATAAAACAGTAAAGAGAGGAAAAAAAGAGGTTGACGAAAAACCCTAATAAGATGCAAAGTTTGATAGGTTTAAGAGAGGGAAGGAATCTAGAAAAAAAACTAAACTTGAAGCCAAAATAAATTAAGAAATATGAAGAGTAAAGAAAATAAGAGTAAAGAAAAAATGGAAGATAAAAAGAGAATAAAAGAACTATAATTAAAGAAAAAAACTCAAGATAAAACTAAGATTAAGGAGAAAATAATGTAAGAAGAAGTAATACGACACTAATATTAATAGAATGGAGGCAAAGATAAAATACCATATGAAAAATTAATGGAAGAGTTGTATATCCTATGTACATTTTCTAGTTTTTTTCTCCAAACATGTTTATAGTAGGATAATGACTAATTCATAGACTATTTGATGATGTGGTTAACCTATAAATGCTCACATTTAATATAAAGATAACGTAAGTTGTGGGACAAACTCACAAATGTAAAAATATTAATCTTGATAGTGAAATGGTGCTTACTATTTGTTGAATTTTGTAACTATGGTTAGTCTTCATAATTATTAATTTTTTCCTTAATGTATTTGTAAGAATGTTCTTTGTGGTTAAGTCAAAAACAAAAATATTAAGAGACATTTTCTTCATGTTAGTTGTAAAAGAGGAAAATTTGAATTTTAAGGCTCCAAAAATATGAAGTCAGCCTCGTCCTTAGAAAATTCAGCTTGTTGGAAACCAAGGCCACTACTAATATGAAGGGTGAATTAGTAGTGATAGAAGATGCACGAATTTAAAAAAAAAATCACCAAATTAATTAATCAAGCACTACGTGTCATATTATCAGTATATCTAAACAAAGAAACCATAGTAAGAAGTCAACATAGTCATGCAAAGGAGACACAAATCACATCACATAGGGGAACTAGATGTTAGGTGCAAAAACCAACCACAAAAAACCAATGTGTTGTTGTTTATGCTCTGCTTCTCTTTATTCTATTAATTAATTAATTTATTTTACAAAATTTAGCCGACCACCACCTGTAAGGAGCCGCTACCCCTATATAAATTTAGTTTTCCACCACCAGAAAGGAGACTCTACCCCTATCTTTTCAAGCCACCACTTGCCAAAGACCACAACCCCTTCAAACTCTCAAGGCCCATACTATCAATAATCTTAAAAACACAATCAAATGACTCAAACTCACTGGAACCCGACTCTAAAAAATACTCATTTAACCAATCTCTTCTCTCAAATCAGTTCAACAATACACCTTACAATATAATAAAAAATACATCAACAAAATCATTACATCAATAAACTATGTCCTTAAGACACCTCACCAACACCTCACTTAATACCATGACCAACAACATGAACACATTATAGGGCTTATGTATGAAAATATGAATACATTGTAGCACACCTCTTTTCTCCTAAAGCACATATACATAAATGCTTACAATACATAAATATGAACTTTGAAGCCCAACTATATGACACTCTTCCACTAATATGCAATCACTGCAAACACAAATATGTAAACCATATAACACTAATTTTGATGCCAAGCATCCATACAAAATATAGGCTCTGTGTCAGGTTTCTCTACAATTGGCATGCACTAAACCATTCACGTGCACTAAGTATATCAATTGACACTTTGTTACATGTGTATCACATTACTCTTATGTGCCCAACCACTCCAAATTACATGCAATACATCCTAAAACTCTGCAAGTAATATAATAATCGCTCTGCTACAACATGTATACACTCTATTTGATCCCATGATTTACAATACATTGATCTACCTAAAAAATTGTGCATTGTTCCTCTGCCATTAGCATTTATTTATTTTATTGATCTCTGCATCATTAGTATCTCTTCAAATTCAAATCACTTTAGTATTATCCATAGTCCATGTTATTTCTCTAGCATCCATGCGTGCTCCTTGGTAATTTTTTAATGTCTTGACATATTCTATCTCCACACACTCACAAGTAAAGGGAAAACACTTCAGTATTATGCACAGTATGTGATCTTGCTTGTAGGTTTTAACCCTATACAGAAACTATCTACAAACGAATTATTAAAAACATAAAATAAACAATAGCGAGGGCATAAAACATAAAACATATATACCCAAAGATTTTTCCCCTAGATCCCAAATCGAGACTACCAACTTGATGTTTAATTATATTCCTTTTAGTGTTACAACTCATAAACAGACATGCCGAAGCATTCATAAACCCCAATCCATTAACCCTAGATTAGAACATAACCGTATTTCCCTTGAATAGATCTACAAAATACCAGGGGCTGAAAACCATCATGCCCCAAACCCATGCACAAAACCATAGGCAAGTACACCCACCTAAAATAGGGTCAAAAAAAAATTCTGAGGTTGTCGCCCCCCTTGTTACCCCCTGTTGTGCCCCGTGTAATGAACGGGGGGGTTTGTTTCCCCCTTGTGACACCCCCCGCACGTGCGACTATTAGTGGAAGGAATATAACACGTACCCAACATTCTCCCACTTGTTGTTTTCTTTCTGCAGGGGGCCACAAGAGAGATTAGTCATTAGTCCAACCCTGCAACACCCATTGTTTCTCTACACCAAGAGAACTTCTGAGTGCTCACAAACTTTTTTAATTCATCTGCAACATTCTTAAAAGTTTCCAACTTTACCAACAACACCTTTTTATCCTCAACCATACCTCTCACAAAGTGATATTTAACATCAATGTGCTTTTTCTTTTAATGATAAGCAGGGTTCTTAGCCAAGAGAATTTCAATTTGGCTATCACATTCTATCCTTATAGCTCGTTGCACCAAACCCATACTTGAACACAATCTCTGCAACTAAACTGCTTCCTTACTCGCATGAGTGGTTCCCATGTATTCTACCTCTATAGTTGAAATAGCCACTACAGACTGTCATTTACTCATCCAACTGAAAGCACCTCCAAATAGGCTAAACACATACCCACTTGTAGATCTTCTTTGGTCCAAATCTCCAGCCCAGTCTGCATCAAAAAAACCACGGATGTCCCAAAATATGTCCAATATTGGTCTTCCCTGGTAGCACAAACCATAATCACCAGTTCCACGCAAATATATGAAAACCCGCTTCACTATTGTCAAAAGCTCCTTCCCTAGTTTTGACATAAACCTGCTCAATAATCCCACTGCATATGCAATGTCTGGTCTAGTACATACCATTGCATACATCAGGCTACCCACTACACTTTCATATGAAACACGGGATAGATCCTCCTCTTCTTCTTGTGTCTCGGGGCATTGTTCAGCAGATAACTTTACACCTACAGGAATATGGACCTTCACCCGTTTACTATCCTGCATATTGAACCTCTACAATATTGTCTCGACATACTTCCTCTGGTTTAACCAAAGATTCCTCTTTGCCTCATCTATCTTAATTTCCATGCCCAAAATATAGTTTGCAGCACCAAGATCCTTCATGTCGAATTTGGAGAATAATTGGGTCTTCAAATCCTAGATAATTTATGTCATTTCCAACCAACAACATATCATCCACATACAAGACCAAATAAATAACACGGTCACCAATTAATTTAAAATACATGCAGTGATCGTCTTTGCTTCTGGTGAAGCCAAGTCCTTGTATATATGTATCAAATTTCTAATACCATGTCCTTGGTGATTGTTTTAACCCATACGAAGAATTTTTTAACTTGCATACTAGTTCTTTCTTACCATTCACTGCAAATAATTCAGGCTGCTTCATGTAGATCTCCTCTTCTAGATCCCCATGAAGAAATTTGTCTTCACATCCATCTATTCTACCTCAAAATCAAATGCAGTAGCAACGGATAAAAGTAATATAATAGAAGTAACCTTGGAAACATAAAAAATATATCACCAAAATAAATTCCCGACACCTGGGAATAACCTTTTGCTACCAATTGAGCTTTGCATTTCTCCACCTTTCCTTCTACATTCATCTTCTTCTTAAACACCCATTTTCTCCCAATGGACTTCCTTCCAGACAACAACTCCAGAAGATCCCATGCCTCATTTATGTGCAAGGATGCCATTTCATCAACCATGGCTTCCTTCCAGAGTTTTCCATCCTCTAAATCCACTGCCTCCCTGATAGTTTTTGGATCATCATCAGTGACAGTTAAAGAAAAAATTGAATAGAAAGCAGATGGACTATACCTTTCTGGCTACCTTCTTTACCGATCTAATCTTCTCACAGCTAGATTTTGTGGCTCTTCCTCTTCTAAATCTTGTTCTGTTGTAAAGTCTGATTCATCCTCCTTTAGCTTAAACTATATCTTCTCAAGTTCCTTTGGCAGGACTTCATGTTTAACAACATATTTCACCTCTCTAAAAACCACATCTCAGTTGTACATAACCTTCCTTGTTTTTGGGTTCCAAATCTTGTAACCTTTTAAACCATCCTTATACCCAATAAAGATGAACCTTTAAGATTTATTATCTAACTTGGTCATTTTCTCCTTTGGAACATGTACATAGGCATCACATCCAAATACCCTCAAATGTGAAAGAGAGGGGTTCTTACCAGTCCATACCTCATGTGGAGTCTTATCCTCCAATGATGAGGAAGGTGATATGTTAACCAGGTAACATGCAGTCTCCATTGCCTCTGCCCAGAATTCCTGTCCTAACCCGATACCACTGAGCATGCTTCTTGTCTTTTCCATCAACGTTTTGTTCATTCTTTTAGCAACTCCATTTTGTTGAGGTGTGTATGGAGTAGTCTTCTGATGTGCTATACCACACTTCTTACAAAACTCTTCAAATTCCTTCTTGCAGAACTCTCCACCATTATTTGTCCTCAACACCTTTATCTTCTTATCTATCTGGTTTTCCACCATAGCCTTAAATTCTTTAAATCTATCAAAGAATTCAGATTTCTTCCTTAATAAATATATCCATGTATTCCTTGAGAATTCATCTATGAATGAAACATGGTACACAAACTTTCCCAGTGATGGAACTAACACAAGTCCAAACACATCACTTTGGTCAAGCTCTAATATCTTATTTTCCCTCTTAGCACCAGAAAGAAAACTCACTCGATTCTGCTTCCCATATACACAATGTTCATAGAAATCAAAACCCAAAGAGAAATTAGACATACCTTCTACCATATCATTACCATGTAGTATCCAAAGGCCCTTCTCTCTAATATGTCCAGGCCTTTGATCCCATTGCATGGTATTTTCTCGAGAGACCGCTAGGCTTTCCGCTCCACTTTCAGGAACCACAAAATTGTTGCACCCATCAATAATAATGCTACCCTAAAGCTTGTACAGTGTTCCAATCCGAACTCCCCACATTAATACCAGTGCTCCCCAAACCATCTTGCAGATATCTTTCTCGAACATTGTTTAACACCTGTATCATCCATCTTGCTTACAGAAATCAGATTTCTGGCTAATGTAGGAATATGTAGAACACCAAGAAGTGTTCTAATCCTTCCACCTTGCAGCTTTAGCTAGAGTTTTCCACATCCGATGATTCTGGCCTTCCTATCATCCTCTAAGAAGACATCACCACCATCATACTTCTCATACTCGTGGAACCACTCCCTATGGGGAGTGAAGTGAAAGGATGCACCTAAGTCAATCAACCATGTCTCATGATCTACATGTATATTTGAAGAAGAAGCCAAATATACATCCCCACCTTCATCCGAGGTGGATTTTGCCTCTACAGAAGGAGCATCATCAGATCCCTTTCCTTTCTCAGGAGCTTTAGATCTGCAGTCCTTTTTGAAGTTCCCTTCCTTTTTGTATTTCTAGCACACTTTTACAGGATTTCTTGGAGATTTTGATCTCCCTCTATATTTAGATCTCCCACACGAAATTTTATTTTTTTTCCTGTTTTGGGACCTTCCTCATATAGATAAGGCATCTCCATTTTTTCCCTCCATATTTATCCATCTTATTTCCTCTGACAGCAAGGATGAGACAATTTCATAAAAAATTCAAGGTAGTTGTATTGCTACCTATTGGAATAATTAGACTGTCCCACAAATCTAGTAGAGAACACAACAAACTAATGCACTTATCTTCTTTGAGATTTTAATATCAATAGTTGACAAATGACTTACCATAGTATTGAATGCGTTCAGATGCTCTGTCATCGAGTCTCCATCCTTCATCCTCAGGTTATACAACTTTTTCCGCAGGAACAATTTATTCACTAGATACTTAGATTGGTACAAAGTCCCTAACTTGACCCACAAAGTCTTCGTTGTACCTTCCCCAGATACATTCAAAAATACCGAATCTGAGATACACAATTGTATTTTTCTCTTTTCCTTCTCATCCAACTTCGCCCAATATTCATCTGACATTGCCATTGGTTTAGTACCTGGATCTACCACGATCCACTAAAATTTATCCACCAATAGATCCTCCATCTTGAGCTTCCACAACTCAAAAATTTGACCATTAAATTTCTCGATCTCTATCTTTCCACTGCTTGTCATCTTCTTTCACCGCAATAATTTATCCCACATATTTCCCACTGAACGGGGTCTACCACAGGTCCGAGCAGAAAACCCCTCAGCAGAAAAGGCATCCGCTTGAAGCCGAAACAACTTTGATATCGAATGTAGGTTTTAAACCTATACAGAAATTATCTACAAACAGATTCTTAAAAACATAAAATAAACAATAGAGAGAGCATAAAACATAAAACAGATATACACAAAGATTTTTCCCTTGGATCCTAAATCAGGACTACCAGCTTGATTTTTCATTATATTCCTTTTAGTGTTACAAAACATATATATACATGTCGAAGCATTCATAAACCCCAATCCATTAACCCTGGATTATAACATAATCGTAGTTCTCTTGACCAAATCTACAAAATACTAGGGGCTGAAAACCATCATGCCCCAAACCCATGTGAAAATCCATGCACAAATCATGCATGTGCGACTATTTATGGAAATAATATAACAGATACCCAACTTTTCTCTAGAATCCATGCGTGCTCCTTGATCCCTTTTTAACACCCTGACGTCTTCTCTCTCAACACACACACAGGTAAAGGGAAATTGCTTCAGTATTATGTTCATACTCTCTCATTGAGCTTCCATTTCAACCAACCAGCACACAGTCCATCACAATAATTTATAAATATATTATCATAGGTAAATTAGACCTGGCATAGATCCACTCCACTAACATTGGCTTCCAAACATTCATTTTGATTACCAGATCAACTACTAAAGCACTCCAATTTTAAAAATTGCAATCAATGCTTTTAAACTTGATCAAAACGATATAAATAGTATAAATCAAGTCAACACCACTCAATTTAATAGTGCAATGCATAACAAATTATATATGGTGCGCAGCTCCACAAGATCAACCTCTCCAGTTCACTGAACACATTCATTACAAATACCAACTTACTTACTGACAAAATCAAGTGCATTCATACTCCATTAGTGACCAAAACAAGCATATGGAGACCAAGTCCAATTGAACATTCAAAGAAAAACTATGGGAAATTAATTTGTTTTGTGTGGATGTTATTTTCCCTTCACCTTCAATAATATTCACTATGATGAAATTGGATCCCAACAATTATCTATGTGTTAATAACATGGTAAACTCACCAAATTTCTCTATGTTGCAATGGGAAACCCTACAATACTACCTTAAGCTCAAGAAATTCCACATTTCTCTAACTCACATCTACTTCCACATGTAACATAACTGCCTCACACAACTATATAGCTTATAGAACCTCTACATACCTCTATAACACTTCATTTTAAACAAAAACAATCATGATCATGAGGGACACCACCATCAAGTTGACATCAATGCCAACAAACAATTTTGAATCATGCCAACACGGCCTAGCCTACAAAAGGACCCCATTAATACCATCAAGAAACACACACACACACACACAGATATATATATATATATATATATATATATATATATATATATATATATATATATATATATATATATATATATATATATATATATATATATATATATATATATATATATATATATATATATATAACTGGCTCAAACTCTTCTCATTGTGTGGTTGTTTTGTCACACATATCTTCTATTTATCCATGTGTAAGAGACAAAAAGGAGGATGAAAGAAAGGGCTTGGTGAAGGACGAATTTCTCTCTAAAAGTGTTAGACTAAACCTATGTTTTCTCTCTCTGTCATGAAGGTTGAATCATGTTACACGAATTAATCCCTCTTGCAGACAAGAACGATCTCCCTAGTACTCAACGAGTAGCTGGAAACAAACATCCATTTGGAAACCTTTTTCTCTATATTAATTACGTTTCAAAATTATTATAAGAAAGTAGAGAGGACATGCCCCTACCTTGAAATCCAAATGTTCAATGTAGTTTTTTTTCTCGTCGCTCTAAAGTGGCTTCTCCAATAAGTAGAACCTGCAATCAAAGACAAGACAAAAGAATCAAAGAATCTGCAACATATAATAATCAAGAAAAGCTAACCCAACTTAGTGATCAAGGAGTCTAAGTATTGATGTTATTTCAATAAGCATAAGAACAACTCAATGAGAAAAAGAGATCCATATGTATTATCTTGAATAAAAATAGTAATCTTACAACCTGATGCCTTGATGTCGTACAGATTTCTCCCAGGGTCTTGAACAATCCTTTCTCCTTCAGTTTGATAAGCCTTCCTCTTTGAGTACCAGCATGGAGTTATGGACATAAGGGTGTGGTCATTCTCATGCCAACAACAACTCACTAGTGTAGAAAGTATGCACTCTTGGGAATTCTCTTCAGTAATTATAGTTACAATATACCCTTTAAATTGAAACTTGAGCTCAATTTATAGGGAAATGGAGGTAGTTTTAGTTCCATGAAGAGGGGGATGGATTCCTCTCATGAAGGGATTTGAGTTCCATGAACCAAGGGATAAGCTCCATGAGTGGAGGGATAAATCTCGACTCTAGAGGCTTCCATTTGGGAGAATATTCAACCAGCTAGGCTTCTAGAACTTACTTTTTGTTTTATTTTTCTTTTCATGGGGGTGTGCTGGTAATAGTAGAAAAACATGCGGGGGTTGCCTCATTTTATAGACCAAACAACAGTGCATGCACAGGAAAATGCTAGAAAAAGTGCGGAGGTATACTTTTAAGGGTTTTACAGAGCTTTTCTCCAATTCAAAGACTTGATTCAGGAACATTAAGGTTTTTGACCTATAAGGGAACATGATATAGGTGGTGATAGACTCATATGGATAGTCAAATTTCATGGTGACAAAATAACATCTAACAAATCACTATGGAAACCCTTTGTTGAAAAGCGAATTTCTATCACTCTATGATAACTGAATTATTGTCTCTATGATGGATGAATATATGTGGAAGGATGGAGCTCTATGGATGGTAGAAGGCATACCTAATCAAATAAAATTATGTGGGAAAATGAGTTGATTAGGAGGATGGACTAGTTTTGACCTAGTGTTTGACTAATATGTATCTCTGTTGAACTAAATAATTTCTATATAGAAAATGTTTTTGGGTTTCCCCCCATGTTGGTTTTCCTAGGGTATATCTTGTGTTCTTTGTTTTGACAAACTCTTCATGATCCTAATGTCATAAATGTTGTATTGTTGACGTATTTTGTGTATTTACATAATGATGAAGTCATGGATAAAATTTTTAAAAGAATAAACTTATTAGAAATACTAACCAGTATAGAAAACCTATATAAAATAAATATGGTATCAGAACATATGGTGAAAGAGCAGTCATGAAAAGGGAACCTCCATGATTCTTATTTTTAGTAAATTTAGTCTCTCAAGCCCGAAAAAGGATAAAATAATGCAGGAGAGAAATCTATTAACCATGATTAGTCAACGTATACCTTTTTCATAATTAGTCCATTTTAGTCCGGAAAAGGGGTAAACTTATACTGAAAGGACGACTGTTCATTTACTTTAACGAGTTCAAATAGTCAAGTACTCGGTGATATTTTCATATTTCGAGAGTCTGAAAAGGGCTTAAAAGAGAACTCCAGGGTTTCACTTTTTCGTAATTTTAAAGAGCCAGAAAAAGTGATAAAAGTATACTCAATGTCAAAATAATTATTTTCACCAAAAAATCATGTATCTTGCACAAAAACTCAAAAAATTACACAGACATGTTTCCAAAAAGTAAAAATATTTAAAAATGGCCTTTTAAAGTGAAAAATAAATAAAACAATAATATTTTATTCATTTAAAAACTATAAAAATGGGTTAAAACAAACCATTTTCACCTTTTGTGTTCAGAGCAATGAATTTGAGAGATTTTGGCTAAAAATTTCCAAAGCATATATCAGGAGAACGGTCCGTCCATTTCTCAAATCGCCAGAACTAGGTAATCCACATCATCCTTATCGTCATTGCTATCCATTTCATTTTTCATTTTGAGCCTTTATTTCATTTTTTAGAAGGATTTTATTTTTTTAAATGCGCTCTCGGGGGTCCGCGAGTAATGCATATGATAACTGTAGACCCTAATAATTTTTAAAAAAGAAAAATTATCTGGATTTCGCGGGTTTCACGTGGAGTGCACGTGGAAGTCCACACTTTTTGCACACAGAACTTGCGGAGGCACCACGATCATTTCAAAAACTCAATTTTATCTTTAAAAAATGGTTAAAATTCTCTTCCAAATGGTTTTAACTGTTAAATGTGTTTATTTGTAGGTTGTTTCACCATGTTGGAGTGGCAATAACATGAACACGAGCTCATAGATAATGAAGTTATGGATGACAACACAACCATGACTACATTGAAGAATTGTGGTTTATATAAATTTTGGGCTATCCAAGGAATGAAGGCACAAGTGGAGTTAATGATTTGGCTTGTAAATACATGGGATGTTCAAGATCAATGCTTCATAATCGGTGACCACTAGCTTGAAATTGAGCTAGACATTTATTTCCTTGCTAGATTGTCTCAGAGAGGAAGAAACATATCCTTATTTGGGGCCAGACAGGGAGGTATTCCCACTGCCAGTTACAAAGAACAATATTGTAGCAATGAGGCAGATTTGAAGGATGGTCACATAGATATTAAAAATATATTTCGATTGGATCTCAAAGTGATAGCATTTACAATAACCATATTGTGCGGGAGTGCAGCTCCTCATGTGGCTACTAAGTCACAAATGCAAATAGCAGTCGAGTATCTTGGAGGAACCATATTTAACTGGTGCGAAGGAGTATTGGCCAACATGAAAGGCCAATTAACTAGAGAAAAGAATGCGAAGTTGAAAAACTTTGGATATGGCGCCATTCTCATTTCATTTGATTTAGAGAGAATTCTTCTTCTCGCTCCTCAGCTGATTCCAGTAGAGAGTGGGGCTCCTCAAGAACCTCGGATGGTGCGATGGGTGGCACTAATGGCTCACCATGGTGGCGAGGGTGGCTCAGTGGTTCGGTTTACTCCGACATACTTCATGTGTCTTAGAAACCAAGTCCTCACCATTGAAGAATTTCCTTATGCAGGAATGGATTACAGGCGTGATCCTGAAACATATTTGACTCCAGGGGCACAGTGGGATGAGACAGGTCAGTGAATTATTTTGATGTTTTTAATCTAATTTTTGTTTAATTTTAATCATCCAATACTGAAAAAAATTAAATGCAGATGTCGGTCCACAACAACCAGCAACACTTCGCTACTTTGATAGGCGGGAAGCACAACCTATAGCACCTCCACAAGATCAGGTAGCAAAGATCCTAGCAGACATGGAGCACAACCTTGAGAGGTTGACCATAGACATTCCTGAGACAGGAACAAATGATATCCCTCTCAGGCTTCAGAGACACGTGACAGGTATTCCAGGTCCATTCAGGAGATTTTTGCAAAAGGTGGCATGTGCTATAGTCTATTACCATGATCATCATCACGAATATTGGATGATCATTGTAGATCAACATTTTTTTTTTTGTATCAGTATCTATTATATCATAAGGTGTTTGAACCTATGATAAAAAACGATGTAATATTTTTTGAACACAAACCTATCTATGCTAATGATATTACTACTTTCGTTCTCTGAGTATCTTGTTCAACATGGATTGAATGTTGTTTTAGTTTTCTTTTTTAATGTTGCAAATGTCTATTTAGAACATGATTAGCTAATGCATTGGCCAATGTGTTTAAATTTCTAGAAAAATGTTGATATTTGATATAATCAAATTGTCGTTCCAAGAGATGAACCTTAAAAAATAATCTTAATAACACTGGATTTCTAATTGCATAAACTCTGTTAAAATGTAATACAATGAGTTGTGAATCCAACCTAATGATCAAACGTTGAATACCAAATGAAATGGAATCAGATAATAACTCAATTATTGCACTATATTCTGCAATATTGTTCATTGTTTGACCAAGGCATTTCCCATGAATAGAAACTAACTCATCGGTGGGTGAATAAATAACCCAAGTTGTGGAAGAGATATTTCGTGTACTACAATAGGCACCATCAAAAAAACCAATGTATGTTTGAAGGTATGTTGACATCTGCAATATCAAGAGTAATCAAGATAAGCAACGATAGTAGTAACAACAAAACTAATCTAGGCACATTATTCTAAAAAGTAACTATTGTACAAGAGATATCTTCACACGAAAGTCAAGCATAATATCCATTAAGATAAAGATCATTTATGGGCTTATCTAATGAGACCTCGTGATAATCAATTAATTCATAGGCTCCTTTTACAAGCACATGCTTGACAATAGAGGGACCATGCCACATCGGTTCAAATTTTCCAGTGCCTAGCTTATCTTTAGCTTGATCGTATACTAAAACTAGGTCACCTTCTGAATAAACACGAGTGCTAAGACTTTGATCATACTAAGCTTTCACACATTTCTTATGAGCTTTGGTAGCCAATGCAACGGTGCACCGAGTCTCATCTAATTTTTCTAAGTATAGAAAGTGTTTCTCCTCCTCGGAGGTAGTTGGTAACAACTAAATGGCTAATTTGAGTGATGGTATTTCACATTCAATGGGTAACACAGCTTCTAAACCATAGACAAGTTGAAAAGGAGTGAACCCTATAGCAGTTTTTGCAAAGGTTCGGTATGCCCATAGTGTTGAAAAAAGCATGGTGTGCCAATTTGATTTGTGAGTTCCGATAAACCATTTAATCATGATTGTTAAATCCTTGTTGACGGCTTCAACTTGACCATTAGTCTGTGGGTAATATGGAGTATAATTATCATGTGTAAGACAAGTTGATCAGAAATTTCGGTCATCATAATATTTAGAAAATTACTCCCATCATCTGTGATAATAGCCTGAGGCACACTGAAACGAGCAATCACATGATTGAATACAAAATTCGCTACAGTTTTTCCATATGTTGTGAATGTAGGCATCGCCTCAGCCCATTTGGTAAAGTAATCTACAGCAAGAATAATATACCCATGCCCCCCAACCGAGTGAGGGTTACATGTAATGAAATCAATTCCCCATTTCGTGAAAGGACCAACAACAATGATTGGGTGAAGAGGAGCTGGAGGTGCATGCATCTTGAGATCAAATGTTTGGAAATTGTGGCATTTTCGAACCGTAATGATACAATATTTGAATAAGGAATATTGGAAATACTGAGGAGGGGGGGGTGAGTCAATATTCCTTTCAATTAGAGCATTAGTTAATCTTCAATTATTATCGGTGTTTGTACAATGATAGTAGTAAACAAAAGGAACATAAATGTACACAGTTTTTAAGGTGGAAACCCTCTCCGGGACAAAAACCACCTGAATGATTTTCTAATAATTCTTTAATATTCAATTCCAATTGAAAATAAAGCTCCAAATTCTTAGAATCTAGAAAAGAACTCTTCTCCAGCTCCCACTGGATGGATGCTCCAACAACTGAGATTCTTCAATAGTCAACTGAACAGATGCCCCAACACCCAATGAGCTACAACTCACCCTAGCACCACCCTACCACCCTGAATTTTTCACAGGCTTGAACCTATTGGTGACTTCATGCACCAGCCTAGCACCACCCTACCACCCTATAGAAGAATAAAAGAAGAATGGACTCTCGTACTAGGGAAAATGGTCTACTTTACAATGATATAGAATGATGTAGAAGAAGAAAACACACTAGACCATAACCCCAACTATGACACAACCACCTAATGATGATCCTATACCTCCCGACACTGCCTCTTCAACTCTTGGCAGATAGACACTTGTACAATTCTTACAATGATGTATTTACAATGACTTAGTACAGTGATACCTTTACAATGACTGTATGCAGTGCTGCCCACTTGAAGTCTTCATGTGATGAAATTCTTGTTGCTATTCTGTAGCTTGATTTATGTTCTTATCATGCTACCCTCTGTTGCACCTTGATTTGCTTTGCTGCCCTAGAAAGTCTAGTCCTCTGTAGCCCTTGACAACACATGATCTAGCTTTTTCTTGCCTTCTAGGAGCTCAATATTGAATCTAGTGTATCTATGTTATTTCAGATCCCCAATATGTGATTTTCAGTTCTGTAGTATTCCTATGAGTATTATTTCCAATGCCACAGGTCTGACGCAATTTGGATTCTTTAAGAGAGATTTATTCCCAATCTCTCACAATTACCTAATTATGGACTGGTTCAGTAGAGCGAACTTTTACGGTGTGCCACGTGTGACTGTTTCTTCATTCGGCTTTGAAAGTGATACATTGAAAACTACAGTCCTTGCCTATCTGCCACATTTTACAAAATTCCAATTTGATACTCAGAGAGAGAGTTATGACGATTTTCCCAAGGTCACTTCTTTGAGATGAATTTCAGAAGCATGCAAAAACAGTAACTTCCACAGATCATATCTCCGAAATTATTATGCACCTTGATCTGAAATTTTTACAGGAGCGTCCTCAGGATTTTGACTTTGCCTCATAAAAATTTCAGCTTCTGAACCTTCGTAAAAGAAAGGTTAGAGTGAAAATTCCATGATGACCTATTTCAGGTAGCAAAATCCCTACATAAGGAGGATATGAGGATCACAATTTACATAAATGCTTAAGTTGAGAGGGGCTTCAACAAGTGAACGTGGGAGGGATTTTAGGAGCTTAAAAATTATTAATTATTGACTTTGCAATGGCCCATGCCACAACCCCATGTGGTTTTAGCCCACTAACTAGGTTTACAAACTTCAAACATGAATATCTCTCAAACCGTGAAGAATTATGTGGCGTGCCATATATCAACGGAAACATATCGACAAGTAGAAACCATAAAAATAATTCTTAACCCATAATATAGCAATTTGGTAGGTCAAAATTACCATGAAATATTGGGATATCCCCTGGTGCTGCTTGGGTTAACATCAATGACAACCACTGATCAACGATATCCCCCTTGGCATTGATGGCAACACAAGTACTCCCCCATGCGATCATGACACCTCTTCCTACAACATTCTCTCCCCCTTTGAAATCAATGGCAAAGTGTAACTCCCCCTAACACACAACCCTCCTGCGAACCTGTACACACTTCCACTCCCCCTTTATATTCTAAATAAGGAAAATCTAATGAGAACTTCGAAGAATCCCAAGCTTCTGGCGAAGATATTCCAATGCTTCATGATTACTCTTATGATCATCAATGCTTCCTACCCAATCTGCATCTGTAAAGGCTTGAATAATGAGATTGTTACCCTTGGGATACCACAAGCCATATTCTATTATTCCCTTTAGACATCAAATAATTCTTTTGATGACAATAATATGTGATTCTTTTTATGTTTCTTGGAATCTTGCTACTTGTCCAACTGCTTGCATAACATCTGGACGGGAGGTTGTTACATACAAAAGACTACCAATCATAGATTTGTACGACCTTTGATCCACATCCTTAGATGAGTTGTCTATGCTCAATTTTCAACCTGTTACCATTGGAGTAAGGATGGGTTTGCAGTCTTCCATTTTGAATTTCTTGAGCATTTCTTTGATGTACTTGGCTTGACATATAAATATTCCTTTCTCTTGCTGAGATATTTGAAGCCCTAAGAAGTATGCCAGTTCACCGAGTAAAGACATCTCGAACTCACTTTGCATCTTTGTATCAAAGTTCTTACTTAGTCGATCATCATTGCTACCAAATGTTATATCATACTCTTTAGCTATTAGAAGTGTTTTATTTACTTCATCCAGAACATATATGTCGTTTGGAGCTCGACTTGTTGTAGCCACAATTTCACCATACCTACCTTTCCTGATTTCACATTTTGTGGAGTTGAATAGTATTGTGTGTCCTTAATCACAAATTTGTCTAACACTGAGCAGATTGTGATTCATGTTTTCAACCAATAGAAAATTCTTAGCTAGAGCATCTTTGCTTCTGAGAGTGATGGTACCTGATCCTATAACATTTGAAGATCCATCATTTCCAAAGGATACAGTTCCATCCTTCTTCTCTTTCATAGATACAAATTTCCTTCTATATCCAGTCATATGCGTTGAGCAACCACTATAAACATACCACACATCTTTGTTGTTTTGAGCCTTGAGAGCGAGAGCACAATTATCAATATTCTTCTTCTTCCATGTTCGTTCGTTCTATGGCTTTGAAGATTCTTTTGGAGGATTTTCAAATCTGCAGTCTTTGGCTATGTGTCCAAATTTCTGACATTTGTAACATTAGATATTATTTATTAAATTCTCAGATCTATTGATGTTTCGTTGAGCCCTGGCAGGTTCCTATTTCACAGATCTCCTGGAATTGTATTGGTTCCTAGGGTACGTGCGACATTCTACAACTTTATGACCAAAATTTCCACAGGAATAACAATATCCATGAAAAATATGTTGATACCTGAATGGAAATATTCGTCGAGGAATCATCTTCCAAGGATGTTATTGTGAATCTTGTCCATTGAAGTCTACATGCATGTCAGATATCATAGGTTAATTGTATTTTGTTGTAGAAGGTCCTACTTCTTCCTCTTTGTAACCGAGGCTAGTTATGTCGTTGTAAGATCATTGATTGTTGATGAGTTCTTCCAATTCCCTTGAGATGTTGGCATAGTTTTGGAGAATTTTTCCCTTCTTCACTTCCTTACGCAACGAGACATCCGGCTTCTAATGCTTCCCTTTCTTGGTTGCTTTCTTCCAACTTCTTTTGAAGTGACTCTTCAATACATTTTTGTTCTTCAACTTCAATTTTGAGACCTTGAACTTGCTCTTCAAGATTATTGGAATGTATCTTCTCAGCCTTGAGCTCTTTTATAAGCCTGATTTCCTCCTTAGAAAATTCTTCTATGGTCAACCCTTCTTCTTTGTTGTTTGATACCTCTTGTTTATTGTGCTTGGCCATAAAAAATACTCTCTCATTGGCTTCTTCTTCACTGTCACTATCTTCATCGGATGATGAGCTATCTTATTTAGAGAGAAATTTCATTTTGGATCCTTTCTTTTTTCCTTGATTGTTAAATTTCTTAAGGCCTTTCTTTCCTTTTGAGTTTCCATCACTTCTATTTAGACATTTTGCTGTGAAATTCCCAACCTCACCACAATCGAAACATATCAATGGAAGTTTACCTTTGAATTTTCCCTTACCAATTTTCGCTCAGCAAAGTAAGTATATTCTTCATCCTAAAGACCTTTCTTCATCTTCTCCTTTTATTCACACTTGTAGGTAATGTCTTTTATATTGAAGTGGCTATTGTCCTTATTGGTTTTCTTAGATGTAACCAACGCAATTTCTAGATGCGAAGTACCCTCTTTCATCAAGTCTCATTTCATATGCTATGAGAACTCCATGTAATTCTCTTATTGAAGTTTTTCCGTGATTTGCACTTATTCTAAGACCGATACCTTTTGGTTGAATCCCCCCGGTAATATTCTACTAATATTTCATATAATAGTATTCTTGCCAACCGGCTCTCCCAATCCTTCGAGAGTGTTGGTTATTTCATCAACGTATTGACACGATGCAACAATGTTGCCATCTTCTTTTCATCTCCGAGTTGCTCAAATTTTCTATAGATTTGAAGCTAGTTTCTTTGACATTTGAGTCACCTCGCATGTATATTCTCAAGCTTGTCCCATACATTTTTGGCAGTTTTACAACCCAACACCTTATGATAAGCAAATTCAATAAGTCCACTAATAATAATATTCTTTTCTTTTTCATCATTTACCAAATTATTCTTACCTTTTTCATCCGTAGTTGATGTAAATCCATTTTGAATAGTGTCCCATACTTCGTAACCTTGCACCAAGAGATAGACCTCCATTCTTCTTTTCCAGAGAGCATAATTATTTTCATTGAATAGAGGTACACCATTATTGGTATGCTCCATGACCTCCTTCCAGCTGTTAAACTGCTATTTAAAGGAACCAAGCTCTGATTCCAATTGTTGGAAATACTGAGAGGGGGGGGGGGTGAATCAGTATTCCTTTCAATTAGAGCATTAGTTAATCTTCAATTATTATCAGTGTTTGTACAATGATAGCAGTAAACACAAGGAATAAAAATGCACACATTTTTTAAGGTGAAAACCCACTTCAGGACAAAAACCATCTAATTCTTTTCTAATAATTCTTAAATATTCAACTCCAATTGAAAATAAAGCTCCAACTTCCTATAACCTAGAAAAGCATTCTTCTCCAGCTCCCGCTAGATGGATGCTCCAACACCCAAGATTCTTCAGTTGTCAATTGAACGGATGCCCCAAAACCCAATGAGCTACAACTCACCCTAGCACCACCCTACCACCCAGCTGTAGAAGAATAAAAGAAGGATGGACTCCCCGTACCAGGGAAAATGGTCCACTTTAAAATGATATAGAATGATGTAGAAGAAGAAGAAACAATAGAACATAACCCCAACTATGACACAACCACCTAATGATGATTCTAGACCTCCCGACACTACCTCTTCAACTCTTGGCAGATAGACACTAGTACAATTTTTACAATAATGTATTTACAATGACTTAGTACAATGATACCTTTTATGCAGTGATGCCCACTTGAAGTCTTCATGTGATTAAATTCCGTTACTATTCCTGACCTTGATTTCTACTCTTCTCATGCTAAGGCTACCCTATCGCACCTTGCTTTGCTTGTTTGCTTTGTCAGCTCTAGAAATTCGGTCCTTTCTGCACCCTTACAACACATGATCTAGCTTTTTCTTGCCTTCTAGGATCTCGATATTGAATCTAGTGTATCTCTATTATTTCAAATCCCCAATGTGTGATTTTTGGTTTTGTAGTATTCCTCTGAGTATTCTTTCCAATTCCATAGGTCTGACCCAATTTTGATTCTTCAAGGGAGATTTATGCCCAATCTCTCACAATAACCTAATTATGGATTGGTTCGGTAGAGAGAACTTTTACGGCGTGCCACGTGTCACTGTTTCTTCATTCAACTCTAAAATTAATATATAAAAACTACAGTCCTTTTATTATCTTTCACTTTTTACAGAATTCTAATATGATACCCAGACCGAGAGTTATGACAATTTTCCCAATGTCACTTCTTTGAGATGAAGTTCAGGAGCCTGCATAAACACTGGCTTTCACAAATAATATCTCCAAAAATATTGCACACCTTGATCTAAAAATTTTACAAGAGCTTCCTTAGGCTCTTGGCTTCACCTCATAAAAATTTTAGCTTCTGAACCTTCGTAGAAAAAAAATTAGAGCGAACATTCCACAATGACCTATTTCAGGTAGCGAAATCACTACATAAGGAGGATATGAGGATCAAATTTTATATAAATTCTTAGGTTGAGAGGGGCTTCAACAAGTGAACGTGAGAGGGATTTTAGGAGCTTAAAAATTATTAATTATTGACTTTTCAATGACCCATGCCACAAGCCCATGGGGTTTTAGCCCACTAACTGGGGTTACAAACTTCATTAAACATGAATATCTCTCAAACCGTGAAGAATTACGTGGTGTTCCATATATCAACGGAAACATATCGACAAGTGGAAACCATAAAAATAATTCTTGACCCAGAATATAGTAATTTGGTAGGTAAAAATTACCATGCAATATCAAGGTAGCCCCTGGTGCTGCTTGGGTTGACATCAATGACAACCACTGATCAACAAGGACGACCAAAAATAACCAGCGCACAATATCTTTTGGGTTGTGGAAAACCCAGAAATATGACTGCCACACACTCCAGAGTGGCAATCTTTCAAAACCTTTTCAGCCTCTTCATGATTTATACAATGTCGAAAAACAAAATCTGCACCATGATGATAAAGAGTGTCGTCAACAATATTGTATTGTTGGGATTGATATTGGATTCTCCATCGATCTGAACGTGAAATCTCTAGATGAAAGGTTTGGGCTTGAAGATATATAATGATATCTCCATACCATGGGTCTAATGTATTGATGAGAAATAGAGATTCATCAACGATGGTATTCTCTACCATCGTTTTTGTCTCAGTATTGAGAAAGTCACACATAAGCTCAGCAAACACTAGTGATTTCTTTATTTAGATTTCTCGAATTCCAAATCAAACTCTTGTAGGATGGCAATCCATTTGGAGTATTTTCCCTTGAGTAATTTTTTTTTTCAAGATATACATCATCGGGTTGTAGTTAGATATCACATTTGTTTTACGTAACAGTATGTAGTGACAGAATCATTAGACAACTTCAACTGCTACCAAGGCCAATTTCTCCACATGCAAATATTTGATTTCCGTCGGATTGAGATTCCGACTTAGATAATAGATTTGTTCATTGTGAGATTCATCCTCCTGATCCAAGACCATTCCAATGGTGGAATCAGAGGCAGCTAAGTATAAAAAGTAATCCTGGTGGTAATTGGGTGGATGTAATAATGGTGCATGGGTCAACGCGTGTTTTAGTGCATCAAAATATTTATCAGCAATCTCATCCCAAATAAAAGGAACACTTTGTTTCAACAATCGGGTAAAACCTTTTGTTAACTCAGCATAGTTCAGGATAAACATACGTAAAAAAATTTCTTTCCCTTGCAAACTTTGGACTTGGCGAAGAGTGGAAGGAGGAGGTAAATTCGATGGGTCAACATGAATGCCATATTTTGAAACGATTAATCCAAGTAATCTTCCTGATTGTACACAAAAAACACATTTCTATGGGTTCAAATGAATCTTGTAATTCCTACATTTCATGAAAATAGCTCGTAAGTGTGTAGGATGATCATATATGTGTAAAGAATGAGCAGGTAAGTCATCCAGATAAGGCTACACAATATGTTTGATATCATGAAAAACATAAGACATAGCTCTTTAAAAATTTGCACCAACATTTTTTAATACGAAAGGTAATTTTCAATAAGCAAATGTCCCCCAAGGACATATAAAAGTTGTTTTTGGTTGATCGGTAGGGAGTATGTTGTTTTGATTATAACTAGAAAATCCATCCATAAATGAGAAAATTTCATTTCTGGCACAATCATCAATAATTTGGTCGATATAGGGTGTAGGATAATTGTCTTTTGGACATGCTTTATTAATGTCCCTATAGTCGACACATACTCTTATAGTCCCTTGTTTCTTCATAACAGAAACTATGTTAGATACCCAATCTGTCAATGGAATTGGATAAATAAATCCTGCTCGTAATAGCTTCTCAACTTCAGCTTTAATAGAAGCATCTTTCCGTGGATGTATTGGATGTAATCTTTGTCTAATAGGCTTGGCATCCGGGTACGCTTTAATTTCATGAATTACAATCTTAGGATTGATTCTTGGCATCTCTTCGTAAGACCAGGAAAAAATGTCTTGGAATTCTTGAAATAGGGCTTTGTAAGTGTTAATATCTTCCATCATACAAGAAGCACCTATATGAATGTTTTCAATAATTCCAGGTTTAACTAATATGTCGATAGGAACTTTTGTAGAAATATTTCCCAAATTAGTCTCAGAATCCGAATATGTAATCGAGATGGCATTATGTGGTTCCTTGACGTAATCAATTGTAAAAATAGATGAAAAATCGTTTTCAAACTTATCAAGATCAGATAAAAATGAAGATTTATGATGTAGATCATCCCAGGGTAATTCATCCAATGACAAAAATTCTTGAATACTTTCACCAGTGTGAAACACATGTTGAAAGGGATCGAAAAATGATGTCAAGGCTGAGCTTGATAGAGAAGATGATTCTTCAGTGATCACATTCATTTGATCGGGAGTAGTTGAAAATGTGTCAGAATACGATTGTACTGCTACATATTCCTTTTCAAAAGGACTCAAAGGCATCTTGCCATTGAAAGAGTCCAGTTCTAATTCTGAGGCACTACCCAAGTGTCATCAAGTGCTTGATGAGATCATATTGATGTTGGAAATTGTGTGTGGTACGTTGGGTGGACGTATGGAGAAAGTTCCCATGAGAGTGAAATCCTTCACTAGTCCTACACCAACATCTTCATAAGGGATAGTCATTTTTCCAACATGTTGGATATTGTCTGTAAAAGTAGGGTCAGATGAATAGTATGACAACTAATTGATTTTCACAATCTTACCTTTATGAGGAAACATGATTACTCGAAAGACTGATGAAACGACAAAAATCATAGCATAAGACTAGTTACGACCCAAAAGAAGGTTGTAATCAGGCAGAGCATCAACAACTTCCACATCTAAATTAACGGTTTTTCCTTCTACTTCTATAGGTAGATCTTGGAGTATTCCATAAGGATGAAATCCTCTTCCATCAAAGGCTTTATGGATATTTGGTGATTGGTTGAGTGTTGGAGAACCAAGAGTTTTCCAACAGTTTAATGATATTATACACATAGATGCCCCTTCATCAATAATAGTTCGAAAAACTTGTCTGGATTTGACTAATACTAGAATCTGAAGAGCCATTTGATGACGGAGTCTCGGTGTAAAATTTTCGAGATCAAATACCATGAGGTTTGAATCCTGAGGATCAATAGCTCCGATAGCTGATAATAGTAATTTCCTTTATGTTGAACATAATTGTAGCACTTCTAAGGCCGACATTGCTGAAGGGGATATTGCCAAATCTTCAACAATGTTGTAATTCTAAGCAACTCTCGCATGTGGATTGAAAGTTGACTTTCGAAATACACCTTTAGCAGGTGGTTTAATCACTAGATCAGGATTAGATTTCTCGATTTGAAGTGGTTCAGAAATTGACGGAGGTATAGCTGGTGTTTGACTAGAATTTTATGTCTCTTTACAAGTTACGGTATTTTTAGTTCCCTAGTCTTGAGATCACGTTGCAACCATGACCTGAGACATCATTAAAATATCTACCAATAAATTTGAAGAAGATCCTATCAGTTTACTATCTTGAGTGGGAAAAGGATCCTTCAAGATAGTGGGTGTGGGTAAACCTTTGAAAAACTTGGAGACCTTAGACCGATGTGGGCACTCTTTGGTATAGTGATCATCGTCACAAATAAGACAAGGATAACAAGGTTTCTGTTTTTCATTATCTAGTTCGTTCTTTTTGGTTTTCTCTTTGGGAGATGCAGTTTGTTTGTTTTTATTCTTTCCTTTATTCTTATTACCATTTTTATATTTAGCTATGGATGAGTCTACAACATGAATGTCAGTAGAATTTTCAAGGGAAGAATATCCTTTCAGTGAATCTAGTAAATTTATAATGGGAGAAGTAGATTTGGATGACTTCTTCTTACTCTTGTTAGTGCTAACTGAACCAATTACACATTCTGCAACATGAGAACCTGAAGGAGTTGTAGGTATTTGACCTAGATGTGCCAAGTTATGAATTTTTTCGTATAAAGTACCAGACTGTATATATACAAGGTCTAAGTACTGTGCTTGAGCTATGACCTATTCTTCTGTAACAACACCTCCCTTAGCTACATCTCCAGTAATCTTTGGAAGTAATGATTTGATAAACCATTCTACCAAGATTTGATCCGGAATGAAAACTTTCACTAAATTTCATCTACGTCTCCATTCATGTATCTGATCTGAATGTATGTGGATGTAATTTGTTTTAATGAAGTTAAGATTTTTGTGCCATTGTCATAATGGACTGGAAATGGAAAGTGTGTTAAGAAAGCTGTTGCTAACGCATTGCAATTTTTGAATGAGCCACGTGGTACTTCGATACACCACTTTACAGCTAAGCCTATCAATATTATTTGAAACAGTCTCAATTGAATGGAATAATCGATTAAAGAGTTGGATGCACACCAAAGGTGGTAATTCATGACATGGTTTGAGTGATATTCTCTTGATTTACCTTTGAACTTAGGAATATCACTTGGAAACTTATTCGGCATTGGAGGCCAAAACAGAAGATAATAAATCAGATCACTTGTGAGGCGCGACAAATCTAGCAAGTCCAAAGTTGCAATGAATGGTAACCGACGATTAGTGTTCTGTTGAGCAAACTCATAACCTTGAGGAACGATACCAGTACCAGGAGGAGGATATCTAGGATAACCTGGAATAGCCTGTGCGGTTGGGATTGGAATGCCTCTGGGATAACCAGGGTTATTTATAACAAACTGAGGTTGATTTGGTATCTGATATTTGTAACCAAGTTACGGTTGATGTTGGTATACTGGATTTTGTCCTACAGGTCCATATTGATACTGCCCTTAATACAGTTGATAAACAAACTAACCTGTATAAGGTTGGCTTGTTACAATAGTAGATGTACCAGGTTTCCCTACAGAAGTTTGAATAGTAGTATGAACTGTAGGTCCAATTTGATGAGAATTGACTTGAGGGATTGGTTGTGATACAGTTTCTGTCGTTACTTGAGGGGTTGTAGAAATAGGGGTTGTAGAAACTCTAGGGATAGGTGTACTAGGTTGTTGAATAGAATTTGATGCAGTAGTTTGGACAATATTTCTAGGTGTACTCGAACCGAGTTGCTAAATACTACTAGGTGCAGATACCTGAGGTATAACTTGAAGCATAGGTTGGACAGGTTGTTAGATTTGGGTATAACCAATTGACTGACCAAGCTGATTATAAGGTACTTGCACGATAGGTTGCAAATTTGGTTGATTCAATGACGGATTCCACACTGTTTTTACTCCAGGATAAGGGGATCCCATTGAAGGTTGTGATGCATAAGGTGGACCATAACTAGGTTGATAACTTGGAACATAAGTTTGATAATTTGTTGGATAATTTCCACTAAAATATTTACCTCCTTGAAACAATTGTTGTTCTTGTTAAAACTGTGGCCCCAAAGGAGACTTTTGTCCTTGAAAAGGCTATTTCCCTAGCGTAGGGTACTACCCTTGAAGAGGTTGTGGCCCTAGAATAGAGTATTTCCCTTGAGTTTGATACTATCCTTGAGGCATATACTGCCCTTGAGGTATATACTGTCCTTGAGGTTGCGCCCCCCCCCCCCCCCCCCACCGGCGATAAATTGCTACCTTGAGGGTGCACCCCAGGCAGTAAATTTCTACCTTGAGGGTCAGGGATAGGAATATTTCCAGACATCATGTAGACTTGTTCCATTGTCAATGTTTCGGTATGAGATTCATTGGGACCAAGTGATTGTACAAGTTTTTTGTGAGAAGGAGATGCTCCTGAGAAATTACCAAAAGGCGACTGGTATCCTGAAGGAACAGATGGACCACCATACAAAAACGTTTTTGGCGATGAAGAAAACATGGATGACTCACCAGACATGTTTAATGAAGGTTTATAATTATCTCTGGGTATGGCGTAAAAAGTAATACCGAGTGGCAAATAATTGAGACCAAAATTATGTAGAAAGTTGGTTAACTGAGAATACCAAGGATCTTGTTTGAAATGGCTATAATAGTAAATCGATTCAATTTTCCTTAGATCTAAAGATTCTTGACATGAAGGAAGTATAACCTCTTCTTCTGTGTCATTAATCTCTTTGATACTATTGAGGCTAGGAGGAAGGTTCTCAGTGATGTGAAGCTTCACTAAAGGTGAATGAGGACGACCAGGGGTTTGGATTATGAACTCTGAAGCAGGTTCAAATGTAGCAGATTCAGTTTCAGGTTCAGAAATTTCGGGTTTAGTAGCTGATAATTCACTAGTTGTATATGCAACTTCAACTAGTTTAGAAATTTATGGTTGTATTTGGTAACTTTTTGTTGTTTGAGGTTGATCTACTTCATAATCAAGATGTATTATTACATATTTTTACTCTTGTTTAGTTGATTCGGTCCCTGATGGCTGGCCTCTTTCAGATTTAAGTTTTTCTAATTGACTTGGTGTGTATTTAGGGGGTTTCCCCTGCATTCTACGAGAGTGTCTTGGTAATTCATCCACGGTTAAATGTTTAACACACGGAATCAAAAAAAAAAATTCAACAAAATAGACCTAAATTCACTAAGTAAACAATCAAATCGAACACTTGCCTACAAAATCTAAGAGATAATCCACACACAAACAATATGTTTCCACATTAAAATACTAGTTGGTTATGAAATCCAATGTTGTAGAATTATAGTATGGAAAACTTGGCGGTTGGAAGAGTTACCCCGAAAACCTGCTTAATGAAACATTCTGGTGCAATTCCCTCCACCTATGCCATCTCAAAGTGAAGAGTACCCTCTGGAAAGTCCAAGTGAGTCTAGCCTATGTCTGTACCAGGTACAGTGGGACCTTCCCTCCACCATCACCTTGGGAAAAATCCTAAAGATTATGGTCACTAAGGTCATCAATGGGAACAAATGTACCTGGGGGAACAGTCTACAATCTGATATACATGCAAGGGCAGAGTATCAAGCTCAATCCCCTTGAAGTATCCTTGATATGGTAAATCCAAGGTTTTCCAACAAGTGACCCCAGGCTCCTCGACAATGGTTAATATGAGGTTTATCATTTGTATTACGTGCACATCTACTATATTTCCCAATGATATAGGTATGATTACCTCACTGGTTCTGACATGATCTCGTGCTAGACTCTTTTAAGAAGAGCTTCCCAGAGCACAAATGCTACAATTGGATTTTCCTACCACAAGGTTCCACTTGTTTGTTTAAATTGTTTTGGAATGTTAATTACTACATGTTCCAAAACACTAGCCTAAGCTATGTTGGTGGAATGAGCCCTAGAAAATGTAAAATATCTAGATTGATTTTATTAAAGTGTTGTATTAATTTTCTTGTTTCTTAAGACAAAAGGTATGGAGTTGAAACTTTAATGATTTTCATGACCCGACTCAAAAATACTCTAAATGCATCTAAATGAGAAGTGCAACTCTTTTTTTTCAATGAATCTTATTTAAGAGAAAGATTAAGAGATTAAGCATCAATTCTGTCATTGATAAACAAAATCCTTGAAAAGAAGACGATTTTATACTAGAGAACTCAGTTTGCAAGAATGATTAATTACTCTTTTGAAATTAAATTCCTTGAACAATCAACTCAAAAACTACAATTCAATAAAAAAACCATTTTCAAAAGAAAACAATTTCTAAAAACTCTAAAAACATAAATTTCAAAATCAAAGAAAAATCTAATTTTGAAGTCTATCTAGAATGTTTGAGGATGCTTTCTCCTATTTTGTGATCAGACTAAGAAAAATTTCTACTTATCTTAGCAGAAATGAAAACATCCAAAAATGCTTTGGTGTTATATCAGGCTTCAGTAAGCTAAAAGCTCTTCAAAATTTGCAAATGAAAAAGGAATCAATTTTCATAAAAGTAATATTTGCAATGATCCTAGTGACTCAAAAAGACAATATCATCATACCAGTAAGCTGAGGTAAACGAAAATATAGTTTTTATGGAGCAGCAATAATGTAGGGCAAACTCTCACTTATAAGATGCAAATAAGATGATAAATCACACAAACGCAAAAGTTGTTGAAAATAAATTATCACACAAGATTTGACAGCTAAGATAGATTGGGGAAAACACAAAGAATCAGGTGATCTAACTCTAAAAAAGAGAATTTTATATTTTTCAAAAATTCTCTAGGGGTGCGCAATTTCTAATGGAAGACAGAGTGCATGCACACTGTTTTGAACTAAAAAATGCGCAGGTTACTGCACTGTTTTCTGCTTAAAACAGCGGAGGCAAGGAAAAACTTGGAAAAAATAAATAATCAGCTTTATTTTTAGGGATTCTTAAAAGTTATCTACCCAACCCGACTCAGATAAGTCAAAATCAGAAAAATCTAAAATTCAAACTGAAAATAAATAAAGAAATCTAAGCTTTAGATTCCCTAGTGGAGTCATCATTTTGTTACGCGGATTAATCCCTCTTGTGGACAAGAGAAATCTCCCTAGTACTCAGCGAGTAGCTAGAAACAAACATCCATTTGGAAACCTTTTTCTCTGGATTAATTGCAATTCAAAATAATTATAGGAAAGTAGAGAGGACATGCCCCTACCTTGAAATCCAAACATTCGATGTAGTCTTTTGTCCCGTCGCTCTAAAGTGGCTTCTCCAATAAGTAGAACCTGCAATCAAAGACAAGACAAAAGAATCAAAGCATCTGCAACATATAATGATCAAGAAAATCTAACCCAACTTAGTGATCAAGGAGTCTAAATATTGATGTTATTTCAATAAGCATAAGAACAACTCAATGAGAAAAAGAGATCCATATGTATTATCTTAAATAAAAAGAGTAATCTTACAACCTGATGCCTTGATGTCATATAGATTTCTCCCAGGGTCCTGAACAATCATTTCTCCTTCAATTTGATAAGCCTTCCTCTCTGAATACCAACATGGAGTTATGGACATAAGGGTGTGATCATTATCATGGAAACAACAACTCACTAGTGTAGAAAGTATGCACTCTTGGGAATTCTCTTCAGTGATTACATTTACAATCTACCCTTCAACCTGAAACTTGAGCTCAATTTATAGGGAAAAAGAGGTAGTTTCAGTTCCATGAAGAGGGGGATGGATTCCTCTCATGAATGGATTTGAGTTCCATGGACCAAGGGATAAGCTCCATGAGTGGAGGGATAAAGCTCGAAGTGATCGCGACTTTAGAAGCTTCTAGTTGGGAGAATATTCGACCAGCTAGGCTTCTAGAATTTAATTTTTCTTTTATTTTTCTTTTCACGGGGGTGCGCAGGTAATAGTAGCAAAACGTGCGGGGGTTATCTTAGTTTATAGACCAAATAATAGTGCATGTGCAAGAAAAGGCTAGAAAATGTGTAGAGGTATACTTTTAAGGGTTTTATAGAGATTTTCTCCAATTCCAAGACTTGATTCGTGAACATTAAGGTTTTTGACCTCTAAGGGAACATGATATAGGTGATGATAGACCCATATGGACAGTAAAATGTCATGGTGACAAAATAACATGTAACAAATCACTATGGAAACCCTTTTTTGAAAAGTGAATTTCTATCACTTTATGAAAACCGAATTATTGTCTCTATGATGGATGAATATATGTGGAAGGATGGATCTCTATGGATGGTAGAAGGCATACCTAATCAAATGAATTATGTGGGAAAATGATTTGACTAGGAGGATGGACTAGTTTTGACCTAGTGTTTGACTAAGATGTATCTCTGTTGAACTAAATAATTTCTATATAGAAAAGGTTTTTGGGTTTCCCCCCATGTTGGTTTTCCTATGGTGTATCTTGTGTTCTTTGTTTTGACAAACTATTCATGATCCTAAAGTCATAAATGTTATACTGTTGATGTCTTTTGTGTATTTACATAATTATGAAGTCATGGATAAAATGTATAAAATAATAGATTCATTAGAATTACTGACTAGTATAGAAGGCCTATATAAAATAAATATGGTATCAAAACATATGGTGAAAGAGTAGTCATGAAAAGGGAACCATCTGACTCATCATCTAGGGCTCAATATGTCAACTAGACCTAGATGCCCTAGCTTAAGAAATTCAAGAAATTATTTTTTCTGTAATCAGAAAGTTGAGTTTTATGGAATTCCTTCCCTTACAAATTCTATATAAGAGATAGAATTTCTATCTTAAATATGAAATTTTGATGTCAAGTACATGAAGAGCATGAATCCAATCTCAGATCAGAGGATGAAGTACTATTACCCTAATTTGTAAGAAACCCTAGTGCGAGTTCTAGTTCAAGATCTAAGTTTCATTCTCTCTTGCATTTGCAAATTTGTATTAAAGGTAAGTAAAATGGCCTCAACTGTTGAATAAGCCAGGATGAACCTCAATATGGTTGGTTAAATTTTTCCAAGTGCTTAAGCCTTATTCTGATATTTTAACTGTAAAAACCACTTGCTTATACTTGTTTATATTTCGATGCACTCAAAAACACAACTCTTTCTTGAAATCTCAGTAGTCAATGTTTACCTATGTACATAATCATTGCATAGTCCTTGAGAACAATTCTCTCACAACCTCGTGAAATAGAGCATGCGCAGTCACCAATAAAAATGATTGTGTGGTCCTTAGTAATAGGAATTTTACATAAATCATACACCCCGTGCAACCCCTACTACCATTTCTTGCACAGTTGAAAGGGACAACGCAATCCGTGTGGATAGTCAATGCACAATTCCAATTGATAGTCTCTCTCACTCTTAGGTGAAAATGTACCATCATCCCAGTGTTTTTTCTCAATTTCCTCTTTTGTGTGGTTTTTATTTCATAATTTTCAATTTCACTTTTGTGTCTATTGCTTTTTCCTAATTTTACTTTTGCAAGTGTCACTTTTTATTTCATTATATTTCACATGTGTCGCTTTCACTTCCTTTATATTTTTCAAGTGTCATTTCACTTATTCTTATTGTCACAAGTGTCACTCTTTGTGAAATGGAATTAGAGTGCATAATTAAGAAGCCAATTTGGTGTTTTCTCTTGTAGCTATAGGTTATATTTGTCATAGAGATATGCATTAGACTTATTCCCAAAATATTTCACATTTTCTTGTTGCAGTTGACACTAGTGTCACAATGTGTATCTAAAGTGTTGCACTTGGAGGTAAGAGTCATTTTTTTATCTTTTCAATGGATGCATGTTAATTTTTGGTGTTAATATTTGTATTTCCGTGTGGTTGATGATTTATGAGTGTGAAACCATGTTCAAGTCATGTTTTGGACTTATCTTTCTACTTCAATGATCCCACACTTAGTCAAGTTATGAACCGTTCATGTCTTCACAACTTTCCTGACCAACCGCTCCTCATATTGCCTTCCTAAACTGTGCAATGTGCATTCCCAATCCCCAGTCAACCTCCTGGAACTACCCATTTCACAGTCCAAGAACTACGCATTACGTAATTTCAGTATCTAGTCATTTCCTCTTTCACTTGATCACTATGCAATATTTTCCTAGCCATGCCTCCATTGTGCATTGTGCATTCTCAGTTAGTAGTGAGGCCCTTTCTCAGTACTTTATTTTCTCATATGCTCAATCAACTATCTCAGTCCTTCCAAAACTACGCATTGTTCAATCATAGTGAGAAAGCTTGCCTCACTACATCCTTGACTCCCTCAACTGCACAATCGTTCCTTCATTTCCCTTATTCACCGTGCATTGCACAATCCTAGTGACTATACCCTCATCGATGCCTTCTATTTATGTGCACTACACTATCTTTGAGCCTCCTTCTCAATTTTGTCCACTGTACTAGCTCAATCAATGTGTTGCATAAGAAACAAAATAGATTAGGATATTTTGGGATTGATGTCATCTTTTCATGAGTGAATTCCATTTTCAAGTGCTATTATATTGACATGACATAATGATTCTCAAGGAGGATACTGAGGAGATCATGTAAGAAGAAACTTATGAAGTTGGAGACACAAGGAGATCATCAAGCCAAGAGATGAAGGGACAATGGATCACAAAATAAGATTGAAGATCAAGATCAAATGGAAGGCTCCATATCAACTAGGCTCTTTCTGGATGAAGATGACGTAGTTGCAAAATATATCATGAAGACACAAATATGGCAGCAAGGAGGAAAGCTTGACATTGACACGTCACAATGAGTTTCCATGTTATCATTACCAAGTCATGATATCTCCACGTGTCACTATAAGATAAGAATGCACTCAATGCATTTTTCGATGAAATGCGAATATACTTAATGCATGATTTTAATGAAGGATAATGCACTCAATGTGATTTTTATCTTTCAATCATTAAACAATGTAATCTAAGTTCAATGATAAATCTCAAAAATACTTTTCAATGCAATGTGTTCTAATGCATGAAAAGAAAATTTTGAAATGAAAACTAAAAGAACGCAAAACTCCTTAATGAAGGACGAATGCAAAAGAGATGTAAACAAACACTAAGAATGCAATCATTGTTTCAAACACTTTGTAACGAAATTCCTCAAAAGGCTACAAGACATATGAGGTCAAGCACAAAAAGGCACTTCCAAAGTATGAGTTCAAAACAAGGCATTCATTCACTTTTACGTCAAGCAATCATGGAGAGAAGACATTTCAAAGAATGGGCAATGTAATCTATGCTCATACAGTGAAAAGACCAGAAGGGAAAGACACACTGGTGAAGGATTTAGGGAAAAGTCTCAATTTTCACACACCCTGAAATTGGCACGAATTTGTCACTGAAAACTAGTGCCAACTGGCGTGACTTGCTCACTGACAACTAGCACCAATGGAAAATTGGCGTGGGTTGCTAACTGACAACAAGCCTCAACACCTAAAAATGAAAAAACAAAGAATTTCTCCCAACCAAGACCAGACTCACCGCTTCAAGCAGAATCTAAAACAAACCCAGAAGAAAAGTACTGACCAAAAGAAACTTCCGAACAAGGGTAAACCCTAGCACCAACAGGAGGTGGCGCAACTGTTTGGCTGTAATTCGTGCCAGACAGGAGATGGCATGAGTGATGAACTGGCAACCTGCGCCAACTAGCGTGACTGTCAGGGTAGAACTCACGCCAATCAATCCAACCATGAAAAGGTGAAAATTCAGAAAATCAGAGGTCAAATTTGATCCTTTGGGGGCTGAACAGAGGTTTTACACTAGAAAAAAGCAAACCAAAAGAGCTGATCAAGCAGAAAAAGACCAAAATCAACCGAAAATACAAGACAAACTCCAATCAATGTCTCCCCAGCGAAGTCGCCAATTTGTTGTGGAGGTAAATCCCCTCTGCGGACAGAGGTGGTCCCTACTAGCCCAAATCGGGTCTAGGAACAATCGTATCATGCTAAGGTGCAAGTTCCTAATTGCAATAAACCAAATGGCGAAGAAGGCTTACCTTGAATCCAACGCTGTTTTTCGTAGAGAAGATAACGCTCCCGTTTCCTTGCTCCAGCAGATCACAATCCTCCCACTTGCTGCGATCGAACACCTGCACACACAAGAAACACGACAAACACAAGCGTAAAACCCAATATATGCAATTATGTATCAGTCAGAGAAGACACAACTCATGATCATAATGAACAATACGAGTGGAACCATAACCAAAGTCACTTATCATTAATTAATACAAAGGAAAATACAACCTAGCTCTGACGTTGAACCTTCCTTTGGTGGGTCGTCAGCAGAATATGTCTCGGTAAATCTTGTCGGCGATGGGACAAGCCTCTCTCTTCGATCGTCAATCTCCTTGCTACTGATTTGGCTCTATGAGGACTATCAAGGCTCTTGCAGCATTCTTTAGGCTATGAAGGCACTTGGAGAATCAACCATTCAGCCCCTTCATCAATGGATGAAGGCTATATTTATAGAGGAGAGAATGAGTTTGGGATCCCTAAAATAGTGGAAGGGAGGCCTTATCCCTTGGGAGGTTCCCCATAAGGTGGAAACAAGAGGCCAAAGGAGGAAGGCCGTGATTATTCAATCGAAACCACTCCTCATGACTCATCCACGAAGTTGTTGTAATTGAAACTTCGCCTCTTTTTTTAAAAAAATTTCCATAAGCAGATTGGCACGGGTGCTTAACTGGGACAGAGCACCAACTGGCACGGGCTCAGTTTTAATTTTCCCCATTGGCGCGAGGACATAATGGGCTACCAGCGCCAATGCAAAAACAGGTGTTTTTAGGGGTCTGCTCAAGAAATGATCAATAAAAGGAATGTTGGCCTCATGGAAAGGGATGCAATGATGGTATTTGCAAGGCATGACACTACTTATTGGTCACAGAAATGACCCTCCAATGGGCAAGATGGGGATTCTAGGGACGGTGACAAATTACTGTGTAACATATGCCCCCTAAAGCATGAGGCTCGAGAGAGAAAGAGGGGTGAAATTCTTTACGAGAACGTTTCCAACTGAAAACACTGTCGTCGGAAAACCTGCGTAGACAAATATAACTGATATCTCAAATACATGATATATGCGGTATGGGCACAACCATCCATAACCGAGTATACAATAATCAGGATCCAAGGCATGGACGCAGCCACCCAGTGAGGATCGATAAATAGACACAGGTATGGTCGCAAAAATCCATTCAATGAGTCATGTAACCAATCATAATAATCCACAAAATCGTAGCCTGGATTCTAACAGAAAAAATCCAGGGTCTTGCGCTCCATCTCGACCCGAACAAAGTACAAGTTCAAGCATGTGAATAAGTGAGCTGAAGTCGAACATGCGAGAACATCGTCTAATTACCAGCTAATGATGAAAGTCATTAACAGACGTGAGAGGTACCACCAATAATGACAATGGTCCTCAAGGTACTATAGGTACAATCCATGGAATGTGAACAGTGAGCTGGCATTGAACACCCGTAGAATCATCCGATCAAAGTTCAATGATGAAAACCTTGCGTTGGATGCAAAGAACCTGCCATTGAGGCATGCAGGCTCCAAGGTACTAGAAGGGAGTCTCTAGATCAGCTTCATGGATAATGAGCTGAAGTCGACAAGAAGTGACCTTGATCGAAGGTGGGCCATAGTGTTTCCCACATCATCGACGTGAGACAGAGGAAGATAATGTTGTGAATCAGGATCAGACGAGAATCAAAGGAAGGTGTATACTTGCAGAGGTCAACTTCTATTGAACATATCGGCGACACGACAGTGGATTTGGGAGCATTTGACATCAAAAGATCAGAGGTCATGATGACGAGGAAAATAGCATATGAGAGGTCAAAAGGGATCACCCAAACCCATGGAGGCAAGTGGAAAACAAGATGAGATGTCACCAACCCGACATGAATGCAGACAAGTGCCATGTTCAAGAGTGACATACTTCCGACACGACAATGACGTTGGTTCCATTTTTCCCCACCATTTCTAGCGAGTACCCCAATTATTTTTGAAAACAAGCTTGAAGGGGATAGCATATGCTTGTAATATAAGTCCTTCCTTCGGACGAATCCATCCAAGTACATTTAACGAGCCCTAGGAAGGAGAAACTCAAATATCATCATTATGAATGAATCCAATGTCATCAGGGTTTAACGAGTCTGACAAAGGGATAAATTAGCATCTTTTCATGTTTAGAGAGTTTGAAAAGACAGCAAAAAAGTAAACTCCAATGGTCCCTTTTCGTAAATAGTTCCTCAGATCTGAAAAGGTAGAAAACAATGTCTGAGAAAACCTCCTAGTCACGATAGGCTAGGGTATTCCTTTTTCATAAATAATCTATCCCAGCCTGAAAAATGGGTAAACGTATACTGGGTAGATGTCATTTCATGGCCACTTTAACGAGATCGAAACGACAAGAGACTCGGAAATATTTTCATGTTTAGGGATTCAGAAAAGAGCTGAAAGTTGACTCCTGGAGGAACGAGTGGTATAAAGGGAAGCAACTAGTTCCGGTAATGGTGGAACTCCTCAGAACAAGTAAAGGTTAAGAGGCTGGCTAACAAGACCACTCATCGTAGCGGTTCCTCGGGAACGGGTAAAACAACCAAGTGAAGGCATATGATCGGCCAAGCAGATAGTGACAATGGAATGAGAAAACCAAGGTTCATCTGGCAAAAATAGGCTGATAAAATGGCAATCACAAGAGGTAAAATGGAAAGGTTTCATTTTTACACAAGATTGAAATCAGGAAACTCTACTTGAAGTTGGTTTCATTTTTACACAAGTTTGAAACAAAGATAAACTATGCTTGAAACCGGTTTCATTTTTACACAAGCTTGAAACAGAAACAAACTATGCTTGAAAAAAGTAAGCATGCCCCCAACATGGTGATGCAATTTGAGGTACATGCCCCCCAAGCTTCAGTCCATATGAAAGGAAGATTGAGTGAAGGTTCAAATTACGAGATCAAGAGAAAGACTCGACTGGGATTTTACGAGATCTTATCAAAGACTCGAATTGAACGGGAACATGTTTCATTGTTTTAACGAGGCTGACACATTAAAAGAACTATCCTCAGGAGACCTTTCTTCATGGTTTAAGGAGCTTGGCACAAGACAAGGAACTGTGCTCCAACAACCTTGTTTCATTTTTTAAGGAGCTTGAAACAAGACAAGGAACTCTGCTCCAACAACCTTGTTTCATTTTTTAGGGAGCTTGAAATCAAGAAAATTTGCTCCGGCCGACCTCATCATAATGAACAAGAAGTCATCGCTTCCAAGAGTTCCACTCTCGATGGAAATAAAACATCCTGGAAGTCAGGACCCAATGCCCCTAGCACCTGATGCACAATGGCACTATCATTGGGTACATGCACGGGGTAGATAGCCACATAGTTGACCTGCGGTGGGGAAGATAAAATGGGTGGATAAAAACTAGGAAGGGATGATGGCAGGCCAGCTTCCATATCAAGACCAAAGAACGAAAGCTGATCAATGGTCACGATCTGTCCTTCATGCGAAAAACAGATCACATGAAAAAGGTGAATTGCATGGTGCCCCCCACACAACTTACATGGATTGGCACGCTTACCCTGCTTCTTAGGAGCCTTACCAGCACCAGTTGAAGTCATGCCCCCAACCTGACTCCTGGAAGCCAAAGGAAATGGCGGATGTCCATTGGACCATACTTCAAGCACCTTGGGAATGCCAGGGCAATATCAAAGAAGATGGTTTCCCGTGCACAACATGCAAGGGAACTTGACTTTCCGCAGAGGGTTGGAAGGTTTATCAAGAGGAGATGATTTAGAAGTGACATTTGTAGATTTAGCCTCTCTCCTATCGGACTTCTTCTTCTTTGTCTTCTTCTTCTTCTTCTTAGCCACCTGGTTACTCGAATCCATACTTTCACCAGGCGAAGTAGCAGAGGAGGACGCCGAAATAGGCGAAGAAGGGGAGAGGTCCACCTTGGAATCAACATGATGTTGTTCAGTTGGAGGAACTGATTGAACAGTAGACGAGACATTCGGGACAACAGAGGTTGAAAACAACCAAACAGGAAACCCAAAAGTTAACCCAGGAAGGGACAACATTGCCATATAAGGAGCACCAACATTCCCAAAAGGAGGAAAATGACCCGGATTCCCATCGGAGGGGATTCCTTGGTTGGTGAACTCTGGAAAAGTTGCCATCAGAAACGACCCAAAACAAAACCCTAAGGAAACTAACTTTAACCAGGAATATTTCGTGGGAAGTTAATTTTTATGACATTGAAACAAAACTCTACCATTTCATCTTTTCAGAGTCGAGAAACAGGCAAAAGGTGACTCTATCACTTTCAGATTGGAAACAAGCGTGAAAGGACAAGCGCTTGATGATATTTTAAAATTTTAATGAGTCATAAAAGATCAAAATGACTACTCAGGAATTCTAGGCAAAGGGTGTACCAAATAACCATGAACTGCAATATACACCTTGGTTTCAAAATGAAAGAGAAATCAACCAAGGACTTAACGTACGTGCAGGCAATCTCCCCGAATGTTGTGTCTGATGTATCACGTATATAGGGCGGAAGACTCGGCTTCCTATGGATAAAGGATGGCAACCTAGTGGGGTCTCCCTTTATATACACGATGGTATGGGGAGCACAAGTCCGTTCTAGTGCTGTCTAAAGCCAAGAGGCGAACGACAACCACTAGGTTTAACGACGTCAGAACACGTCTCTAACCTAGACCTCTAAACGTTTCGTTAATTTTTCAATGCTTCCTTAGGTTATTTGAATAAATTTTATGGTTGATCTTCAATTATGTCTCGATTTCAAGGCCCTACCGCATGTCATCAGACAATCTCCTATATGCAGCTATATGAGAAAAGAAAACTTTTCAATTCAATGAATGTTATCTAGTTAAGGGAAGAGCTTCAAAAAATGATGCAACAGACAACAACACTACAAACGAAATCTTTCCAAACTAGATGAATTTCACTATCCAAAAGTAATTTCAAACATTCAACGATGCGAATGATGCAATGTAATCTATGCAAAATCCTCTTTTTGAAAACTATGAAATTGTAATCTATGCACAATTTCCCTTTTTCTTTTCAAATGATAAGAATGCACTCAATGCATTTTTCGATGAAATGAGATTCTACTTAATGCATGCTTTTAATGAAGGAGAATGCACTCAATGTGATTTTTAGCTTTCAATCATTAAACAATGTAATCTAAGTTCAATGATAAATCTCAAAAATTCTTTTCAATGCAATGTGATCTAATGCATGAAAAGAAAATTTTGAAGCGAAAACTAAAAGAATGCAAAACTCCTTAATGAAGGACGAATGCAAAAGAGATGTAAACAAACACTAAGAATGCAATCGTTGTTTCAAACACTTTGTAACGAAATTCCTCAAAAGGCTACAAGACATATGAGGTCAAGCACAAAAAGGGACTTCCAAAGTATGAGTTGGAAACAAGGCATTCATTCCCTTTTACATCAAGCAATCATGGAGAGAATACATTTCAAAGAATGAGCAATGTAATCAATGCTCATACAGTGAAAATACCAGAAGGGAAAGACACATTGGTGAAGGATTTAGGGAAAAAGTTTCAATTTTCACACACCCTGAAATTGGCACAACTTTGTCACTGACAACTAGCGCCAACTGGTGCGACTTGCTCACTGACAACTAGCGCCAATGGAAAATTGGCGTGGGTTGCTAACTGACAACAAGTGCCAACGCCTAAAAATGAAAAAACAAAGAATTTCTCCAAACCAAGACCAGACTCACCACTTCAAGTAGAATCTAAAACAAACCCAGAAGCAAAGTACTGACCAAAAGAAACTTCTAAACAAGGGTAAATCCTAGCACTTACAAGAGGTGGCACGACTGTCTGGCTGTAATCCACGCCAAACAGGAGATGGCGCGAGTGATGAACTGGCAACCTGCGCCAACTGGCACGACTGTCAGGGAAGAACTCGCGCCAATCAAGCCAAACATGAAAAGGTGAAAATTCAGAAAAGCAGAGGTCAGATCTGATCATTTGGGGGCTGAACAGAGGTTTTACACTAGAAAAAAGCGAACCAAAAGAGTTGATCAAGCAGACAAAGACCAAAATCAACCGAAAAGACAAGACAAACTCCAATCAATGTCTCCCCAGCGGAGTCGCCAATTTGTTGTGGAGGTAAATCCCCTCTGTAGACAGAGGCGATCCCTACTAGCCCAGATCGGGTCTAGCAACAATCGTATCACGCTAAGGTGCAAGTTCCTAATTGAAATAAACCAAATGGCGAAGAAGGCTTACCTTGAATCCAACATTGTTGTTCGTAGAGAAGATAACGCTCCCATTTCCTTGCTCCAGCAGATCACAATCCTCCCGCTTGCTGCAATCGAACACCTGCACACACAAGAAACACGACAAACACAAGCGTAAAACCCAATATATGCAATTATGTATCAGTCAGAGAATACACAACTCATGATCATAAACAACAATATGAGTGGAACCATAACCAAAGTCGCTTATCATTAATTCATACACAGGAAAATACAACCTGGCTCTAACGTTGAATCTTCCTTCGGCGGGTCTTCAGCAGAATACGTCTCGGTAAAGCTCGTCAGGGATGGGACAAGCCTCTCTCTTCGATCATCAATCTCATTTCTACTGATTTGGCTCTATGAGGACTATCAAGGCTCTTACAGCATTCTTTAGGCTATGAAGGCTCTTGGAGACTCAACCATTCAGCCCATTCAACCATTCAGCCCCTTCATCAATGGATGAAGGCTATATTTATAGAGGAGAGGAGGAGGTTGGGATCCCTACAATAGTGGAAGGGAGGCCTTATCCCTTGGGAGGTTCCCCATAAGGTGGAAACAAGAGGCCAAAGGAGGAATGTCGTGATTATTCAGTCGAAACCACTCCTCATGACTCATCCACAAAGTTGTTGTAATCGAAACTTCGCCTCTTTTTTTAAAACACTTTCCATAAGCAGATTGGCGTGGGTGCTTAACTGGGATAGAGCGCCAACTGGCGTGGGCTCAATGTTAATTTTCCTCATTGGCGCGAGGAAATAACGGGCTACCAGCGCCAATGAAAAAATAGGTGTTTTTAGGGGTCTGCTCAATAAATGATCAACAGAAGGAATGTTTTCCTCATGGAAAGGGATGAAATGATGGTATTTTCAAGGCATGAAACTACTTATTGGTCACAGAAATGAACCTCCAATGGGCGAGATGGGGATTGTAGGGACGGTGACAAATTACTGTGTAACATATGCCCCCTAAAGCATGAGGCCCGAGAGAGAGAGAGGGGTGAAATTCTTTATGAGAACGTGTCCAACTGAAAACACTGCCATCAGAAAACCTGCGCAAACAAATACAACTGATATCTCAAATACATGATATATGTGGTATGGGCACAGCCATGCATAACAAAGTATACAATAATCAAGATCCAAGGCGTGGACACAGCCACCCAGTGAGGATCGATAAATAGACTCAGGTATGGTCGCAGCCATCCATTCAATGAGTCATGTAACCAATCCTAATAATCCACAAAATCGCAGCCTGGATTCTAACAGACAAAATCTAGGGTCTTGTGCTCCATCTCAACCCGAACAAAGTACAAGTTCAAGCATGTGAATAAGTGAGCTGAAGTCGAACATGCAAGAACATCGTCTGATTACCAGCCAATGATGAAAGCCGTTAACAGATGCGAGAGGTACCACCAATAATGACAATGGTCCTCAAGGTACTATAGGTACAATCCACGGAATGTGAACAATGAGCTGGCATCGAACACCTGTAGAATCATCCGATCAAAGGTCAATGATGAAAACCTTGCGTCGGATGCGAAGAACCTGCCATTGAGGCATGCAGGCTCCAAGGTACCGGAAGGGAGTCTCTAGATCAGCTTCCTGGATAATGAGCAGAATTCGACAGGAAGTGACCTTAATCGAAGGTGGGCCATAGTGTTTCCCACATCATCAATGCGAGATAGAGGAATATAATGTTGTGAGTCAGGATCAGACGAGAACCAGAGGAAGGTTGATACTTGCAGAGGTCAACTTCTCTTGAACATATCGGCTGCACGACTGTGGATTTGGCAGCATTTGACATCAAAATATCAGAGGTCATGATGATGAGGCAAAGAGCAGATGAGAGGTCAAAAGGGATCACCCAAACCCATGGTGGCAAGTGGAAAACGAGATGAGATGTCCCCAACCCGACACGAATGCAGACAAGTGACATTTTTAAGAGCGACATACTGCCGACACAATAATGACGCTAGTTCCATTTTTCCCCACCATTTCTAGCGAGTACCCCAATTATTTTTTAAAACAAGCTTGAAGGGGATAGCATATGCTTGTAATATAAGTCCATCCTTCGGACGAATCCATACCAGTACATTTATAAAGCCCTAGGAAGGAGAAACTCGAATATAGTCATTATGACTGAATCCAATGTCATCAGGGTTTAATGAGTCTGAAAAAGGGAGAACTCGGTGTCTTTTCATGTTTAGAGAGTTTGAAAAGACAGCAGAAAAGTAAACTCCAACGGTCCCTTCTCGTAAATAGTTCCTCAGATCCGAAAAGGTAGAAAACAATGTCTGAGAAAACCTCCTAGTCGTGATAGGCTAGGGTATTCCTTTTTCGTAAATAATCTATCCCAGCCCGAAAAAGGGGTAAACGTATACTGGGTAGATGTTGTTTCGTGGCCACTTTAACAAGATCGAAACGACAAGAGACTCGACAATATTTTCATGTTTAGGAAGTCAGAAAAGAGCTTAAAGTTGACTCCTCCTGGAGGAACGAGTGGTATAAAGGGAAGCAACTAGTTCCGGTAATGGTGGAACTCCTTAGAACAAGTAAAGGTTAAGAGGTTGGCTAACAAGACCACTCATCGCAGCGGTTCCTCGGGAACGGGTAAAACAACCAAGTGAAGGCATATAATCGGCCAAGCAGATAGTGACGATGGAATGAGAAAACCAAGATTCATCTGGCAAAAACAGGCTGATAAAATGGCAATCACAAGAGGTAAAATGGAAAGGTTTCATTTTTACACAAGCTTGAAATCAGGAAACTCTGCTTGAAGTTGGTTTCATTTTTACACAAGCTTGAAACAAAGATAAACTATGCTTGAAACCGGTTTTATTTTTACACAAGCTTGAAACGGAAATAAACTATGCTTGAAAAAGTAATCATGCCCCCAGCATGGTGACTCAATTCGAGGTACATGCCCCCCAAGCTTCAGTCCATATGAAAGGCAGATGGGGTGAAGGTTCAAGTTACGAGATCAAGAGAAAGGCTCGACTGGGATTTTACGAGATCTTATCAAAGACTCGAATTGAACGGGAACGTGTTTCATTGTTTTAACGAGGCTGACACATTAAAAGAACTATCCTCAAGACACCTTGCTTCATGGTTTAATGAGCTTGGCACAAGACAAGGAACTGTGCTCCGACAACCTTGTTTCATTTTTTAAGGAGCTTGAAACAAGAAAAGGAACTTTGCTCCAACAACCTTGTTTCATTTTTTAGGGAGCTTGAAATCAAGAAACTCTGCTTCGACCGACCTCATCATAATGAATAAGAATTCATCACTTCCAAGAGTTCCACTCTCGATGGAAGGAAAACATCCTGGAAGTCAGGACCCAATGCCCCCATCACCTGATGCACAATGGCACTATCACTGGGTACAGGCACGTGGTAGGTAGCCACATAGTTGACCTGCGGTGGGGTAGATACAACGGGTGGATAAAAACTAGGAAGGGATGATGGCAGGCCAGCTGCCATATCAGGACCAAAGAATGAAAGCTAATCAATGGTCACAATCTGTCCTTCATGCAGAAAAAATACCACATGAAAAATGGAGGAGACAAGCGCTCCCATGGCATAGGTGTAATCACGCCCCAAGAGTAGATTGAAATCCAAGGGGCCTAGAACAACCATCACATCCATATGGACATTTTTACCTCCCAAAGTAACAGGTAAACTTGGAAGGATCCCTAACAGTTGACTAGTTCTTCTGTTAAATGCCAACATATTCTGCGTAATAGGCACAAGAAGCGGCGAACCGAAAGCTTGCCAGTAGTTGAGGATAGAATACTAAAAGACGCACCTTCGTCTATAATGGTGTTGGGTACAACCAGACCAAAGGTTTGTACCGTTATCTCGAAAGGCACATAAGATGGAAGGCGGTATCCTGCGAATCGATTCCAATCAAAGGAAGCAACCAAACTACTCAGAGGGGCTCCCATCGAACCGATATGGTCTTCCCCTGGTGTTACAGAAGAAGAAGGAGCATCCTCCATGACCTCTATCAGAGAGTCGAGAGGGGTATCCTCTGGGACCTCCATCACGGGAGTTGGAGGCGCAACTTCTTGAGGTACAGGGACAGGAGAATATTTCTCCAAGTCTGAAGAATCTGAAGAAACAACAATAACCTGAGGGGTGTGAGATGCACTCTCCACGGAAAAGACCTAGTGTACCGCAGACGGGGCCAGTTCAACCGATCCCATGACCAATGGTTGGTCGGGAATGGATTCTTGAATCTAAATTTCCGAGGGAGCAGGATCGACCAAGGATGACTCTTTACCAGTCGTAGGATCAACTGGTGGAGGACTCAAAGAAAGTTGTTTGTAACTAGCCGGAAGGCACGATGCAGAAACAGCTGAGTTGTCCAAAACTCACTTGGCTTCATCCATATATGGACAAAGGTGAATTGCATGGTGCCCCCCACACAACTTACAGGGATTGGAAAGCTTACCCTGCTTCTTAGGAGCCTTACCAGCACCAGTTGAAGACGTGCCCCCAACCTGACTCCTGGAAGCCAAAGGCAATGGCGGACGTCCGTTGGACCATACTTCGAGCACCTTGGGAATTCCAGGGAAATCTCGAAGAAGATGGTTTCTCGTGCACAACATGCAAGGGAACTTGAATTTCCGCAAAGGGTTGGAAGGTTTATCAAGAGGAGGTGCTTTAGAAGTGACAACTGTAGATTTAGCCTCTCTCCTATCAGACTTCTTCTTCTTTGTCTTCTTCTTATTCTTCTTAGCCACCTGGTTACTCGAATCCAGACTTTCACCAGGCGAAGTAGCAGAGGAGGATGCAGAAATAGATGAAGAAGGGGAGAGGTCCACCTTGGAATCAACATGATGTTGTTCAGGTGGAGGAACTAATTGAACAGTAGCCGAGACATTCGGGACCACAGAGGTTTAAAACAACCAAACAGGCAACCCAATAGTTAACCCAAGAAGGGACAACGTTACCATATAAGGAGCACCAACATTCCCAAAAGGAGGAAAATGACCCAGATTCCCATCGGAGGGGATTCCTTGGTTGGTGAACTCTGGAAAAGTTTCCATCAGAAACGACCCAAAACAACACCCTAGGGAAACTAACTTTAACCAGGAATATTTCGTGGGCAATTAATTTTTATGACATTGAAACAAAACTCTACCGTTTCATCTTTTAAGAGTCGAGAAATAGGAAAAAGGTGACTCTATCACTTTCAGATTGGAAACAAGCATGAAAGGACAAGCACTTGATGATGTTTTCAAATTTTAATGAGTCAAAAAAGATCAAAATGACTACTCAGGAATTCTAGGCAAAGGGTGTACGAAATAACCGTGAACTGCAATATACACCTTTGTTTCAAAATGAAAGAGAAATCAATCAAGGACTTAACGTACGTTCAAGCAATCTCCCTGAATGTTGTGTCTAGTGTATCAAAGATATAGGGCGGCAGACTCAGCTTCCTATGGATAAAGGATGGCAACCTAGTGGGGTATCCCTTTATATATGCGACGGTATGGGGAGCACAATTCCGTACTAGTGTTGTCTAAAGCCAATAGGCAAATGACAACTACTAGGTTTAACAACGCCGGAACACGTCTCTAACCTAGACCTCTAAATGTTTCGTTAATGTTTCAATGCTTCCTTAGGTTAATTGAATAAATTTTATGGTTGATATTCAATTATGTCTCGATTTCAAGGCCCTACCTCATGTCATCAGACAATCTCCTATATGCATCTATATGAGAAAAGAAAACTTTTCAATTCGATGAATGATATCTAGTTAAGGGAAGAGCTTCAAACAATGATGCAACAGACAACAACACTACAAACGAAATCTTTCCAAACTAGATGACATTCACTATCCAAAAGTAATTTCAAACATTCAACGATGCGAATGATGCAATGTAATCTATGCAAAATCCTCTTTTTGAAAACTATGCAATTGTAATCTATGCACAATTTCCCTTTTTCTTTTCAAATGATAAGAATGCACCCAATGAATTTTTCGATGAAATGAGAATCTACTTAATGCATGCTTTTAATGAAGGAGAATGCACTCAATGCGATTTTTAGCTTTCAATCATTAAACAATGTAATCTAAGTTCAATGATAAATCTCAAAAATACTTTTCAATGCAATGTGATCTAATGCATGAAAAGAAAAATCTGAAACTAAAACTAAAAGAACACAAAACTCCTTAATGAAGGACGAATTCAAAAGAGATGTAAACAAACACTAAGAATGCAATCGTTGTTTCAAACACTTTGTAACGAAATTCCTCAAAAGGCTACAAGACATATGAGGTCAAGCACAAAAAGGGACTTCCAAAGTATGAGTTCAAAACAAGGCATTCATTCCCTTTTACATCAAGCAATCATGGAGAGAAGAAATTTCAAAGAATGAGCAATGTAATCTATGCTCATACAGTGAAAATACCAGAAGGGAAAGACACACTGGTGAAGGATTTGGGGAAAAAGTCTCAATTTTCACACACCCTGAAATTGGCATGACTTTGTCACTGACAACTAGCGCCAACTGGAGCGAATTTCTCACTGACAAATAACACCAATGGTAAATTGGCGTGGGTTTCTAACTGAAAACAAGCGCCAATGCCTAAAAATGAAAAAAAAAAAGAATTTCTCCCAACCAAGACCAGACTCACCACTTCAAGCAGAATCTAAAACAAACCTAGAAGCAAAGTACTGACCAAAAGAAACTTCCGAACAAGGGTAAACCCTAGCACCTACAGGAGGTAGTGCGACTGTCTGGCTGTAATCCGCGCTAGACAGGAGATGGCGCGAGTGATGAAGTGGTGACCTGCGCCAACTGGCGCGACTGTCAAGGCGGAACTCGCGCCAATCAAGCCAACCATGAAAAAGTGAAAATTGAGAAAAGCAGAGGTCAGATTTGATCCTTTGGGGGCTGAACATAGGTTTTACACTAGAAAAAAGCGAACCAAAAGAGCTGATCAAGCAAACAAAGACCAAAATCAACCGAAAATACAAGACAAACTCCAATCAATGTCTCCCCAGCGGAGTCACCAATTTGTTGTGGAGGTAAATCCCCTCTGCGGACAGAGGCGATCCCTACTAGCCCAGATCTAGTCTAGCAACATTCGTATCACGCTAAGGTGCAAGTTCCTAATTGCAATAAACCAAATGGCAAATAAGGCTTACTTTGAATCCAATGTTGTTGTTCGTAGAGAAGATAACACTCCCGTTTCCTTGCTCCAGCAGATCACAATCCTCCCACTTGCTGCGATCGAACACCTGCACACACAAGAAACATGACAAACACAAGCGTAAAACCCAATATATGTAATTATGTATCAGTCAGAGAAGACACAACTCATGATCATAATGAACAATACGAGTGGAACCATAACCAAAGTCGCTTATCATTAATTCATACAAAGTAAAATACAACCTGGCTCTGACGTTGAATCTTCCTTCGGCGGGTCGTCAGCGAAATACGTCTTGGTAAAGCTCGTCGGGGATGGGACAAGCCTCTCTCTTCGATCGTCAATCTCCTTGCTACTGATGTGGCTCTATGAGGACTATCAAGGCTCTTGTAGCATTCTTTAGGCTATGAAGGCTCTTGGAGACTCAACCATTCAGCCCGTTCAACCATTCAACCCCTTCATCAATAGATGAAGGCTATATTTATAGAGGAGAGGAGGAGGTTGGGATCCCTAAAATAGTGGAACGGAGGCCTTATCCCTTGGGAGGTTCCCCATAAGGTGGAAACAAGAGGCCAAAGGAGGAAGGTCGTGATTATTCAGTCGAAACCACTCCTCATGACTCATCCACGAAGTTGTTGTAATCGAAACTTCGCCTCTTTTTTTTTAAAAAATTCCATAAGCAGATTGGCGTGGGTGCTTAACTGGGACAGAGCACCAACTAACACGGGCTCAGTGTTAATTTTCCTCATTGGCGTGAGGACATAATGGGCTACCAGCGCCAATGAAAAAACAAGTGTTTTTAGGGGTCTGCTCAGGAAATGATCAACAGAAGGAATGTTGGCCTCATGGAAAGGGATGCAATGATGGTATTTGCAAGGCATGACACTACTTATTGGTCATAGAAATGACCCTCCAATGGGCGAGATGGGGATTTTAGGGACGGTGACAAATTACTATGTAACAGTATTTATCCAGTTGAATGTGCGTTGTTACTTGATTTTATGATAACTTTTATCTTGTGAGCTACTTTGCAAGTTAACTGAAAATTATTTCCATAATTTTGTGTGTCTCTTTTAGGATAGTACTATTATTTTTCTTCTAGAGGCACACTCTTCCTTCTCCCTTCTATGAAATAACCTTATATACATTACAATTATATGCCCCAAAATCTCAACTTTCTTGCTACAAATATTATTTGTATAATATCTTATGTTGATAATTGTGGCTAAGGAAAATTCCTAAGTATAATGGCAACCGACCTTATTTCCCGGTTTGGGATCCTACTCCAAACAGTGTGAGGTCTAGTTGGGAATTCTTACCGGGGAGACCCCCTTGGTTGACGTATTTACAACACTATCAAGAGTTGGTGCTAGAAGGATGGATAGATGACAATATGATCCCAATAAGTATTTTTTGAATATCTCGTCTTAAATGGATTCTTCCCAAATCATAATCTTGGGAATATTTCCTAATATATAAAATCTTAAAATCCCCGCAGAAATCATTTATAACTTGTCACATCTTAAGTATGATTAATAGGGTCTAGCAAACATGCTTGAGCATATGCTTTTATTCACTAAAATTTTCCTTCCTAATGGAATACATTGTAATTATGCTTAGGCTAATTTTTTTACCCTCACACTTGAAGTTCATGTTAAGCGTTGGTGTCATACATTACCAACTTCTTCTATTCATTCATTCGATAAACTTGTTAAGCAGCTTCATGAAGCTTTTGATAGGTATGATTATAAAGATGTATATAAATGGACCAGTAAACTTAGAATGAAACCCAGTGAATCACTAGGTGATTTTATTGATTGGTTTCTTCACCTTTTCTATGAGTTTCCTTAAGAAGATATGGATTGGAATTTCTTCTATAAGAAGTTACAACGTTTGATTCTAGTCCCCTTGAAACAACTTATATCAGATTCTCCTAACAATTTTTCTCTTCCATTTTTATAGATCATGAGGCACCTCCATCTTTAGAAGAGGAATTTATTACTCATTTTATTCCTTGTCCCCCTCCTTTATCATTAGCAAACAAAGGTGTCCCCCGTGTTGAACTTGGAGTTGTGAAATCGGAAAACCAAATTGTTTATTTGTTTCTCTCATGTTCATCTTCTTCTCATGAACCAGTTTTCATTCAAAGAAGCATTCATGGTTCTCATGATTCCATTGAATCTAATGTGGAGGTTGATTTCTTGATTCTTTAATATAACACTAACATGTGGAATTTTAATCTTGAATCTGATTCCTTTGAAATTTGTGTTTATTTAAGAGATACTTGTCATTCTCTATCATTTACACCTCACGACCCTTTGTACCTTGGTTCACTTAATCAATCCACTCTATCAGTAATTTTCCATGATACTTTTGACTTTCAATTTTTTGGTTTAGATGGTGATTAGGTATAAGGTGGTTATGTCTCACAAGTAGAGGAACAAAAGGGTGAAGATACTTTTAACATTTCTTCCCTCTTTCAGATTCCTTTGTGTCAAAATGATGAAAAATCTCCTTGCAATCTTAGTAACCAATAAAATGATCCATAAATCCTTACTTAAGTTGAAAAATTGGACATCCATCACCCTCACATTCATGTTTATGCTGATATAAGAAGTGATTATTTCCCAACCATACTGGATGACATTTTATTTTCTTCAAAAGATTTAGATTCACAAGACTTCGATCTACAATCTAATCTTAGTGGTTTATCATCTCCAATTGTGGGATGGGATAAACTTTTAGTTTGGAATTCTCTTGTAATTCCTCCAGACCATTCATATTCATATACTAAACGAGGAGAATTAGATGGTCAGGTTATTTAAGCTCTAATATACTTTGTTAAAGAAGAAAATTGCCAATTCCAAAATCACATTGGTATGTTATTCTTTGATCATTAAGCTAATGAAGATTATGTTGATCCAATTAATATTCAACTTTTTCATGATATTCTCTTTTACTCACCTTCTTGCCATGAACAAGGCATTTTACCAAGTGGCAGTGGATGTTCAAATAATATCACAGATCATAACATGCATAAAAATACACCATTTTTGCAAGCTAATATCAATATGAAAATTTTGAATTTTGAATCAAATTTGGCTACAATTGAACTCTCTCCTCCTAAGTCTCCTCATATTTCCTCACCTGTAGAACACTAATAATTGTACCTGGATGTGTTTGGTGAATATTTTATACCATCATTTTCTCTAAATCCTTTAGATCCTTATTTTGTTGACCTTGATTATGACCTAATATAGGATGGTGTGGCTTCATAATCAAATGATGAAGAGAATGAATCCATTGTTCACCATTTGTTCAATTGTAAATATTTCATAGGTCAAGAGGAAGATGTTACAACTTTAAATTTTAAAGGGAGTTTTCTGATTGATGTATCCAAATTTTCTATCCATCAAGAGTATCATATGCTAAATATTAAATATGATCAAATCAATGGCACCAACAATGTTTTCAGCCATACACCTAATGATAGTGGTATGCATCTACCTATTGATCTTTCTAAGACACCCAAATTCGGTGATCCACCACTTGAGAATTCAGGGACTTGTCAGGGAGTCAAGTAAATTCAACTCCCACTCATGGCTATGTCAAGTTATCACAACCTCTGATCTGGATTATGCAGGAACAAAATAATATACAGAAATAAAAATCAACACAGAGATGAAGTGGAAACAAAAATTCATTTCATTAATATCAAATAACATAAATATGCTTACAGAAATAATGGAAATAAACTAGCTAGGGCACTGGTAGCTTATCTATGAGAAGAGATGTGGTAGATACATGCCTCTGGACTATGTTACAATTAGGCTCAATGGCCTCTTTATTATTGAGAAACAATGGAAAACCCTAAACATCCAAAAACCTAACCCTAGGAGATGAAGCACCAAAACTATGGGCCCCGTACATCAAAGTAACTTCCATGTTGCTCCCTATTTTCCCATAAAACGTCATTTAGGGCGTCAAAATGGTTCTGAAAGTTCGGGACCCGAAAAACTGCTAAAAGTAGTAAGTTGTCCTGAAACTAAAAAACTGAAAGAATCGATGGTGGGGGTCCAAATGGAATAGGTGGGTGGCCACTAATACCTACCTGGACCATTCCTCCCCCCCTTAGGAAGCAATGGTCCCCATTGTGTTGAGTTCCTCCGTGAGATGAAGCAAATTCTACTGAACTTGGTATTGGATTTGTCAAAGATGTTGTGGACCTACTGGCAGATGTGTTGGATGTGTTCAATGAATTTGGTTGCTTTATTAGCCTTAGACAGTACATGTGTGGATTATGTCTGTGTGGTCACATGAGGTATGGAAACATCAGGCGGTGATGCGCCTGGGATCAGATCAGTGGATTGATTGACATGACAGTGTAGAGGAACCTCTGTGGGTGAGGAGAAAATGTCTTTGTATTCCTCCTCGACTTTGTCCATCTGATGATGTCATGCAAGGGAGATCTATTTCAAGGTTGTGGCCACAATCTTCTTCTTTCCCTGTGGGTGAATTGTAATGAAAATAAATTTCCTGGTTTGGGAAACAATCTTACTGCATTGTTTTGCAGCAGTCAAATAGATGGAAAGAGGCGGTACTACCTCTGGTATCCTATACAATTGATTTCCAAAAGTAATAACAAAAGAATGAGGCCTAAACTCATACACAGTATGTCACTTCCACAAGTACGGTTGGCCCCATAATACATTTGGCACATCAAGAGGAGCAACATCACATAATACCTCATCCGTGAATGGCTTGATGTTGTATGGAAGGAGGCACCGCTGGCAGACACAGATATCTCTACCTTAGTGAAGCCACCCAATTGTATACGAATTTGGGTGTGCTATGGTCAGTAGGCCAACCCGCTTCATGACTTCTACTGAAATGAGGTTCTTTTGGCTTCCGCTATCGACAAGGAATTGTAGTGGAGAACCCTTCACCCACATCTGCAAATGGAAGAGTTGTTCCCCTCCTCTGTATCCTCGGGATCCTCCCTCTAGAGCTTGGTGGCAGAAAAAATGGCACTGGGACTCGCATCAATGGTCTTCCCTTTATCATCACCCTTCTCTGGTTCTGACTTAGGATCAGAACATGCATCTGATTTGGGTGCCTTCAGTTCGGCCACCAACGATTGTTTGGCTCGTCACTCATTTGTGCTATGAGTGGGGCTATTATGAAATTCACACTACTTCCCCGTGTCCTTCTTTATATTTTTGGTGTTGTTCTAAGTCTCCCTGCTTTGGCTTTCCCCCTTATTCTGCAATTCGAGGGCACCTTTCCTTGGCTTCGGATTCACGAATCCAAAGTCTCTCTTCTTCTGCTTAAATTTCTGCTTGATCTTGGTGGCATAGCAATATGTCGTGCTAAGCGAGGTAATGTCGAGGAACTCCATTTCCTCTTGAAGCACCAAATTTCTCTTTGAATCTTTAATACCCAACTTTGTACATAGGTTATGGAACAAATTTGTCACTTCGTACACATCTTGATCCCTTTTTTGTCACAGCGTGGTCCATTGGATGTACTTGTCCTCATATCTCCCCACAGGGTAATATTGTTCCTTGATGTCGTCTCAGGACAAATTCCAAGTGGGTGCGGTCAAGAACAAAGAGGGTTCCTTCTCGTCCTTCCACTCACAGTAGGTTTCCCACGAGTCTTTGACATGGGGGGCAGATTTGAGGAGTGAAAAATTAATATTTTCTCGATCGGAGAAATCATGGACCGAGAAATAAGCTTCTATAAAATTCAACCATCTATCTACGATGTTTGCATCTATCTAGCCTTCAAATACAAGAATGTCGAAGTTGACCTATACCTTTAAAGGAGAGGCGCCTCCAGAGTGGTTGTTGGATGTAGATGCGTCACCGGTAGGCAGCCGTTGAAGGATCTGGGAAAATTTATCCATCATCGTGTTCCTTTATTTCTCTAGGGCCTCCTCAAGCAATAATTTGATATGATCTCATGCTCCCTCATCTTTATTTTCTTCCACCATGGGAGGTCGTCAGGGTTTGCGAGGCTGATCTTGCAAGGGTTCAACCAGAGGCCTAACTCCTTATACCCTGACCTCATTGGGGACGGGTAAAGAAAAATAGAGAAAGAGCAGACTGCTCTAATACCACTGATCCAAATTTATGAAAGAACGCAATAATATAAAAAAATAAACATAAACACATAGATGCAGTGGAAATAAAATTTCATTTCATTAATATCAAATAACATAAATATGCTTACAGACATAATGGAAATAAAATAGTTAGGGCACTGGTAGCTTATCTCTAAGAAGAGATGTGGCGGATACAAGCCTTTGAATTGTGTTACAATGAGGCTCAAGGTCCTATTTATTATTGAGAAACAATGGAAAACCCTAAACATCCAAAAACCTAACCCTAGGAAATCAAGCGCCAAACAATGGGCCCCGTTTGGGTAAATTGGTACATCAATATTCCTAGGGATGTAACTTTGGCATACGATCTTTGTTTGATGCACACAATACCTCATTAAAAATATCTATCCCATTTTTCCCAAAAAAACATTGTTCAGGGCCTCAAAACGACTCCGGAAGTTCAGGACCCGAAAAAATGCTAAAAATAGTAAATTGTTCTAAAACTGAAAAACTGAAAGAACCAATGGTGGGGGCCCAAATGGAATAGGTGGGTGGCCACCAATATACACCTAGACAAACCTCAATGATATCACCAAAATACATTGGATCTATACCTTAAAGGACTCTTGGTGTTTTCAAGTTAATCTTCCTAATACTCAAAATATATACTTTGATCAGATAAAATATTCTTGTTTGGTTAATTCCCTTCCATGTGAATCTCGTGTATCAGACCAAGGGCTCATGTTCATATATTTCATGGATTCCCAAAGCTTCATAACCTATCACTCCAATCATCAATACAAATATCACTAGCTGCAAGATTTCTCCATGTCAAATCCTTCCATGAATGATCAACTTTTTATCTGTCGAGTGTATGTTATGAAGTTGATAATTTTTTTGGCACAATTGATTCTCATGAATCTGAGTCAATACTTGAATCTAATCCCTCGAGCTCATATCAATTTTGGATCTGTTTTGACTCGCATTTTTGATATTTTGTCAACCTGGTTTTACTATTCTTTGTATTCTAATTAGTTTTCAGATTTTTCTATACCACCAATAAGTGTTAATTCTTTCGACTTTGATATTTTTGGTCTAGTTTATAATTGGGTACAAAGTATCGATCTATTTCATTGGAAAATAGGAACTGATCATCTTCGAGTATCATCATATGAGGAGAAATATTTTTCTATTCAAAGGAATTGTGAAATTAACACCTCATCTTTAAATAATGGAAAATGGCATGCATCAACCGTTAGATTTTATCAACATACTAGCTTCAAAAATTGTCATCTTATCAATTATTTTCCCTCTATTTTATCCAATAATATTTTCCAGGTTTTCATTCTATTTATCTCCACACTGTTCAAATACCTATCAAGAATTCGAGCCACTTCATCATTTACTTATGGTTATGTCAGACTCTCACAGTCATGGTAAAGTGTTTGAATGAGATAAACCTATTTTTTCTTTACTTAATCTTCCTCATGAGATAGATTTGATAATTAAAGATTTATGTTTGAAAAAAATTTAATCTGATTGTTTTTATGATCTGATCGTCGAACAATTGGAGGAATCATATCTGATGAGTTTGATTGTTAATAATAAGTTCCAATACTATCTTGAACTTAACACGTATGGATTTGTGTTTGAAAGGTGTTTTCAAGGAATTCATGTGCATCACCCCTGCTATTGTGGAAATCCTACAGGTTGGATAGAGCAATATTCTAAAGGAAACCTTTATGCTTACAGCCTTGACCTTCATTATTATGTATGGGTAATTTGGGTAAGTATATTTACTTATATACATTGTTTTATATGGTTTCTAATTGTTCGTATATTTCAATTTACTGGTTGAGAGAACCTTGACTGGTTACAATGGAAATTTCACTTCACTTATCCTTGACCTTCTAGCCGGTTAGGTTAGGTTTTGGATTAGGTGAATCTCAGTTTCCTTTTGCATCGCATCATCCTTGCATATTGATTTTCATCATAGTATTTTCATTTGATTTATTTTATTTTTTTCTTTTTCTTGTTGTGTCATGTATTTTCTTTTTTGTTTGGTTCAATAAGACCCTGCATGAGAAATACTCTTTCCTGAATCAAAATAACAATGCAGAAAATTTTTGAAAGGGAAATTGTGATGACGAACAATGCTTGGCTAGTCAGTGATCCTCTTCTTTTTTTGGGTTTCCATATCTTAAAGTCAATGATGTCTATACGAAAAATAAGATTCGTTCCAAAAGTAAATTTTTGGTTCAAACTACGAAGTATATATCTTTATTAGGATCTTCATTCCAAACTCGGACTTGTATTGAATGTTGTTTGACCTGTCAAATCATTTTAATAGAGAAGGGAAAGGAGAAAACTTAAAATTAGAATATCAATTTCAAATATCCTCCAAATCCCTCAAACAGGGAACAACCTCTCTTGCTTACTGAATAATTTGGGATCCCTCTTCCACCCTAGTACAATAAAAGTCTAATAAATTCCAAAGAATATTGAAAATAAAATAATGGGTGAAGAAGAGAAAGGATTCTTGTGCAAATAGGTGAGGCAAGAAGCTTTTTCAGAGTACTAAAAAGGCTCGCTGGCATCAGAGAAACACCAGGGAATGTGCTTAACTCTGAACATCAAAACATCGATATATTTATTAACCTTCTCCCCTATCAAAATAATTGAAGTATGACTATTCTTGTAAATGTTTTTTTAAATTGAGAAAGGGAAATGAGGGACTACATATTTAACTGAGATAAGTGGAAAATCCAGGGTAATCTACATGGAAAAATAATACTTCCTAAAAGACTAAGACTTTGTGTTGAAAGGTAAACCCAACTAAAGAAGTTGGAGTTCTTCCAATCTGTTTCCAAGTGTTGTCCCTTCGACAAACCCCCTACAAAATTTTCCTACGCTTGAATTTTGGAGCTTCCTTGTGATATATTTTATGTCATTTCAAGTTGTCCAATGTCAGTTCATGGTCAGTTGATTTTTTCCAAGTTTTTAATCTTTCTTCTTGAGAACAATGCTTACACAATCTTAGGGAATAGATAATGAACACCCACTAGTAACAATGATTTCACAGCCCTTGGTAATAGACATTGCGCGCAACTCATAGACCCTGTTCAGCCCCTTCCAATAGTGCTTGCACAGTTGATAGTGATAGTGCACCAGGTAATCCAAGTGGACATTCAATTCATAATTCCAGATGATAGTATCTCTCACTCTTAGTTGCAAGTATACCATCATCCTCATGAGCTTTCTCAACTATCACTTTTGTGCACTTTTTATTTCATATGTGTTGCTTTCACTTTCATTATTGTCGTTCTTTCCTGCTTTCACTTTCGTAAGTGTCACTTTTTCTTTCTTTAGATTTTGCATGTGTTGCTTTCACTTCATTTAGCTTTTGCAAGTGTCATTCTCACTTATTCTTATTGTCACAAGTGTCACTCTTTGTGAAAGGAGTTATAATGCATCTTTAATAGGAAACTTTAGTTTCTAATTTGAGTTTTCTAGGATTGTTGGTTTGTAATATATTTTCTAGATTGATCCCATTCATGTTGATTTAGATTGATGTTTCAAACCATCAACTAAGGTTAATCATCAAGATATAAATATAAATGATGAACCTGAGTTGATGGTTCGAAACGTCGATCTAAATCAACATGAATGGGATCAATCTGTAAAATCTATTACAAAGGAAACTTTAGTGTTTTCTCTTGTACTTATGGATTCTATTTGTCATAGAGATATGCATTAGACTTATTACAAAAGTATTGCACATTTTCTTGTTGGATTCGACACTAATGTTGCAAAGTGTATGTAAAGTATCACACTTGGAGATAAGTTTTTTTTTTGTTTTCGTTTCAATGGATGCATGTTGCTTTTGGGTGGCTGATAATTTATGAGTGCGCGATCATGTTCAAGTAATGTTTTGGTCATATCTTTATACTTCGTTGATCCCACACGTAGTCAATTTATGAAGCTTTCATGTATTTTCAAGTTGACCGACCAACCACTCCTCATCTTTCCTTCCTGAAATACAAATTGTGCAGTACTAAGCCCCAATTAGCCATCCTTTCCTCCTGGAATTGTGCACTGACTAGTCACTGCCTCCAATAACTGCACATTGCACAATCTCAGTGTCTATTCCATGCCCCTTACACTTTCTCACTATGAAATATTTTCCTAACCATGCCTCCACTACGTATTGCACATTCACAGTCAATAGTTAGGTTGTGTCTTAGTCCTTTACTTGATCAACTACGCAATCAACTGTCTCAATCCTTCCGGAACTGTGTATTGCACAATCACATTGAGAAATCCTACCTCACTACATCCCTGACTCCCTCATATGTGAAATATTTCCTTCTTGTCCCTTAGGCACTATTAATTTTCAGTATTAGTGACTAGACCCTCATCACTGCCTTATTTTTCTGCACATTGCGCAATCCCTTAGCATCCTCTTTAGTCTTGTACAATGTCCCAGCTCAATCAATGTATTATATAATAAAAAATATTTTTAATTTTAGTTAACCATGGTATGTTCTATTCTTAGAGCAGTTTACTTCAATCTTTCTTATTAGTCCAATTTAATACTAGATTAGAAAACACATAACCATTGAAAGTAAATGATGATATAACATAAAATAAATTGACAGAAGACAAGCCAAGACAAGAGAAAATAATTTATATCATTCTTCTTATTTAGCAGAGAGAGAGAAAATGTCTTTTACAACAATCAACAGGATGCCCTAGCCAACAAATATTTTGCTGGTCAAACCAACCCTTCAACCTCCAATTAGGTTTAGTCAAACATAGTCAAATTTGACCTTCCATCAATTTCACACACAACCCAAAACCAGTCCACAAAAAATTCAACACAGAAGTCAAAATGTTGTGGTTAAACCAGTCAACGTTGTGGTCAATGATGCGATCAACACTACGGTCAAAGTCAACATTTGACCTCGATTTCTGTGTCTGTAGATGTGGCCTTCCTAGATCATATTTTTTGCCTTCAAATCATAGTAAAATAGTGAGAGTTGACCTAAAGTAAACGCTCGTCAATGCTACCAGAAAAGCCCTATAGTATGAAATCAGTGTCCTATTTCACACGCGTGGAGGAGAGAGAGAAGCCTCTAAGTCTGTACGAACCAATCATATGAGATAGAGATGTGTGAGATGAGTGAAATGAGCATCATGTCTCTCCCTTTTATATCCATACTTGTGGGTGTGTGACACATATTTTGGGGCATGTGAGCCTACATTACAATTCTGGCCGACCTTGACAAATTGCACATGTGTGGAAAAATAAATTCAAAATATAACTTCCTTGCATCCAAACAAGATGATATTTAAATAAATTTTGCACCTCTCTGAAAGAGGAATCCAAAAAAATATCATCTCCATCATATGATAAATTCAACATGGATTTTGGACCTAGTTGCCAAATTTAACACTCCCTCTCAACTAGGGAGAACTCCATATGTCCACATGTGCAATCCTGTCATCCAGTACCATAATATACTATCATATATCATCATCATCACGAAATATTGTGTCATCATGTTGTCTCTTCTTTACTAGCTCTACTATGCTATAGAAGAAATAATAATAAAATATCATCGAGAGTGAGTCACAAAGACTTTGCCACTCTCCACTGACCCGAAGTCGGTTTAGAGGTAAAAACCTCAATTAGACTTGATCCTAGATCAATTTTTTGGACACATTCCATCTTAGACATAGAGAGTATGGCAATACCTAATGCATCCATTAGTAATGATATTGGTCTCTATCCTCATTTCCCAACTCATTGGCTAGATGAGAGGTACTTCCCATGAGTCCCGGACTACATGGGTAGGATGCATGTGGGGCATAGATCAAAGAGAGTGTGAACCAACTCAATATCATAATGGTGGGGAAGAAGCCCACCAACAAGATAAGGCCAACCTATCCCTCTGGTTTCTTATAGCTCCAAGAATCTATCCCCAAGCCCCTTAGAGCTCCCAGAGCTCATAGTCCAACTCAAGTAGGACCCTCACAATAGGTTCTATCCACGATACCAAGATTCTCATGGAATTTTAAGAATTTGACCTTCCCCAAGGGCTTCATGAGAATATCTGCAACATTCTCATCATTCCTAATCTGATGGAGCCTTACGACGCCTCACTATACCATTTCCAGGACAAAGTGGTACCTAATATCAATATGCTTGGATCTATCGTAGAACACGTGATTCTCAGAAAGACGAATCCCACTTTGGTTATCACAAAGTATCACGGTGGTATCCAACACATGCCAAAATAGCTCACTGAAGAGCTTTCACAACCAAAAAACTTCACAAAATACCATACTTGCTGCAATGTATTCGGCCTTGATGGTGCTCAAAGAAATCGATTTATGCTTCCTACTCATCCAAGAGATCGAAGTAGAACCTAGAGTGAAGTAACATCTAGATGTTCTCTTATGATCCACCACATTGCCTACCCAATCAGAATCAATATATCCATGGAGCCTCGTACTCCCAGCAATGTATCTCATTCCATGGTTGATGTGCCCCGAAGTTATATCAAGAGATTCTTGGTACCAATCCAATGAATGTGATCAGGCTCAACCATATATTGACTCAACGTGTTCATGGAAAATCATATGTCTAGACGTGAGTTCACCAAGAACATCAAGGCCCCCATGAGTTGACGATACTCGGTGGGATTTACCAACTCGGGCCCAACAAAACTTCCACACAACTTCTTAAATTTGAGTTCCAGCAGAGTAGTCACAAACTTGCAGTCCACCATTCAAAATATCTCCAGCAGCTTCACCATATATTTTCCTTGAGAAAGGAAAATCTCACCTGGATTTTTCCAGACCTCTAGGCCTAGGAAATAGTGCATTGGTCCTAGGTTCTTCATCTTGAACTCGGAAGCTAGCTCCCTCTTACATTGGTGAATGAGAGGGTCAGCACCTGTTAGGAAGAGATCGTCCACATAAAAAACTAGAATGACAGGATTTTCATTATCAACCTTAAAATAAAGGTTTGGATTAGCATCACTTCGAGTAAAGCAAAACTTCATCAAGTAGCTATCGATCCTCTCATACCAAGCCTTGTGGGCTTGCTTCAAACCATAAAGGTATTTCTTCAACTTGCATACATATGTGTCTCTATCTCAAAATTCGAACCCCAGAGGTTGTTCCACATAGACCTCTTCCTTGATTAAACCATGTAAGAAGGCAGTATTCATATCCATCTGATGGAGGCTCCATACTTGCATTGTAGCAAGGGAAATGATCGCTCGGATGGTGGTGTAGTGGGAAACAGGTGCAAATATTTCATCATAATCTATAGCTTCCTTTTGAGAGAAGCCTTGAGCAACAAATCTTGCCTTTTAATTTTCAGCACTTCCACCAGATCTATGCTTGATCTTGTAGAGCCATTTCGAGGTGACAATAGATTTGTACTTCGGTCTAGGGACCACATCCCAAACAAAATTATTCATGATAGACTCATATTCCTCGTGCATAACATCCTTCCAAACTTGATGCTTCACGGCTTCTTCAAATGTTCCAAGCTCATATTGTACAATAGTACTCATGGCTACTAGGTACCCTTGGTACCTATGGCTTCTTACTTTCACGGAATTTTCCCCTTGGAGCAATATGTCCCTCAGCATCTTTGAGAGTGTCTCTAAGCCATGAGGGTCTTCTTTTATTTAAATAAGGTGGATATATAGGATCCATCAGTCCTTCAACTTCAGGCATCGGTTCATCCTTTGGTTCTTCCTTCCTTCTAGATTCTTCTTCTATTTTGCCTTCCTTTGAGATATGAAGATCTCTAACCTTCCTGAGGGCAGCATCTTCGTCGAAGGTGAAATCATGGCATATATCCACTTCTCTTTAACCAAAAAATATGGTTCTATATGCCTTCGATGTTTCACTATATCCCACAACATTCCCTTCTTCCCAGAGGCATCCAACTTGCTTCTCTTTTCTTTCGGCACATGAATATAAATGGGACTTCCAAAAACTCTAAAATGAGAGACATCGGGCTTCTTATCATTGAATACTTCTTTGTGAGTTTTGGAGTCCAATATAGAATGTGGGCATCTATTTTTAACATACATAGTGGTGTTGGAACCTTCTCCCCATAGGAACTTCAGAAGACCTTGGTCAAAACCATGGCACAAGAAGCTTCCAAAATGGTTTTATTATTCCTTTCAGCAACACCATTTTGTTCAGGAGTATACACAGTATTTTTCTCCCTCTTAATGCTAGCTTCCCTGCAATAGTCATTGAATTCATTCAACTCATACTCGGTTCCATTATTGATCCTCAAAATTTTGATCTTCTTCCCTATTTAATTTTCAACCAAGGCCTTGAAGGTACAGAACCACTTGAATGTTTTGTCCTTCATCTTCAAAAATTATATCCAAGTTTTGTGGGAGAAATCATCTATGAAAGTGATATAATATAGCATCCTCCCAAGAATGTTATGGGAAGCATACCATATAGATAAGAATGTATCAATTGTAAAATATCAAATGTCTTCATGACACTTGAGGGGAATGGTCCCCTTGTATGATTTCCTTCGGCACAACCCAAACATACACCTTCATGATCATCTTTGAAATTAGTCATCCCTGTCACCACCTTCCTTACTTTGTGAATGGCTTTGTAATGAAGGTGTGCAAACCTCTGGTTCCATAGCTCGGATTAAAGAGTTGTGACACATGTCATGGCCCCCATTGGACTTCCTCCAACTTGATAGAGTGTACCAACCCTAAAACCAAGATTGAATGCTTATTTTAAGTTCCTCTTCCAAATTCATACCTTTCCATCGATGCATGCCACCTTGAATCCTTTGTCTTCCATTGCCAAGATAGACACTAGATTCTTCTTCAAGTCAGGTACATACAAAACATCTTGCAAGCAGAAGACTTGACCTTGATTTAGATGAAGGGTCATAGTCCCTGTCCCTTTCATGAGATAGGTGGCATTGTCTCCAAAGATAATCTCCAAAATACTATCATTTTCAATCAAATCAGAGAGGGATTCCTTATATCCAATGAAGTTACTTGAGGCACTACTGTCAATCAACCAATTGTCTAGGGTGTCGAAATGAGATGCAGTAGAGAGGGCATATATAAGAATATATTCATTTTTCTTATCAACAACATTAGATTCATCATACTTGGAGTTTCTTGACCTCTTCAAAGGTTGATCATTTCCATTGTCATTTCAATCAGAGGGAGCCTTCGTTTTTCCTTTGAACCTGTTGTTCCTTTGATTCCCATTCCCCTTGAATTTGTTGTTGTCATCATCTCCAAGAGAGTCCCTTCTATTGGGGCACTCTCTTGCATAGTGACCAAACTTGTTACAAGTATAACATATTCATTTTCTTCCTTTGGGACCCGCTCTTCCATGATTTTTATTTCTCAGACCAACATTGTTCCTCTTCTTTGCATGAGCAGTGAAGGCATTAGGGTAACTTCCATTCCCATTAGAGGGATGGTATCTCTCCATCATCCTTGTATCCTCTTGAGTGCATCTAGTCAAAAATTCATCAAAATCATGAATTATATTGTTAATGAGAATAGTAGTATTGAATACATACCATGCCTGAGGAAGTCCTCCAAGAGCAATGAGAGTGAGCTCTCGGTCAACTATGGCTTCTCCAATGGCTAAGAGATCATTCTTGATTTCAGTGATCCTCATGAAATATGATTGTATGGATTCTCCCTTTCCCATATTTATCTCCTTCAACTTGTTTTTCAAAAATAGAATTTGATTAACATTGCTAGCCCTGAACATGCTAACCAACTTGTTATCACTCAAAAAAATGAAACATCATTTGACATAGTCTTGAGGTTCATTTGTCAACGGTATGGTCATAGAGTTCATTAGGAAAATTTAATTTTTTTCATATTAGCCTATCCTAAGGTCCAAACCCAACCCCATTCAAGTCACATCATGTCTCATCAGTCATCATTTGCTGACATATTCCATTTTCCAAGTTTTTAAATTCAAAAAGGTCACTTTAGCCAAGATGTCCTATTTTCGTAGTGAATTACATGGTAAAAAGGTAGTTTACACTCTGAAACTATTAATACTTTCGTAGCGAAACTGCCAGGAATTTAACTAACTACGCTACGAAAAGAGGTATTTATGTCTATATTTTAAAATCAGGTGCTAGGTGTCAGTTAATGATTAGAAGTATTAGGATTGATGTCATTCGAGTCAATTAGGGTTAAATAAAGTTACAATGGTTATGGATTATGTCATTATTACTGTTTTTAGCATGTATGAGTCATGATTAAGCCATGGGTTGTCATAGAAACTTTAAAACATTACCCAATTGAGTCATTTGTCATTCTCTGCTTCATATTTGCATGCTATTGAGTCCTGGAGAGTTGTTTCACCAAGCCAAGTTGGTTGCTGGCATTTTCAAAAGTTGCAAGTGTCACTGATTAAGCGAGGTAGAGAATGTATAAAAGCACCATGGCTGCAAAGACTAAGACCAACAAAGGAGGCCACTACCTCAGATATGAGCCATTAGACATGAATTTGCTGAATGAAGACCCAACTGCCTTATAATTTTTCAGAAGAACAGGGTGTTTCCAATTTTTCCAAATATTGCAAGGATGTCATGTGCAGGTTTCTAAGGATTTTTCCATCATTTTCAATGGGACAGCTTCAAAGGTTGGAATGTTGAACCTCACTGTAACACCAAAGACCATTGCAGCAGCAACAAGAATCCCTAGAGGAGGAGAACAATGGTTCAAAGGCTTCAAGTTCACCATGCAGGAATGTAAGGAATTTATCAAGCCAGAGCATAGTGAGATTGATCTCACAAATGCCATCCCAAGGAGCTACATGAAAGACAACTTCTCAAAGTCGCTGCTAATGATTCATAAATACTTCACCTGTGAAGGGAGGTATCATATGGTTTATTCATACCACCTCAGGCTTCTGCTACATTTTGTTCGTAAGAGGTCTCTTGATTTACCTTTTTACTTATACAGAAGCTTAGCTAAAATGTTAGACAAAGTTCAAGCTAAATTTGAAGGAAATGAAACCTCACTCTTTCATCATGGTTTAATCAAGTTGCTAGTATTAGAAGAGTTAAAGAGATTAGGCAAAGATTGGTCATCTAAAATATTTTTCGGTGGTTTTTAAGTATATTTCATCACTCCTAAAAAAACTCATAAACCTAGAGGCATACCATCACCTTCAGTGGCAGATAAAAGTGAGCTAGTGATCATGGAGACAGAGCCATTGCAAAAAGTTGATGCACCTGCTATAACACCTGCAAAACAAAAGCCAACAGTGAGAAAACATGGTAGCATGAGGGTTACAAGAATCCAAATAGTGGCTAAGGATAACTTAGAAGACATTATGCATGCTATTGATATTGAATAAACTCCCATAGTCCAAGCTGAAGATATAGATGAGGGAGGAAAGAAGCTCAAGAAAGCCAAAACAGCTAAGAAGTTAGAGTTTGAAGGTGAGGATGCAGGATTCATGTTTCAAGCTAGGAAACCAATGAAAATACATGCTAGAAAGTTCTTGGAAAGCATTAAATAAGTTCAGAAGGTCACTGAAACTATCCAGCCACCACCAAGCATCATTGACCTTTCCTCACCTACAAAAGAAGAATTAGTCATTAAACAAAGGAAAGGGAAAGAGAAAATTATTGAAAAAATAGAGATTGAGGTCCTTAAGGAGCAGTTGAAGCTGGAAAATGATGAAATATCAATCTTGAAGAAAGAGGAAAGGAAGAAAAAGGTTCAGAAGGTACAGTTTGAGAAAATGAAATAAATTTGGGAGGAGTTGGTTAATAGTGTGTCAAAGACCTTAGATAACACAAGACAATTGATCAAATGGACTTAGCCATTGAGAGGAGAAGTGAAACATATCAGAAAATTAACCCGCGCCTGAAATATAAGAATAGGATGCTAAAGGACCAAGTCAAATACCTTCAAGAGCAGTTAGAATTGATTAATGAAGAGCTAGAGAAGAAGGGCTTAAAGATGACTGTGGTTGAGGAGCCCATAGCTCAACTAATCATTAATGAAGAAGAAACACCTCAAGGGTATTAAGTTGAGTTTGAATGTGTTTTAGAAGGTTCATGGAATGAAAAAGACCAAGTTTGTATAGCTTGAGGTCACTTTTTGGATAAAATTTTGAAATCTGGAAATGTTGCAGTTTTTCACAGTTTCATAGCATTTCCTAGGCTTAAAGCCAGGAAAACGCTACGAAAATTTATGTAGCAGCTTATTTTCTTCCAAAATCATTTTTTGCAGTTTTCAAGGAGGGATAATGGTAGTGATGATGTGTCACATCTTGGTTGACACCATGGAATAAAAAAGGAGCAAAAATTTTGGGTACAAAAGCTATTTTTTTAGATGCTACGAAAGCTCGCTACGAAACTATATTGTTTTCGTAGCGAGCTATTTTTGAATATTTTGGAGCAGTGTAAAGGCAGTGTTGGAAAACTGGACTCTTCCAACAACTCAAGGGACCTTACCATCAAATATTTATGACCTAAAGAAAGTGTTGTGGAGACATCTCATTAGATAAATCTCTCGTTGAAGATAATGTCTTGTATTCCTGAAAAATATGGTTTTGTTCCACATGTCTAGGAAGGTTTTTAATATGAAAAGTGGTGATGAAATATGTCATAGCCTATTAGAGCATGTGAGGCTTATGTATAACTGATATGTAACTGTTTCAAAGATAAGGTATACTGATGTAATAAATAGGAGTTTGAGTCCTATTAGGAAAAGTCATTTTTAGGGTGTAGCTGTCATTTTCTTATAAAAATACATGTTTTTCTGATATATGAGTTGTCATGGGAAGAATTCAATGAATCTGGCCATGAGGCAGATCATCTATGCTATAATAACGTCAATTTAAAGGAAAATCATCGAAGTAGTAAAGGGGTTGGAGATTTTTTGCACCATACTGCTACTTTATGTAACTTGACTTATATCAGTAATACATAAGGTTTTATTCTTGATAGACCTAATATTCTCATGGGGTTTCTAATGTTTTTATGATCTATATATTATTGTGTACCACTTGCAGTAGATTTCATCTATATTACTCAGAATTCATATGTTTATGCTCTGACTTCCTTTATTGATGAAATGACTTTGTTGACCTATGTTCTATGTGTGATTTGCCTTTATTAAAGACCCCTATCTTCCTCAGCTTCCATGTCAAGAAACATTTCCACTAAATCTACTGATTTGTTGACTCCATAAGCCCAATGGTAGCAAGCCTACATTCTTTTCAACCTACATACCCAAAAATCAAGTTATTTTTCAAATAGAGTTAGCCATCTAGTACTATCATTATCTAATATCATAAACCCTTTTGAGAGAGCCCTCTCAGACTAAAGAGGCTAAGTTTTAGTCAAAATCTAGTTTGAAACAGTTACATAGAGTTGTCTGATCAACATCCAGTCAAGTACAATTTTGTGATAACACAACTTATCATACATATCCTTATATGTGCCCATCTCGGAGATATAAGCAACCAAGTGCTTATGAATTGAATCCCTGATGATCTTCTACGCCTTGACTTCCCCTTTCTTGTACTTTGTCTTAGTGGTAGTCGTTTCATTTGATGGAGGCTCATTGATCTTTCCCTGCACATAATCCATAACATCTTGTTATTCTAATGTCATATCCAAGGACATTTTCCAAGCATAATAATCAGAATTATCAGTTAGCTTGTCATCATATTTGAAATATGATGAGGAGGCCATTGATCCTGGCCCTTGTCTTTTCAACTTTGATGATTTCTCTTTTCACTCTTGCTTGGGATTTGTCTTCACCTTAGCTCTGGTTCCATGTTAATTTTAGTTAACCATGGTGTGTTCTATGGTTAGAGAAGTTTACTTCAATATTTCTTATTAGGCCAATTCAATTTCAGATTATAAACCACATAACCATTGAAAGTAAATGTTGATAGAACATAAAATAAATCGAAAGAAGACAAGTCAAGCCAAGAGACAATAGTTTATAGAATTCTTCTTATTCGGCAGAGAGAGATAAAATGTCTTTTACAACAGGTAATAGGATGCCCTAGCCAAAAAAGACTTTGCTGGTCAAAACAACCCTTCAACCTCCAATCAATTTCAGTCAAACATAGTCAAGTTTGACCTTTCATCAATTTCACACATAGCCCAAAACCAATCCACAAAATAGTCAACGCGGAAATCAAAATTATGTGGTCAAACTAGTCAATGTTGCGGCCAATGTTGCGGTTAACGTTGTGGTAAAAGTCAACGTTTGACCTCACTTTTTGTGTCTCCATTTGTAGCCTTCCTAGATAGTGTTTTCTACCTTCAAATCTTAGTCAAATAATGAGATTTGACCCAAAGTCAACGATGGTCAACACTATTCGAAAATCCCTAAAAACAGTCTGAAAATCAACTTCATGTTTCACACATGTGGAGGAGAGAGAGAAGCCTCTAAGGTTGTATGAACCAATCAGATGAGAGAGAGATGTGTGAGATTAGTGAAATGAGCATCATGCCTCTCCCTTTATATCCATGCATGTGTGTGTGTGACACATCTTTTGGGGCTTGTGAGCCTAGATTACAATTCTAGCCGACCTTGAAAAATTACACATGTGTGGAAAAATAAATTCAAAATAAAACTTCTTCTCATCCAAACAAGATGATATTTAGATCAGTATTTCACCTCTCCGAAAGAGGAATCCAACAAAAATATCTTCTCCATCATATGAGCAATGCAAAATGGAGTTTGGCCCTAGTTGCCAAATTTAACAAAGATAGATTAGGAGATTTTGGGATTGATGTCGTCTTGTCATGAGTGAATTCCATTTGGAGGTGCTATTATATCAACATGACAGGATGATGCTTAAGGAGGATACTAAGAAGATCATGTAAGAAGACACTTCTAAAGTTGAAGACACAAAGAGATCATCAAAACAAGAGATGAAGGGACGTTGGATCACAACAGAAGATTGAAGATCAAGATCACATGGAAGGCTCCATATCAACTAGCCTTTTAGAGGATGAAGATGAATTACTTGCAAAATCTATCATGGAGATACAAATATGGCAGCAAGGAGGAAAACTTGATATTAATACATCACAATGAAGTTCCATGTCATCATTTCCAAGTCATGATCTCCCATGTGTCACTATAAGAGTATTTTGTGTCATTGTATTTTTCCAAATCATTTGTGGATGTAATTATGTAATTTCAGTGGAGAAAATATAAATATGTGGAAGCCCAAGGGTCCCACATGGAATGTGAAATGTCACTAGAAAGTTATAAATTCATGTAGAAGCTCAAAGGCCACATAGGAATTTGAAAAGTCATAGTAAGAGCTTAAGAGTCATGAGGGAGGTCACGAGTCATATGGGAGGTGAAGAGTCACCTCATTTGTTATAAATACACCCTAATAGATTAAGAGAATGGAATTTTTGACTTTTCACCTTGGCTTCTCCAGGTTGGCATAGGAGAGAATATATTTCTTTAGAGGAGCAAGTGGTGACTTAATGTTCCACTATTGGGGCTAGTGTGGCAGCATTGCAAATATGTATCTAGGGAATTTCACTTAATATATGAATCTCTCAAAGCTGACACACTTTCATAAATATTTCCTAAGTGATTGTGACACTATTATTTCATTATTTGTAGTGTATGTTTACGTTAAAACATACTAACTAAAATGAACTATTTCGTTGGATTTGGTATGCATCATGTTGAATGTGCATTGTTACTTGATTTTATGGTCGTTATTATCTTGTGAGATACTTTGTAGGTTAACTAATGATTCTTTACATTATCTTGTGTGTCTCTTTTAGGATAATAGTATTACTTTTCTTCTAGAGGCGCACTCTTCCTTCTCCCTTTTGTGAAAGAAACTTATATACATTTCAATTGTATTCCCCACAGTGCCAACTTACTTACTTGTTACAAATATTGTTTATATAATCTATTATGTTGATAATTTTAGCCAAGGAAAATTCAAAAGTATAATGGAAACTAGCCTTATTTCCTGGTTGGGGCTCCTACTCCAAACAGTGTGAGGTCTAGTTGGGACTTCATACTGGGGAGACCCCCTTGGTTGATGAATTTCTAGCACCGTCAACAAGTCTTAATCTCATAAGGAAAATAATGTTTTAGCCAAAGATGAAGGCTAATATGTATCACATATAATCTTAGAAAATCAAAACTATCTCATATGAGGAATAAGCATATCTACACTTTTTTTGTGATTTGTGTTTATCCTTAGGTTGATTAAAGGAAAAATCATTTACATGTAGAATCCTTGAAATGTTTTGTACTGATATACTAAGCCAACTATGTCATCTACTTGTGCATAACCTTTGAATTATGGAAGGAACTTTCCTCAAAAGTAGAAGCTTGAGAAGGAAAGTGACGAGGTTGAAGTGTTGAAAATGTAAACAAACATGACTCTATACTTACTAAAATGTTGAGATAAATGAATATAAGGATTGGAAATATAACTCTATGAAAAATATTAGCCAAATACTACCAAGGCATGAATTTTGACTTTTATGAGGAATTTATTGACATCTTTGTAATATTTTTAAAGGAGCTCTATCAATACCACGTATAGGTCTAGCATGACATGTATGAAAGGTTGGATCTCTATATTTTGAAGATTTGAAAACTCATAAATTTAGTAGTGTATTAGTAAGAAACCTTTAATGTTTGATGAATAGTCTTCAAGGAACTATTTCTAGAATGTGACATTAAAGTTATCTTGATATTTTGAATCTACTATTTGATTTGTGGCTTAAATCAAGACATAGCCACATAAGAAAAGTATTTGACCTTTGTAGGTTCTGAAATATTGAAGTATCAAATATGTGCCTCCCTTTGAAAATGTTCCTTTATGTCTCAAAAAATGAAACATATGCCATAAACCTTGCATTGCAAATGATTTATAATAGGATATTTGAAGAATGGAACCTATTTTATGACTTATGGATGCTCAATCATGAAAAAAGGAAAGAAAGGTAACATTGACACTAAATATTCCTTTGAATAAATATTTCTTGTAATGGATTCAAAGAAGTTATTTAGATGATCATAAGTTTACCTGAGCATAAAATTTTAGATTGTTGAATTGATGAAGCCTAACAATTAGGATCTAAAGGTGACCCTTTTAAGGTCACTTGGTTAGCCCAAATATCTTGAGTGCAATTTTCAAAAAGAAATTTCGATTCCCTCTTCAAGCTCAGAAATGATTTCTTGATAAAATGTGTAGACCCATTATTATGATAAGTCAATGGCATAAATGACTAAAGACATTGAAGTTTTTATTGAATCTATTGATGTCATGAAATATATTTTGCATATACTATCATGAATCTTTGGGTTTTGAAGAATCATGAAGTTATTCTTTGCACATTGAAATGAAGCCAAAGTATTAATGGAAAAAATACTATTGTTGTTACAAGGATTTAGAGAAAGTGGAGTTTTTTGGATCATCATTGGACATCCTTGATGGATCAAGGATATTTTGATTATATGTTTTGAACAATTGAATATCTAGGGTTTGTAAGCCCTAGAAAGAAACAAATATTTGATAATAAATCCCTAGGGTTTATGGAAAAAAACCATAGGATTGGACGCTTCCGTTGAAAGAAGAAACCCTAACATTTGCAAGAAAGGAATGACATGATAATGATGATGTGGATGAGGTTGATAAAGGTGCTAAATGGATACAAGAATACTAAATATTAAGAGGGGGATGCCACTCTTTTAAAAATATAAGTATCTTATATCTCTCTTATTTGATTATTACTATTATTATTGTTTTACTAGTAGTTAGTCTCTTGTATTTGAATTCTTTTCTTGATTGTAATTGTTCTTCCATGAACTCCTAGTGAGTATTACAGGTACATAGTGAAGGTTTCCAAGGCTTTGGAAGCAAATGAAAAGAATGGAAGAACAAAGAAAAGCTTGTGACAATAGGAATTATGTTGATATATATTATACTAAATGATATTTGGACTCAAAGGGAGCATACATATTAGTAAGCTAAAATCATACCTTGATTTATGCCAAAAATAAGTAATCTATGAATTCCAAGATGAAGTATTCAATAGATGAAGTGACAACAAAATTTGTTGTCAAAATACGCTCTTTTAGGGTTTTTTCAGCACAAGGGTTTCAGGCCTCTTGATCACACACTATAGCTAATTTCTCGCTCGCTCACACCTCTACCACAGTGCTCTGACACCATCTTCTAACTGGGCGGACTCATATCGAGCCCTCACAGTAGAGGGGGATCTCCCCCCTCCTTCAAAGCATTGTTGTTTGGTGCTCATCGCCCGTTTGTTGAACCTTCTTCTAGTACCGGACAACACAAGGGGAAACAACATGAATCACCTGCTCTAGGAGCCTAATCATAATAATGAATGAGAGGTCGATTCCTTCCCAAATCTGAAAATAATCCCCAAGTGGTGATCCCTAACCACCACCTGGAACAATCTCTGCAATATATGTAGGATCACGCCATAATTTGCAACTTCATGGGAATTTTTCCTAGAGAATCAAATATACTATGATGGATCCAACTCAAATGGAAATTGAAAGCTCCATTTTACTTCTGCCTTGAGCCAAGGGTTTCTTTACAGTTATCTTTGAAGATCTTGATGATCGCAATAATATCCTGGACAATGGAACCTATTTCATGAACAACGTCAACTTATTCATGAGACATTGGGAACCCTGATACAATCCAGAGAAGGAACAATCCAACCCCCATCTGGGTTCGAATATATTCTCTGCCATAGGAATTTTTGGAAATAAATATTTTGGAATCGATCAGTAACTCCATCGGTGATTTTTTCCAAGTCTTATATATCACCAGGCGACGACAGTTCTCCTCCTACGCTCGCATTTGTGTATACATGAACATATCCCAACCTCTCTAGGAGTCTATGGAAATAGAATACCAAGATGAAACTTGGTCCCAGCTGCTGGATTATGAGCATGTTCCCTTTAAATGCAGGCTCTGTCATGAGTATGGGAACCTGTTCCAGGACTGCCCACAACAGGAAACTACTCCTTCCTCGACTCCCTCCCAATACAGCTTCTAGGAAGTACCAAGATGGTTTCCTCCACCCAGTAAATACCCTCCTCCCCAGGCTCCACTAGGCCCTCCTCAAGCAGCCCTAATTTCCCTTCCAACACTCGTTTTTCCCTCCTAGCAGAGTTGAGCGAGAAATAAAAACTAGTGAAATTTGTAGATGCACCTCCTTCATAAGAAGAAATGGAGGTTGAGATAGTTCTAGAAAACCATAAGAATAAATATCCAAGTAAACGCAAGTCGTCGGATGTGCAACCAACAGGAAAATAAATACAGCAAGTCCTTTCCCAAGTCCGACATGCCCTGGAACATGATGTTAAATTATACCAAATCAACTATGAAAAAAGGGTCATGGTAGCATACTTGCGTAGTTGGGAAAAATATGGATCAGTTGAAATCCCTCAGGGCAAGTTAGATCAATTCCACCATATATATAATTATTGGGAGAAAAAATCCAAGAACCAATGGAACCACCCCCTTATATGGCTCTAGCTATACAATATGGGGAAACACCCAACATGCGAGTGGAATCCAACTCGAGTTCTAGGAAAAAAGGTAGGCGGCTCATTAGTCAGGTGATTCAAGAAGCAGGGGTGATATTAGTTAACTTGAGCCAAACCAACATCCTGATGGAGTAATACTAACGCTCTCTCCCATCCCTACCCCATGAAGTTGGTATCGTGGAAGATAAGAGGCATCAACCCCAAGCGTAAGTTGAGGTACTTGAAATAACGGATTTAGAAGGAGAAACTGGATATCATAATACTACATGAAACCAAAGTAATGTTGGAAAAGCTCAGTGAAATCACAAATAGAAGTTGGCCAATGAAAAAGTGTATGGTGTTGGATGCAAGGGGTAGTACTAGTGGGATAGGAATCCTTTTGGATTGCAAATCTGTTTCCTTCCATAACTGGATAGCCACCCCCAACACTCTTTTGGGTCAATTTGACTACATTGCATCCGTAGAAAAAATTTGGCTAACTAGAGTTTATGACCCCACGTTGCCAAGGGAAAAGAGTGGATTTTTAAGGAGCCTACGACATCTAAAGGATCTGTTGGGTAACATTAGCTGGATTCTTGTTGGGGAATTAAATTTATCAAGGACCTGGGAGAAAATAAGGGAGGATTCAAAATACAGGATCTAATCACCTTCTCCATCCAAGAGACTATCCAAGACATGGTAGTTGAATATGCATATTTTGTGAATGCCTCCTTTACATGGAACATCTGATGGGAAGGTAAGCACCAGATGGCATCACTATTGGATCATTTTCTCATTTCTAATGATATCCTTCACTAGGATATATTTTTCCAAGCCTCGCTCCTCCCCTGCCTTAGCTCCAATCATTGGCTCATAGTCTAGAAATTTATTTGAGGATGGCTCCATGAAACTGCCCATTCTACTTTGATTCCTTCTATCTGGAAAAGCCAGATTTGATTTCTAAGCTAGAAGCATATTGGAAATATATCAATGTAGTTGGTTGAAACTAAATGGAAACTTTACATCTCAAGATGAAGGAATTAAAAGGGAAAATCAAAGAATATAAATGATCTAATTTTAGCAATATACATTAGGAAAAATGAAGGTTGGAGGAAGCCATGCAGACAATCCAGCAGAAAATCATCTTGGAAGGGAGAACTGAAGACCTGAATTTTTAGGAGGGATAGGTTCTAAATGACCTCGAACAACAATGAAAATAGGAGGGAATATTTTGGAGGAAAAAATCAAGAGTTCAATGGCTTAAATAGGGGAAGCACAACACAAAATTATTTCATAGAACAATGTTGAAGCACAGGTAGTTTATTCGAATCTTTTCACTCAATGGATCTGATGGCCAATGACTCGTGAAACATGAAGAGATCTCAGAATATTTGATCGGGCATTTCTAATATTTTTTCACAAAACCCAAAGTCAACAGGAGTGATCCCATTTCTAGAATCAGGCAGTGCATACCGAAATTAATCTTGGAAGATCAGAACAAGGCTCTCATGTGGGATATATCCTATGAAGGGTTGGAAGAATTTGTTTGATAACTCCCTGCAAACAAAGCTCTAGGACTGAACGTATTCACTTTTGAATTCTTCAAAGCAGGATGACACTTCCTTGGAATGCAAATCCACGAATTAGTGGAAGACTCTCGCCACTATCAACGACTTTGGTCTGGGTTGAATGCGACATTTATTATTATTATTCCAAAGAAAGGTGTGGCATTGAATCCTAGTAGTTTCCATCCAATTTCCCTCTGTAATGTTATATATAAAATTATTTCAGGAATTCTAGTCCGCTGGTTAAAACCCTTATTTAAAGAAATAATTGGGCCAGAGAATTCTGGTTTTGTGGAAGGTTGGTATATCATGGATGGTATACTGGTTTCCCATTATGTAGTTCACTCTCTATACAAATCCAAATCTCTAGGTATGCTTATCAAACTTGATCTCTCAAAATCTTACAATCGCCTGAATTGGAACTATCTTGTGTCCATGCTTGAAGATTTCAGTTTCTCACCCTCCTAGATTAGTAGGGTCAAATCTATGATTATAACTCCCTTTTATTCCATCCTTGTGAATGGGGATCCTTCACACACATTCCCGGGGTCCCGAGGTCTTCGATAGGGGGATCCTATACCCCCCTTCCTTTTCATCATAGCAGTTGAAGGACTAAACATGACCATGAAGGTTGTGGTAGAGTCCTGCACTCTCCAGGGTTTAAAAATTTCTTGGGATGCCCCTTCTATCACCCACCAACAATTTTTTTATGAAAATATGTTATTTTTTGAACCAACCCTGAAATAATCTAGACAATTTGGTTTTATCCTTGAGGAGTTTTCGTAGGCATCGTGCACATTAATCAATGGAGACAAATTAGATATCTTCTTTTTCAACACTCACCCAAGGGTGCAAAGCCATCTGGCCTAAACACTTGGCTTCGAGATTGGCTCACTACTAAGCACATATCTCGGGGTCCCTCTAGTTTCTAATTCCATCAAGATAACACATTGGAAATACATTCTAAATCACATAGATCGAAAGCTCTCCAGTTCGACCTTTATAGTCCTAAACTCTCTCTGTAGACTTGTACTTTTTAAATTCATTCTTCAAGCTATCTCGATATATAAGCTTTCATCCCTTACGACCCCCTGAATCATATACAAGGATATAACAACAAAATTTTTGAAATTCCGTTGGTCAGGACCACAGATCAGGCATAAATGGGATCTTGTAGCCTGGGACAAATTATGTAAACCAAAGGTCCATGGCAGCCAAGAGCTTATGGATCCTGAACTATTGTCACATTTTCTTAGTGCCAAATTATGGTGGTAGTGGTTGTAGGGAGGTCAGGAGATCTGGAAGGTGATTTGGTCATTTAAATATGGCACTGATGGGAGGAAAGATCCTTTGAATTCCCACCACAACCCACCGAATGGATCCTCCATATGGAATCAGGTGAAAGAAATCGGGCTTTGATACAAGGCCACAGCTTCTAGGAAATAAAAAACATATGCAAGGCTAGATTTTTGGAAGAGGCATGGATGAAACACCCCAGATTAAATCTGGAGGACAATATTTAGGATATTCAAGCTTTCACCACTCACCTGGGATTGGAAAAAGTAAAGGATTTTTGGATCGACACCAACAATATGGAAAAGTGGTGAGAATGGAAGTCTCTAGAGAATTGGTCAACACATAATCTGGCCCTGGATTGGGATGAACTCACTCTGATCCTTCGACACTCCCATATTCTAAACAACGGGGAACCTGAAAAACTAGGTTGGGGTAATCTTCCAAAAGGTACGTTTTATCTTAAAGAATCTTATTTGATTTTATCCATCTCAGGAGATTAGGCTCCTGATCCCTCATGGAAACAGATCTAGTACTCAAATTTGTGTCCAAAGGTTTCATTCTTTCTCTGGTTAATCAGGAAAGGAAAACTTCTTACATGGGTAAAAATTATGAAAAAAGGGTTATGTGATCCTTCTCGATGCCCTTTGTGCATTATAAAGGAGGAAAAAACTGACAATTTAATGAAGTTTTTCTCAAAGGCACGAGAGCTCTAGGACCATATTGCCTAATTTTTCGGGCTAATTTATCAGTTGAATAATAGTCTCAAACAATCGCTAGAGATGTGGTGTTGGACACTCTTTAAAAATCCCATTATCAATAGGGCATGGTATATCTCTTAGGGATTTGTCCTCTAAAACCTTTGGAAATCAAGAAATCAGGAACTATTCCACTCAAAAAACATCCAGACTAATCAGGTGTGGAAAACATTACTGAGTAATATCAAGGAAAATATTTTTATCTCCCTCTGGATGGAGGAGGAGTGGAAAGCAGAGGGCAGGGAACGAGAAATTTTGATAGCTTTATCTCTATGCCCAGACTCCATTGTTTTAGCACCTGCAAGCCTCCAGCTAATGAGAGATTTATCACCCAACACCTTCATACGACCTCCTTAGGAATTCTATAAGCTCAACTTTGATGGTGCCTCCAAAGGCAACCCAGGACAGAAAAGTATCGGGGGAGTAATCCACAATGACAGAGGTACAGCGGTGAAGTTCTATGCAACCTCATGTGGCATTTCCACCAGCAATGTGGTTGTATTCCTGGTGCTGGAGAAATTATTACAATTTGTTTTGGATTTTGGATTGAAAAAATTGCAGGTCACGGGCGATTAAAAAACTTCAATAACCATCCTACAGAAATTAATAAACATGTCCCCCTCTAAAAGGGTGACTAAGAGTTGGAGGTTGGAGCTTATTGGCGAACATATTCACTCTAGGCTACCCTCCTTTGAATATGTAATCACCGAGCACGTTGACCGGGAATGTAACAAAGCGGCCAACAAACTTGCAAACTAGAGTAGTGATCATCAGGGCTAGGAACTCATCTAGGATTGGCCCTCACCCCCACAAGATGCCACCCTTGAGGAATTGAGAAGGATTGTTGATTCAAAAGAGGCCTCCCTAATGGGGGTGAATAACCAACCAAATGTTGTTAACGAGGGAACGTGTGGGAATTCATGAGGAACACATGGCCGCAGGTGCGAGGACCAGCCTCCTCATCCTTTCAATGTACCTTGTGTATGAGAGAGTATAATGTAACCTTTGTGAGACCTCATTTAGTGTCAGAACTCACAGGAGGTGGCGTCCGTCATAGATTTATGGAGGGTGGCGAGGTATGCTATTAGACATTCTGGGTTTGGTTGTGATATGGAATTGGCAGTGTGAGCTCTAGGCAAGGAAGTGGTTATTTCTAAGGGCAATGTGTCTAGGAGAGGTGGTGTCTTCATTGTCGACATCCCCTCCTCCGCTTACAAGTGTGCATTATTTTTAATTTCCAGTTTGGTATTCAGATTAGGGTTATTATTCTTAGCTTTCTGGTTTTGGTTGTGTTATGTTGGTCATGTAGGGGTCTAGCAATATTCCCTTCGTCCTGGAATAAAATTTGATTCGTTTCCTTCAGCGGTCCCTTCTCGGGGTACTATAAGGCTTGGCGGTGTTTGTGGAGCAGAGATATTGGATTCTAGGTGGTTTGGTTAGTTAGGGTTCTTCTCAAGGAGCGGGACAGTGAATTGATCATGGCTGATTTGAATTTTTGGTTCTTTACATTCATTTTGGGCAAGTTTTTTGTGGTCTCGCTGGGGTGTGGTTCGTTTCTCCTTGGTGATAATTAAGGTTTGGGAAGCTATTCATCGGTCAACCTTAGTTCATCCCTGTGGTGTCAGGTTGGTAATCATGTGTCTGGTTCTCCGTTTGGCACACTCCTCTTCTCAAATTAAGCCCAATTTAGGCAGCTTGAGGGGTTGTGAGTCTCTCTCAGAAATGGAGTTGGCAACCAATACCAATATCTTTAGGCGGTGCAATAATAATGGAGGTCACTCGGGTCAATTTTCCCCTGGTGGTCATGGTGGCGTCAAGGTGGGTCTCTTTATTTGGGTGGTTTCTGAATTTGTTGGTTGCAATGGTCGGGGTGGCTCAGTGGTTGGTAATGGGAGTCACACCCCACAGAGTCAACAACGTGGCAGTTCAGCTCATCGTGACGGTTCGGGGAGACAGGGGATGGCTCATCATGTGGGATGCTGTCAGCAGCAAAATTTTAGTTTCAAGCACTGTTGGGATTTGATACAATATGTTCCTGAATGCCTGGAAACCTCAGAGCGGGTGAGGTAGGAGGAACATGTTGAGATAATTGCTACTTTGAACAAAATGCACTATTTTCAGTTCCATGTCCGTGAATGCGTAGTGGTGCTCTAGCAAGGCCAAAACATGTTATCTGAGAAAGTAGAGAAATTGGAGGCTTGGATGGCTCATTTAGAATATCACTTGTTGAAATGGAAACAAGAAATGCCACCCCAAGGGGGCTTCTAATTTAATTTTCCCTTAATAAAATTAGAAGTAAAATTGTAATTCCATCACATGACAACTTGTAAGTGTTAACTGAATCAGGGAGACTTAGTTAGCTCAGTTAATTTGAGTTGAGGGTAAAACAGGGGACATGTAGAGTCCACTCTAAGTTTTAGGGGGTCTAGTTATAGCTGTTTGTGAGTTGTAAGTAGTTAACTCAATTATTTGAGCTAAAATCAGTTTAACTAGTTCTAAATGAGGGATGAGATAGTGATAGGTCCACTGAATTAAATATGATTTAATTCAAAAGAAGTGGTCAATAATTTAAGTGATAATTCGCTATAAATAGTTGTTGCATGTCAGTTCTAAGGAAGGCCTAATTGAGATTGGAATTAAAGGGAATATAACTATCAGTTGTATAATTCAAAATTTGTATAGGTCATGCATGAGGTCATCAGGATCTCTTGAAGGAATTGTGCAATCAATTCTTGGTAATTTCCTATTTAATAGGGCCACAATTCCTCTAATAATGCATAAACAGGGCTGGTCAGACAGAGGCAAATAATTGGTTAATTATTGGACTAATTTTTCCTAGATCAGAGTGAGGCAGTCAACAGAGTGCAGAGGTTTCTCAAGAATGGAAATAACATTTTATTTTTTCATGATCTTGACTTTATGAAATATAAAAATAGTGGGGTTTTGAGTAGTTTCTTTCCTCGGATACATCTTGTGTTGTGCGATTGATAATTTTTTTCTCTTACTTATTATGTGACTGTGAGATCAAAATTGGTTTCCAAAATTTGTAGATTCATTCAGTATTTTTTTTAATACATTAAAACATCAGTTGAATATATTTAGATATTTCTATATGGTATCATATTAGGAATCAAAATAGAAGAGAAGAACCAAAGTTTGTTTTGAACAGGTACATTGAATTTGTAGATTTATTCTTCACGACCAATAGTAGATCAAGATGTATTTCACTGGATTGAGAATCGAATATGCCCTTGAGGGAAATTCGAATTACATAGCATGGAAGGATAGGATGGAGGCAGTGCTAGAGGACAATGGACTGAAGGAATTCATAGACAATTATATTCCCCATCCCATAGCAACAAATTCTCAACTTCTTGATGTATGGAAGAAGAATATAGCAAAGGCGATAATGATCTTGTTAGAAGGAGTTGGAGCTCATATTGTCTCAAACCTGCATGGAAAAGTGACTCCATATGCTATGTGGAAGGCCTTAATATATATTTTTCAAAATATCAGTGACCACATGAAGCTGGAATTGAAGGACAAGATTAGAAATATCAAGATGGAGAAGGGCGACACAATTCCAAAATCTTAACGAATTTTACTCAATTTCAAGATGAGATTGGAAGTGTTGGGGTAAAATTTTCCCATGATTATTTGGTGATCCTAGCACTTCTAGGCCTTCCCAAGAGCTATCATAGATATCAAGACACAGTGAATGGGAGGGATAAGCTATTAGAGTGGGAGTGATTATGGTCTGACTTGGTAAAAGAAGAGATTCGGCAGAACACTAGAGATGGATCCTCATCAAAGACTGATGAGGAGGAGAATCGTGCCTTGGCTAGAAAGAAGAAGAAAGGGAAAGGGAAGGTGTCCCATTCCAAATCGGATTCCAGATAGGTAGGAAAGAAGTGTGACTTGTTAAAGGTAAAATGTTTTCACTATCATGATCATGGACATTATGCTACAAAGTGTTCACACAAGAAGACCAACAATAAGTCCTCAGGAGCGGTAGGTGAAGCACTTTCTTCACAATTAGAGTTGAATTTCACCCTCATCGCATGCATGGTTTCATTGGTGATGGGTTTTGTGTGGTACTTAAATTTTGGAGCTTTGTTTCATATGACCAACAACAAACAATTCTTCAGTAGCTTGGAGGAGAAGGATCTCCAGATGCACATCGAGATAGGAGATGACGGAACATATAACGTTACTGGAGTTGGTACAGTTTCCTTTCAGAGGGAGTCAGGTAATCCTCTCACATTAAAAGATGTCATATATGTTCCTTGTTTAAATAATAATTTGGTTTTTGTTGCTAGGTTTGAAGATCACGGATATGATGTGATATTCAGTGAAAGAAAGGCGTTCCTTCGTCACAAATCCACGAAACAGGTGAAAAATGTTGGGGTGCAAGTAAATAACCTCTACAAATTGGATGTAGAATATTATGTTTCCTTGAGCACGAAAGTAGAGAAGGTGGAGAGCTGAGACATCAGTGAGTTATGGTGTTGAAATGGAACCAAGGAATGGCACCCCAAAGTGGGGCTTCTGATTTAAATTTCCCTTAATTAAATTGGAAGAGAAATTGTAATTTCATTTAATGATACCTTGTATTAGTTAACTAAGTCAGAATGGCTGAGTTAGCTTAGGAAATTCGAGTTGAGGGTCTAAGAGGATGCATGTAGAGTTCTCCCATGATTTAAGGTGGTCCGGTTACAGTTTTTTTTGAGTTGTAATTAGTTAACTCAAGAAATTTAGTTAAAATCAGTTTAACTAGTTCTAAATGAGTGATGAGCTAGTGAGAGGTCAAGTGAATTAAATCTGATTTAATTCACAAGTAGTGATCAATTAGTTAACTGATAATTCACTATAAATATTTTTTTCATGTCAATTTTAAGGAAGGCCCATTTGAGACTGAGGTTAAAGGGATGGTAACTATTAGTTGTATGGTTAGAAAATTGTACAGGTCAGTTATAGAGTCAATTGGAGGCCTAGGAAGGATTTCACAATCAAGGCAAGTGATTTTACTATTTAATAGGGATTTAATTCCTCAAGGAATGTGTGATAAAGGCAGGGTTAAAAAAGGAATATAATTGGCTAAGATTTGTCCATTTTTTCCTAGATCAAAGTGAGATAGTTGGCAGAGTGCAGGAATTTCTCTAAGAGAGAAAGCATTGTTTTGTTTCATGATATTTGACTTTATACAATATGCAGATAGTGGGGTTTTATGCAGTGTGATTTCCACAGATACATCTTGTGTTGTGCGATTTCTTATTTATTTCTCTTACTTTTTATGTGATAGTGTGATCGTGATTTGTTTCCGAAAATTGTATAAGGATTTAGTACCTTGTTTTATTACATTACAATATCAGTTTGAATCCTGTTGTTAGATTTTCTACATGGTATCAAAGTGCCAGGAATCACAATAAGAAGGGATTAACATAGTTTTTTTTATCAGTTTCGAATTTGCAGATTTATTCTTCAGGATCCAGTAGCATATTAAGATGTCTTTCAATGGCTTGAGACTCAAATATGCACTCGAGGGAAATTCAAATTATATTTCATGGAAGGACAGGATGGAGGTAGTGCTTGAGACAATGGATTGAAGAATTTCGTAGATACTAATGTCCCACAACTCATAGCGGCATATGCTCAACTTCTTAATGCATGGAAGAATAATGTAGCAAAGGTGAGAAGGATCTTGTTAGAGGGAGTTTGAGACCATATTGTCTCGAGCCTCCATGGGAGCCTCCATTTGGTGATCCTAGCTCCTATAGGCCTTCCTAATAGTTGGAATACCTACCAAGACTCTGTTAATGGGAGGGAGAAGTTTCTAGATTGGGAGCGACTATGGTCTGATTTGGCACAAGAATAAATTCAGCAGAGCACCAGAGATGGATCCTCATCAAAGACTGATGATGAGGAGAATTGTGCCTTAGCTAGAAAGGCGAAGAAATGAAAATGGAAGGTGTCCCATTCCAAAATCTGAGACCGGAAAGGCACACAAGAAGCGAGACTTGTCAAAGGTAAGATGTTTCAATTGTCATGAGAATGGACACTATGCCACAAATTTTCCACAAAATAAGAACAACAAGAAGGCTTTAGGAGGAGCATCAGGTGAAGAATTGACTTCACAGTTCGAGTTGGACTTCACCCTCATCACACGCATGGTGTCATCGGTGATGGGATCTATTTGGTACTTGGATAGTGGAGCTCCATTCCATATGACCGGCAACAAATAATTCTTCAGTAGCTTGGAGGAGAAGGATCTCCAGATGCACATCGAGATGGGTGACGATGGGAGGTATAGCGTTACCGGTGTAGTTATAGTTACCTTTCAGAGAGAGTTAGGGAATCCCCTCATACTAAAATATGTTATTCATGTACTTTGTTTAAAGAAAATTTGGTTTTTGTTGCTATGTTGGAAGATCGTGGATATGATGTGATTTTCAATCAAGGAAAGGTGTTTCTTCGTCACAAAGCCATGGGACAGCTGAAAAATATTGGGATTCGAGTGAAGAAATTATACAAACTTGATATAGATGAAATCACAACATTTATCAGTAAATCAGAGAAGGTGTAGAGCCAAAGCATCGGTGATTTATGGCACAGGAGGTTGGCCCATCTACACCAGACTGCATTGAGGATCATGCAACATATTTCTACAGGACTTACAAAGGTTACACTTACACAGAGAGACACATTCAAAGGATTTACATTGGGGAAGTATAAAAATTCCACCTTTCATGATAAGGAAATCCAAGAAATGAAAATCCTTGAGAGAGTTCACTCAAACGTGTGTGGACCGTTCTCGACAGCTTCCAAAAGAAAGCACAGGTATTATGTGATTTTTGTTGATGATTTTTCAAGAAAGTGTTGGATTCTCTTCATGCAAAACAAATATCATATGTTCACCAAGTTTTGTGAGTTCAAGACACTTGCCAAGAAATATACAAGGCAGAAGGTGAAGGCTCTGAGGAGCAATAATGGTGGAGAATAAATCTCTAACGAATTCAAGACATTTTGTGACCCATAAGAAATTTGAAGAGAATTGATTGCACGTCATGACCCACAACAGAATGGGGTTGCAAAAATGTAAATTTTTGTAGATGTTCTATGCTTGAAGCAACTTTACTTTTCTTACAGCGATCACACAAGTAGTTAAGTAAAATGCTGATAGAACATATAAGTGGATCTTATAGAAGACAAACCAGAAAACAGAAAAAATGTGATGGTGCGTTACGGCGGTCAATAGGATGCTTCAACCAGCAAAGTCTCCTTGATCAGCCAACGCAGAATGTGTCACAACAATCCTCCAATCAGCTACCGAGTCAACCCAAGTCAACTCCAGAAAAGTCAACGTTGTCCAGAAAAGTCAACGCAGGGCATCAAGCTAAAAGTCAACGCAGCAACAGTTTGGTCAACCCTTTGACCTCGATTTCTGTGCCAAAGTGTACGGCCTCTCAAAATCGAACTTTCCAATAAGTTTCAGCCCTTTCGGACCATGCGTTGACCAAAGTCAATGCTGGTCAAACTTCCAGCAAAACCCTAGCTGCAGAAATTCGTCCTTCAGCTCAGTCGTACAGATTCGTCCTCCTTCTTCTTCACACGTGTGGGCTGAACTTGTCCTCTAAGGAGCTCGTACTAAATCAGATGAGAGAAGAAGATGTGTGTTGAGTTGTGATGAAATGCTCTCCAACTTTGCCCGTATTTATATCCATCATTGGGGTGTGTGACACATCTGCTGGGGGTGTGAAACCTTAAGGCCGACCTGCACATATAATTTATTATAAATAATAAATTCAAAATAAATGTTCTGCTCATCGGATTAAGATATATTTTATATGGATTTTACACCTCTCCGAAAGAGGAATCCAACAAAAATATTAGCCTCTTAATCTGAGCATCACAACATGGAGTTTGGCCCTAGTTGTCCAAATTTAACAAAAAAAAAGAAAAAAACTATTGTGGGAGAAGTATGAGCTATGATGCATGATCAGGTCCCACTGTTGCATCTGTGGGCGGAAGCATGAAATACAAGAGTAAGTGTGCAAAACAGAAGTCATCATTGGATACTTGGGATGAGTACACTAGAGGAGGATTTTTCAGGTAAGAGATCGGAGGTGTCATATTTTAAAATTTTTGGTTCATCTGTTTATTTCCATGTGAACAAAGATGCCAGGAAGCAACTAGATACAACAAATGAGTTGGGGATATTTTTGGGGTACACTGATACACTTCAAAACTATTAGGTGTACTTTCCAGCACACATGAAGACAGTGGTCAGCAGAGATGTGAAGTTTGATGAAGACAAAACCATGTGATTATCCCTTGAGAGGGAGCTTGAGTTGCATGCAGTTGAGGAGCTCTTAGCTCCAAAGGATGAACCTTAGGTTGTGGAGCAGCCACAAGCAGAGGAACAGAGAGTGGTAGAAACCAATCATGCATATCCATCCATCAGAGATGGAAGAAAGCGCACTAGAGAGGCTAAAATATTATTGTTGGATGCGAGAGATCATGTGGGAGCACCCACATATAGCGTAGGCAGAGAAGGTGCCTAGAGTGGTACATTAGATAAATTTCTATTATGAGTGAAGGTATTGTGATAGAACCATCCTCTTTTGAGGAAAAAATGCAACAACTAGTGTGGGTTGATGCCATGGTTGATGAGTATGACTCCATTATCAGAAACAATGCATGGGAAGTTGTCCCAAGGCCATTGGGGAAGTAATTTGTATGATATAGGTGGGTCTACAAGGTGAAGCAGGAAGCAGATGTAAGTGTGGAGAAATACAAGGCTAGATTTGTGGACAGAGGGTTCTCTCAGGTGGAGGGGATTGACTATGATGAGACTCTTGCACCAGTCACAAGGTACTCATCCATTATATACATCCTTGCACTCTCAATGCAGATGGGATGGAAGATACATCAGATGGATGTAAAGACAACCTTTATCAATGGATTTATTGAGGAATAAGTGTACATTGAGAAGCCAAGATATTTTGAGACCTTAGATAGGGAGTCACATGTGTGCATACTCAAGAGATAATTGTATGGATTGAAGAAAGCACCACGTGCTTGGTACACCAAGATTGAATATTGTTTCACCGGTTTGGGCTTCACCAAGAGTGAAGCGTGTGAAAACCTATATCATATTGTGGTGGATGTTAATATTTTGATTATTGTACTTTATGGTGATGATCTGACACTAATAGGTGATGAGAAACTCATAAATTATTCCAAAGATGATCTTGCAAGAGAATTTGAGATGAAGGACATGGGGATCTTGCACTATTTCCTTATATTGGAAATATGGAAAAGAGATAGGGAGCTATTTGTATATTAGGGCAAGTATGCCAAGGATATTCTGAGGAAGTTCCACATGGAGGGAAGAAAACCCATGGGGACTCTTCTTGTGGGAAAATGGAGGAAGGAGGATGCTACTTCAAGCGAAGTAGTGGATGCTACTGTTTACAGACAGCTTGTGGGGTCACTCATGTATTTAGTGAACACTCAACCCGACATATGCTACACAGTTAACCAGTTGATCCAAGATATGGTTAATATGACCAAGCTCTTTTGGAAGGAAAGGAAGCATGTGTTTAGATATATCATAGGCACTACAGAGTATGTATTATGCTACAGAGGGAGTGAAGCTTCAAGACTTCACCAATGCAGATTGAGTAGGGAGTCCATCCGACACAAAGATCGCATCAGGAGGCATATTCAGAATAGGATTAGCAGCAGTTTCTTGGTACAAAAGGAAATAGATATCATTTTCACTCATTTCAGCAAAGGCAGAGTAAATGGTGGCTAGTTAGGAAGCATGCGAGGCCATCTAGATGAGGAAGATACTTGCTGGTTTGTTTTGTCAACAGATGTATCCAATAGTGATACATTGTGATAAACATAGCTACATCAAACTCTTGGTTAATCCAATATTCCATGATAGGTCCAAGAATATTGATATCTGGTATCACCACCTCAGATATTGTATTCAGAGGTGGATTATGTCATTAAGGTACATTCCCACGGAGGAGAAGGATGCATACATCTTGATGAAGGCACTGGAAAGAAGAAAATTTGAATTCCACAAAGGTAGGATCGGGGTAGAAGATTATCCCTTTCTTGTTGAGAGGGAGTGTTGAAATGGAACCCCAAATTGGGGCTTCTGATTTAATTTTTCCTTAATTAAATTGGAAGAGAAATTGTAATTTCATCTCATGACAGCTTGTATTAGTTAACTAAGTTAGAATGACTGAGTTAGATTAGGAAATTCGAGTTGAGGGTCTAAGATGATGCATGTAGATTTCTCCCATGATTTAAGGGGGGCCCGTTATAGTTTTTTGTGAGTTGTAGTTATTTAAATCAAGAAATTGAGTTAAAATCAGTTTAACTAGTTCTATTTGAGTGATGAGCTAGTGAGAGGTCAAGTGAATTAAATCTGATTTAATTCACAAGTAGTGATAAATCAGTTAACTAATAATTTTGTATAAATAGTTACTACATGTCAGTTCTAAGGAAGGCCCAATTGAGGCTAAGGTTAAAGGGATGACAACTATCAGTTGTATAATTAGAAAATTGTACATGTCATTTATAGAGTCAGTGGGAGGCCTAGGAAGGATTGTGAAATCAAGGCAAAGGATTTTCCTATTTAATAGGGATTTAATTCTTCAAGGAATGCATGAGCAAGGCAGGCTAAGTAGAGGCAGAGAATTGGCTAAGTATTTGTCTAATTTTGCCTAGATTAGAGTGAGACAGTTGGCAGAGTGCGGGAATTTCTCTAAGAGAGAAATCATTTTATTGTTTCATGATCCTTGACTTTATACAATATACAGATAGTGGGGCTTTAGGCAGTGTTCTTTCCCCAGATACATCTTGTGTTGTGCGATTGATTATTTCTTTCTCTTACTTGTCATGTGATTTTGCGATCTTGTTTTGTTCCATAAACTGTATAAGGATTTAGTATCTTGTTTTAGTACATTACAAGATCAGTTTGAATCCCATTGTTATATTTTCTACATATTGCACAAGAGATTGGGCCATCTACACCATGGCACTTTGAATATCATGCAATAGATTTCTACAGGAATTCCAAAGGGTGCACTTGCGCAGCGAGATACATGCAAAGGGTGTACATTGGGGAAGTATACCAAAGCCACCTTTCATGGTAAGGAAAGTTGAGAAAATGCAATCCTTGAGAGAGTTCACTCATACGTGTGTGGACCATTCTTGACAGCTTCCATAGAAAAACATGGGTATTATGTGATTTTTGTAGATGATTTTTCACGAAAGTGTTGGATTTTTTTCATGCAGAAGAAAGATTAGGTGTGCTCCAAGTTTTGTGAATTCAAGGCACTTGTTGAGAAAAATACAAGGAATAATGTGAAGGCTCTGAGGAGTGAAAATGGTGGAGAATATGTCTCTAACTAATTCAATAACTTCTATGCCTCAGGATGAATTCGAAGATAATTGATAGCACCTCATAACCCACAGTAGAATGGGGTTACAAAAAGTAAAAGAAAAACTATTTTGGGAGCAACATGAGCTATGTTTCATGATCAGGTCCTACTATTGCATCTGTGGGTAGAGGCATGAAATACAATAGTATTTTTACAAAACATAAGTCCTCATCGGATGCTTGGGATGAGTACACCAGAGGAATATTTTTCATGTAAGATACCAAATGTGTCACATTTTAAAATTTTTGGTTCATCAGTTTATTTCCATGTGACCAAAGATGTCAGGAAGAAGCTAGAGCCAACAACTAAGTTGGGGATTTTTTTTGGGTACAATGATACACCTCACAACTATCGAGTGTACTTTCCACCACACACGTTTAAATTGGTAAGAAGAGATGTGAAATTCGATGAAGATAAATCCATGCGAATTTCCCTTGAGAGGGATCTTCAGTTGCAGGCAGTTGAGGAGCTCTTGGATCCAAAATAATAACCTCACTATGTGGAGAAGCCATAAATATAGGTGCAGAGAGTGGAGGCACCCACTCATGTAGAGACATCCCGAGATGGAAGGAATCACACCATATATTTTGACAGGTTGTTTCCAGATGCGAGAGATAATCTGGGAGAACCCACATCATAGCGTGGGCAGAGAAGGTCCCCAAACCAATACAATAGATACATGGATCTTATGAATGAAGGTATATATATAGAACCATCCTCTTTCAAGGAAGAAGTACAACACCCAGTTTGGGTTGATTACATGGTTGAGGAGTATGACTCCATTATCAAAAATAGTGCATGGGAATTTTTCCCAAGACCATAGGGGAAGTCGATTGTAGGATCCAAGTGGATATACAAGGTGAAGAAGAAAGTGGATGGGAGTGTGGAGAAGCACAAGGCCAAGTTCATGGCCAAAGGGTTCTCTCAGGTGGAGGGGGTTGATTATGATGATACTTTTACACCAGTCACAATGTACTCATCAATCAGATCCATCCTTGCACTCTTAGTGCAGATGGGATGGTAGATGTATCAGATGGATTTAAATACAACCTTCCTCAATCGGGTTATTGAGCATGTTATAGCATCATTTCTCACCTTCATATGATTCATGATTGCTTTTATGGCTTTGGGCACCCATTCCTACAGACTTGGACAAATTCACTTAAAAACAGTGTAAAAATCCCCATACACGGTTATGCCCAGACTTTTCCGCGTGTATATGCGAGTCCACATGCACTTTTCCGCATATGCCATTAAAATCATTAAAAATATATATATAAATTCCCTATTTTCGGGCTGGGTTGATGGTTACTCAGGTAGTTCAACCACCCCAGCACGTGGCCAACTGTTTCCAACTGTTGAAACTACTTTGAGGGAGTATAAAAGCACCTCATGTGTATGGCCTAAGGGAGAGAGAGAAATTATTGATATTATACTATGTTGGTATTCCCTATCCAAGTCTGATTCCCCATGCCTCCTGCACTTTCCCAGTTCATTACAGGAAACCCTTGTTTCTTGGAGATGCTCATCTTCCTATGTGTCATCTCGTATACACCAGTTTGGAAGGAATCTTAGCGAGGCAAGGGCGGGACGGATCCGGACGACGGTCTGCTCGAAGATCATGGAAGGATTCAGGTGATCTCTCCACTCGTTATTTTTGTACATGCTATTTATAATACAGAAGTACCATCTTGTTCCCGAAATATACGTGTTAGTGTCCACTTGAATATATGAGAATATTTTTATTTAAGCATTAATGATGGTTTATCTAATGTTTCTTATGGATTTCACTAACATTTAGAGTAGATGTATGCTGTACAACCAGTTCTTCGTGCTTGTTTCTTCTTGTCTTTTAGGTTAAGAAGGAAGGACGGTTGCTGGGGGTTTGGACCCCGCGGGATCTGCTTCAACCGTAGGACCTACAGGTAACTTCCTTGATCTACTCTATTTAGTTTTCATGAACATGTATGGTTGTGTGAGTCCTTCTTAAGTAGCATGCCCCTGCTCTGTGGAGTTTGTAACCCAACGAACCTCTAGGGTGATTTTCCCCGAAACAGAGCAATAGGTGTATATTGATCAGACAGAATATTTTGAGACCTTTGACATAGATTCGCATGTGTCTAGACTCAAGAGAGCATTGTATGGGTGAAGCAAGCACCTCGTGCATGGTACACCAAGATTGACAATTATTTCATTATGTTGGGCTTCACTAAGATTGAAGCAGATGTGAACCTTTATAATATTTTTCTAGAATGTAAGATTTTTATTATTGTACTTTATGTCGATGATCCGATACTGACAGGTGATGAGCAACTCATCAAGTCTTGAAAAGAGGATCTTGCAAGAGAATTTAAGACAAAGGACCTGGGGCTCTTGCATTATTTCTTGGGATTGGAAATTTGGCGAATAGATGGAAAGTTATTTGTATCTTAGGGAAATTATACCAACGAGATCCTCACGAAGTTCCATATTGAGGGCAGCAAACCCACGGAGACTCCTTGAGAAGGAAACTGGAGGAATGAGGATGTTACTTCAGGTGAAGTAGTAGATGCTACTGTTTACAGGAAGCTTGCATGTTCACTCATGTATTTGGTGAACACATGACCAAACATATGCTATGCAGTTAACAAATTTAGTAAAGTTATGGTTAAGCCTACCAAGATCTTTTGGAAGTTAGACAAGCATGTGTTTAGATACCTCAGAGGCACTATAGAGTAAGGGCTATGGTACAAACAGATAGAGGGACTGAAGCTTCAAGGCTTCACCGATGTATATTGGGCAGGGAGTCCATTCGACAGGAAGAGAAAATTAGGGGGGATCTTCAACATAGGATCAATAGCAGTTTCCTAGTACACCAGGAAACATAGATCAGTTGCACTCAGTTCAGCGGAGGCAGAGTACATGGCAGCCATTCAGGTAGCATGTCAGGCCATCTGGATGAGGAAGATACTTGTTGGCTTGTTTGGTCGACAAATGGATCCAATAGTGATTTATTTTGATAACCAGAGTTGCATCAAACTCTCGGTTAATCCAATTTTTCATGACAGGTCCAAGAATATTGATATTTGGTATCACTATTTTTTGGTCCAATCTGCTAGTGTATATTAGGCTTTAATTTCTTATCAATCCGAGTAGGCACACTTAGAGGTACTTGTCTAAAATCTATAGACCTAGAAAGATTTAGTTTCCTAAATGAGGGTTTGTTGCAGTAGGATCCAATACTCTTTTACAAGAGATTTTTCTTTATCTCCTTACACACTTAAACACCTCTTCAGTTAAAATAGATCTAATCTCCTAAAAAAAAGCAACTGAGTTCTTATAGTTTGTCTGAGATTCTAGTCCTTTTACAAGGACTCTATTCACAAAATCTCTTCCAAATTCTTGGATTAACACACTAAAATAAATTATCTAATTCTTATGGTTTGTCTGAGATTCTAGTCCTTTTACAAGGACTCAACTCACATAATCTCTTCCAAATTAGCACACTTAAATCATACTCATTAAAAAAAAAACAGAAATCAAGGTAATAATCTTGAAGTCAATCAATAGTTAAATCCTCTTACAAGGTTCATTCATTAAACTATTAATTGAATTTTGCAATTATAACCATGAACATCAAGGAAAAATGATAAATGAAACAGTAAACACAACTTCTAATTAATATTCATGAACTTACAACATAAGAATTAAGTAAAAATTCACTATCAAATCTGAATATACAGATGTAAATGAAAAACATAAAGAAAGTGTACCAGCGCTGTAGTGGGGGCCCTCCACACATTGCAAGCACACTTGAAGTAACTCAAATGAATAAAATGATAGACTAAAAAACCATGAAGAACTGAATCTCTGTCTGTATTAAGGTGTGAAAATCAATTACATAAATTAGAGCTTTTAAGCTTGGCACATAAATCTCATGTCTTGTCTATGTGTGTGTAGCCTTAAATCTTTTTCTTCTAAGTATTTATCATTGAATTACATAAAAAAAGGAGGCTATTCACATTCCTCAAAATCATAACTGACTTCCCAAATAATTAAAATTAGTTTAGATCCTTATTTACATGAAAAATATCAAGTCTGTTCATTAATTATTCAGGATTTTCTACTGAAATGGCTGGGTTTGACCAGCATTGACCGACCACCTATGGACTTCAAATCTGAAGGTGAATAGATTTTTCACCATCCTTGTACATTCAAGATTAAGCCCTCAGTATTCAATTTGATCCACCTGTCATGCAATGTGTCAGAACATAAAGCCATTACAGGAAGTTACAAGAACCTATAATTTCTTGAAAAATTCTAGTTTTAACACAAAAATTCCCAAAATTAATTTCAATGTAAAAATAATAATAATGGCACTATATTCATCAGTTTCAAAGGGCTATAAGATTTTTATGAAGGTTAAATGAGGAAAATTATGGGTAAAATGAAGCTTTTAGGTAAAAAGATAAGTCATGAAATGGTACCAACATCTCCCCCAAACACAAGACTTTGCATGTCCTCATGCTAACCTGTCAAACTCCTTTGTTTGCTGCTTTTGCTGCCTGCAATAAAACATCCACATTCTTCTAAGCTTGATATTCAATCTTCATGTTTTTTTATTTGGACTTCAGAGATTTCTTCTATATATACCATTTGCTAGCCCATCTACAAATTTCAGTCTTGTTGGCTTTGAGTTTTTTTATTTTTCCCTTCAACTTTTCATTTTCATCTTGAATTTTATTGCTTTGTGTTCTCAGTGCTTCATTCTCTCTTTTCACAACTCTTTCCAACATTTCTGATTCCATAAGCTCTTGTTGAAAATCTTGAATTTGCCTTTCTAGTTGCTTCTACTTTTTGTTTGAGGGTGTTTTCTCTTTTGGTTCTTCCTTACTGCCTTCAATTTCCAGTTCTTGTGTATTTTCATCCTAAGCTTGTTGTAGGTTATCATTATCTTGCATTTTATTACCTTTAATCCTTCTAGATTTTCTTGTATAAGTGGTAAAAAATTTATCTTTTTCAGCTCTCTTAACTTCTTCCTTTCTCATTTTTCTTGTTCTTATACTGCTGCTAGGTTGGGAAAAAGTGTTTGGTTTGAATTTTGGAGTTTCATCATCTATTTCAATTACATCAGCCATCAATTTTGTAACCTCTTGTTTTTCTTGTTCTTCTTCTTCAGTTCTGATTTCATTAGAGATTAAAAATCCCTTCCATGTCATCCATGTCTTCTGCAATTCAAACTCAATCAACATTTTTACCAATCCAAAATGATATGAACTTCTATTCATATTACTTTTATGCTTCTGTATAGTTTTAGACATTTTATTTAGGCTCTGTAGAAGGAAATATGGAAGACTGATGGTACATTCCCTTTTTAAATGCAACAAAATTTTGATATGATACAAATACACTATGCTATATCTGCCCTCACATGTGATAAATTTCTGAAGGATATAGACCATTTCATCCCAGGGATGAACAAGCCAACTTCTAGAAACTCCAATTTTCCAATTCACTGAGGACACTGTGGATCTAGATATGAATTGTATCCATTTTTTCTCCTTGAATTTCTTGGTTTTGAAGTATTTCTCACCCTCTGGACTGATACCTATTGTTTGAGCTATAGTGTCCTCTAAAATCTTGAATGAAAGACTCCCTACTGTGGCTCTTTCTCCATTGAACGAAGAAGAAAATTGCTTTGTGACTTCTTCATTATACCCATTAAATTTTTCTAAAAATATCATCCACTGTCTGTCTCTCAAAATTTTAACACAGTCTTCATCTAATTTTGAATTGTCAAACTTCTCTGGTTCTGCCCTATTTTCCATTAAATTCTCCTGTTCTAATTACCCCGTCTTCTTAAAAAAAAAAAATTACCCAGAGTTTTTGACAGTTACCTCTTTTGTTGTGTTTCTCCTGAAGTGTCTGGGCTGACCTCCACGTGTTTTTTATAACCCCGAGTGCCTATTTTTTCTCCCTTATATTTCTTGAGCAGCGTATCCTGGTAATGGAACCACAGCTATATATTCTCGACAACTTCTATTTTTAAACCACAAAGCCTGAACTTTAAAAAATTTAATTCGGACTTTACTGACCTTTGTGAATGGAGGAATCTCAAAATTTGAACCTGTTATAATGAAATGAAGTTAATAGCGCAGAGGATAGGTTGTGTTGGCAGAGATCGTAGTCTTGGTTTTAGGGTATGTAGGCATGGTTGCAGAGGATGGAATCATGGTTGCAGGGGAGGATATGATCGTTACACTAGCGGTGTATCTGTTTAGTAAGGCCACGAAGACCGTTTGTACTGGCTGCCAGTGCATTTGATTTGAAAGGTTTTAAAAAAGGTTTAAAGGGGTATAGCCAGCATAGAGATAGGTTAAGGGTTTTTAAAAGAGATATAGAGATAGGCATATAGATATAGGCTAAGGGTTATGAAACTGATATAGAGATAGGCTAAGGAATTTTCAAAAGTAGTGGTGATGGGTATAAAGGTATGGATAGCAATGGAATAGTCATATAAAACCATTAAGGATATAGAATAGCTTATGATTTTTAAGGGTAGTGGCATAGGTTAAGATGCTTAGGAGTACTGGTTAATATGGTTAGGAGTAGTGGTATAGGTTGATTAAGAGTATAGGTTATGAAACTGATACCAATAAGTAACCATAAATTAATTATTTAACACTAAAATTAACATAGAAATTTAAGTATTAAACAAGAATCTTACAATCCTTTACACTGGTTGGCTGATAAAGTCCTGATTTTCTTTTTGTAGTTGTGATTGGTCTTCTTCTTCTAAACAGGTCCCTTACTGAAGATGAGCATGCAACAGGTCCCTCTGATAATTATTGAAATCTGAAAGGTCATGTTGATGCAGCCTTTATCTTTCTTGGTGTTGTAAAACATCTTGATACAACCTTATTTGATTTTTCCAAGTAGCCTTTGAACTGATATGATCTTGCTTTGAATAGGTCCCTCTGCTAATAATCTTGCTTGAACAGGTCCCTCTGCTGATTCGAACAAACATCTCCTTCTTATTTGAATAATCAATCAATAAAACAAATCCCTTAATTATTGAAATTTTGGATATGAGGAGATGAATAGGAAAAATTCACTGTTACTTCTCCCCCACTGATTCATTGACTTTTCCTCAAGTCATTATTTAGAATTGGAAAAACAAGTGAGATTGACAAAAAAAAATTTAAAAAAATGAATTCTTACTGGCAAATTCCTTGGTTTTCCTGTAAGAATTCTAGTTTAGATTGTGCCAGAGTCTGGTTTTCACATCTAAACCTTTATTTTTTATTGTATTTTTTTTTATCATTTTTTTAATGTTTTTTTTTTAATTTTTTTTTAAATTTTAAGATAAATTTGAAAAAAAATTGAAATAACTATGGTAAAGATATCACAGCTGATTGTTGTACTATCTGAAACTCCTTCTGTTGTGTCACTGTCTGAATGAAGTCTTCTCTGCTGATAGGCTTGTGATAAATCTTCAGCCTATGTCCATTAACTGTAAATGTTCTTCCTTCTTGGTCACTGGTAGTAAGTTTGACTGATCCATTTTCAAAAACTTGAACAATTTCATAAGGGCCCATCCAATGCGTTTTAAACTTGGCTTTATGATATTTAAATTTTGAATCAAATAGTAGGGCCCAGTCACCTTCTTGAAACTCTTTCTTCTTCATATGTGTGTCATGCCATTTCTTTCTTTGTTTTTTCATCAGTATTGTTCTTTCTAATGCCTACTCTCTTATTTCATCCAATTGATTCAATTGCATGATCCTTTATTTTTTAGCCTCATTAAGATCAATGTCTAAATCTGCAACCATCTTGTAAGTGTGTATTTGAAATTCAATAGGAAGCATTACCTCTTTACCATACACCATCTGATAAGGTGTAAATCCTATTGTATCTTTCCATGTGATTCTATAAGCCTAAGGAGCATCCTTGAGCTTATCCTCCCAGATCTTTCTATTCATTGCCACTGTTTTGGTGATGATTCCCTCCAAAGTTTTATTTGTAGATTCCACTTGACCATTGGCCTATGGATGGTAGGGTGTACTCCTCCTATGCTTGATTTTGTACTTTTCAGTGATGTCCTGAACTAATCTTGAAGTAAATTGGGTACCTTGGTCTGTTACTATTTCTCTAGGCACTCCATATCTGAAAAATATTTCTTCAGAAAGGAAATTGACCACTTTTTTCTCAGTTGCTCTGACAAGTGCCTTTGCTTCAGCCCATTTAGTTACATAGTCAGTACATACTAAGATGTAATTTTTACCCTTACAAGGTGGATTAATGGGTCCAACAAAATCTAGAGCCCACTTCTCAAATGGCTCTAGATGTACTTGAGGTTGTAGTGGCATCTGATCTGAGGCAGTGGGTCTTCCCATGCATTGTAAACTGTCACAACTTCTTACATATTTCTTTGAATCCTTGAAAATTGATGGCCAATAATAGCCAATACTAAGGATTTTGAAGGTTGTTCTTTTAGTTGCAAAATGGCCACCACAAGGTTCATCATGGCAATATTTTAATATATAAATTATTTCATCATCTCTTATGCATCTCCTAATTATCATATCATAACCAGTATAAAACAAATCTCCATTAACCCATGAGTATCTAGCACTTTGCTTGATTAGTCTTTTCTTCTCCTTTGAGGTGAAGGATGGAGGTATCTTTCCTGTTGAGAGATAATTAGCTAATTCAGCATACCATGGATTCAATATTGAAATTTCAAATAAATTTTCATCAGGAAAAGAATCTTCAACTAGAACAACTTCACCTAGATTGTGGAGTCTAGAAAAGAAGTCTGCCACTTGGTTCTCTTTACCTGGTCTATCCAACATTGTAACATTAAATTCCTGTAATAATAATAACCATATGGTGACTCTACCATTAGTTATAGGTTTGTTCATTAATTACTTAATGGCAGAGTGGTCAGTATGAATAAAAACTTCATAACTAGTTATATAATGATGGAATTTGTTTACAGCATGTATGATTGCAAGAATTTCCTTCTCAGTTACTGTGTAGTTAAGTTCTGTAGGTGTTAGAATGTAAATGATGAAATAAAAGGCATAATTTAAATATTCTTTTTTTTGTCCTAATGAAGCACCTACTACTGTATCAGATGCATCAATGAAGATGTGGAAAGGTAGAGTCCAATTAGGTCCTTTTAGAACTGGAGTAGTGGATAATCTCTCTTTAAGTGTTTCAAAAGCTATTTGACAATTATCATTCCACTTAAAAGATACATCTTTTGCAAGAAGCTTAAACAAAGGCAAAGCTATCTTACTAAAATGTTCAATAAATCTCCTGTAATAACTTGCATAGCCAAGAAAGCTTCTCACATCTTTTTGAGTTTTTGGTACTGGTAGATTAACAATAATTTGAATTTTTTATTGATCTACTTTGATTCCTTCTGAAGAAACATAATGACCCAATACTACCCCTTCATTCAACATCATATAACACTTTTCATTACTTAGGGATAAATTGGCTTCTATACATCTTTTCAAAACATTCTCAAGGTTTTGCAATGAATGATCAAAAGAGTTACCATATAGTGAAAAATCATCCATATATACTTCAACACAATAATGAACTAGCTCAGCAAAATAGCTAATACTAGTCTCTGAAATGTAGCTGGAGCATTACAGAGTCCAAATGGTAAAACATTGTAGGCATATGTGCCCTAGGGACAAGTAAAAGTTGTTTTTTCCTGGTCCTCTAAGGCTATCCTGATCTGGTTATAACCACTGAAACCATCAAGGAAGGAAAATGATGATTTCCCAGCTAATGTGTCCAAAATTTGGTCAATAAATGGCAATGGAAAATAATCTTTAAGGGTGGCTTTATTGAGTTGTCTGTAGTCAACACAGATTCTCCATTTACCATTCTTCTTGGGCACTATCACTAATGGAGATACCCATTGGCTATCAGAGATGGGGTAAATGAAATTAACTTTCAGTAAATTTTTCAATTCATCTCTTACAATGTCCTGAAGCATAGTGTAGTCCCAAGCAAATGCATTTTGGTATTTTGTCAATAATTCAATCAAATTTTGTTCCTAAGATGAGTCTAGAAGTGTTCCAATGTTTAATGTTTTTCCTGGACTAATCTCTATGGTTTTTCTTTGTGTGTTTGTGATGGATTGAATAGGAAAAATGTCTTCAAACAATGTTTGTAGAGACTGGATGGTACATGTTTCCTGAAATCATTGTGCTAGTAGTTGATCTGCAGCATTATATTGTTCATTTCTTAATTCCTCTGAAATATCAGGTTGAGAAATAAGCAAATCTACCAAATCTTCATTGTTATCCTCTTGAAAATCATAGATTTGGTTAATTCTCAAAACAGAGTAAACTTCCTCTTTGTCATTATATTTGTCATCAAGCCATAGGTTATGAGCTATTGTTGGAGATTGTGCTGATGAGTATAAGGTAAGTTTTTTTCTTTCTGTCCCTCTAGAAATGGTCATGTTTCTAGATCTGCACCCTATGAATGCATCAGCAGTTGCCAACCATGGCCTGCCAAGTATGATAGGATGTCCCCCTAAATTATACTTTGGCTGCAGTACTAGGAAGTCTACTGGATACTCCCAAGAGTCTACTAAGACAATTATATCTTCCAATATCCCTTCAGGAATGACTTTGGATCTATCAGTTAATTCCAGGACAATTGGTGTTAATTGCAAATTTGTGAGCTGTAGTGTTTTCATTGTTTCCAGTGTCATCACATTGATGGCAGCTCCAAGATCAATCAAGGTATTTGGAATGGAAATGTTTTTAATGATTGTGGTAACTCTAGGGATACCAGGGTCAACATACTTCTCCATTGAAATAACATTTGACATAAGTCCAGCTAAATTTCCAATGACATTAATGGTTTGTGAATCAAACCTTTTCTTTGCATGCTTTTTGAGACATAACTCTTTAATGGCTTTGGTGTATATTGGAATGTCTTTTATTGCCTGTAGTAATGGAATTTTAACATAAACATTCCTTAATTCATCTAGAACATCAAATTTAGGCAAAGGCATTGGTAGTTTTTCTTGGATCAATCTCTCAGGAAAAGGAGGTGGATTCATTGTTTGCATTTTTTTGTTTTGTATTTCATCATCTTGTTTGCTTGGAATTTCATCATTATTGTTTTCTTTTTGCTTTGTAGTTACTGGAGGTTCTGTTTGGAGAGTTCTACCAGACCTAAGCTCAATGTTTTACAAAGGTAGAATGGGGTAAGATGTTCCCTCATCTACACTATATGCTGGTTTGTCTGCTCTATTATTTGGGTTGGCTACAGGTTGAGAAGGTATTTGAGTAGGTCTAGGAGGCTAGTTAGAGGGTAATTGTAGTTGTGGTGGATTTATTGGTGGAGGAGCAGTTAATGTTTGTTAAGGATTTTGTGGTTGATGGACAACTTTTTGTTGAGGGTATTGCTGAGGATATTGTTGATATGTTTGAGGATACTGCTCGTATGGCTGAGGATATTGTTGGTATGGCTGAGGATATTGTTGAGGATATCACTTATATCCTCTCCATTGTTGTTGTGGGTAAGATTGATGCTGCTGATTAGACAAATTTTTCCAAGGCATAGGAACATTCCAAGAATTTTGAATAGGCATTTGATCATGTGCAGGAAATTGTAAATTTGGATTTTGAAACATACCTGGAGGTCTCATTTTCCATGGTCTTATAGCTCCCATGAGATACAAGTTCTCCATTTCTGCATTAGCTTCCAAATTTTGATTCTGCAAAACCTTGATCTTAGAACAATGAAAAATACCATGATTTTCTGTACAAAAGGCACAAACCTGAATATTTTCTAAATGACACTCCTTTAAAGCATGTTTTTTCTGCATTTTAGACAGAACACTGCCATCAATTGGTCTTCTTCTTCTTGTCTTTTCTTTGTTTTTAATGTGTCTATTTGATTTCCCAAGGTGCTTAATAGGTCTATTTTAAATTCTTCAAATAGGTTTCCTATTTCAGCCCTTGTAACACTTGTTGTAGCAGATTTAGTGGATTTGGATGTCATAGTTATTTTTCCATTCCTTGCTTTACTTCTAGAATACTTTTCACACAAGTCTGCAATCTCATCAAAGGGTAGAGTAGAGATATCACATTTACCCATTAGGTTAAGGTCATCTAAATATTCTTCTCAAATGCCTTTTAAGAATATTGTTAGAATAAGATCATTAGACATGGTTCTATGCTTTGATTTTTGCAGATTATATACAAACATTTCCAAGTATTCTTCTAAGGTTTCCTTTTCTTGTTGATTCATTCTTAAAATGTCATCTTTGGAATCCTTTGATCGATAGTAAGGTTGATACTTTTTTAAGAAGATTTGCCTCATACCATTCCAATCAATCACTGCATGTTCACCTAATCCCATAAACCACCTAAGTGATGATGCTTTTAATGTGGCAGGAAAGAGTCTAAGTCTGTGTGCATCATCTATATACCCATAGGTTCAACATACTATATCAAATTCAAATAAAAATGAATCAGGGTCTTCAGATGCCATGCCATAAAAATTTGGTAATACAGATGGGGTATATTTTTCATTTTAATTTCTTCATCATTGTTTTCTTCTTCAATAGGAAATTTAAATGTTGACTCCTCTTCCTCCCTTGGGTTTTGATTTTGATCATTTCTTTCTTTTTGTTCAAGTTCTCTTTGTCTTCTCCTTTCTTCTTGTTGTCTCTCATATTCCCTAAGTTTTTCTGCAGTAGGTCCTCTTGTTGATGCTCCTCCTTCCTCAGTCATTTTGATAGGTTGTTCTTCTAATTTCTCTTTCTCTTGAGACTTTTCAGGGTCAAAAAGAGTTTGTTGGGTTCTTTTACTACTCTGTTTTACTATAGAAGATTCAGGTAGATGTTTCCTCTTTGCTTCATGAGCTAATAGGATTTGTCTTTCAATAAGAGTAAGTCTCTGGCCTGATTTTTGTTTTTCCTCAAGTTCTTCTATGGTAACCTTTCCAGCTAGTGTTGTAAACTCAACCTTCTCTAAAGTTTCTGCTCCCAATGGTGGATTAGTTTTTGGATGGGGGGTTTTTATAAATCTGCCTTTTTCATCCCTAGGTCTAGACATAAGGAATCATGGCTTAACAAAATGAAGTATTGAAACTAAGTCTTCTTCTTATTTTTTTAGATTTTTTTTTGTATTTTTTTATTTTATTTTAAATCCTTCTAGTTGCACCTCCCCGGAAATGGCGCCAAATGTTCAGTCCAATCTACTAGTGTATATTAGGCTTTAATTTCTTATCAATCCGAGTAGGTACACTTAGAGGTACTTGTCTAAAATCTATAGACCTAGAAACATTTAGTTTCCTAAATGAGGGTTTGTTGCAGTAGGATCCAATACTCTTTTACAAGAGATTGTTATTTGTCTCCTTACACACTTAAACACTCTTCAGTTAAAACAGATATAATCTCCTAAAATAAAACAACAGAGTTCTTATAGTTTGTCTGAGATTCTAGTCCTTTTACAAGGACTCTATTCACATAATCTCTTCCAAATTCTTGGATTAACACACTAAAATCAATTATCTAATTCTTATGGTTTGTCTGAGATTCTAGTCCTTTTACAAGGACTCACCTCACAGAATCTCTTCCAAATCAGCACACTTAAATCATACTCATTAAAAAAAAACATAAATCAAGGTAATAATCTTGAAGTCAATCAATAGTTAAATCCTCTTACAAGGTTCATTCATTAAACTATTAATTGAATTTTGCAATTATAACCATGAACATCAAGCAAAAATGATAAATGAAATAGTAAACACAACTTCTAATTAAGATTCATGAACTTACAGCATAAGAATTAAGTAAAAATGCACTATCAGATCTGAATATACAGATGTAAATGAAAAACATAAAGAAAGTGTACCAGCGTTGTAGTGGGGGCCCTCCACATGTTGCAAGAACACTTGAAGTAACTCAGATGAATAAAATGATAGACTAAAACACCATGAAGAACTAAATCTCTTTTTGTATTAAGGTTTGAAAATCAATTACATAAATCAGATTTTTTAAGCTTGGCACGTAAATCTCATGTCTTGTCTATGTGTGTGTAGCCTTCAATCTTTTTCTTCTAAGTATTTATCATTGAATTACATAAAAAAAGGAGGCTATTCACATTCCTCAAAATCATAACTGACTTCCCAAAGAAGTCGAATTAGTTTAGATCCCTATTTACAAGAAAAATATCAAGTCTGTTCATTAATTATTCAGGATTTTCTGCTGAAATGGTTGGGTTTGACCAACGTTGACCAACCACCTATGGATTTCGAATCTGAAGGTGAATAGATTTTTCACCATCCTTGTACATTAAGGATTAAGTCCTCAGTCTTCGATTTGATCCACCTGTCATGCAATGTGTCAGAACATAAAGCCATTACAGGAAGTTACAAGAACCTGTAATTTCTTGAAAATTTCTAGTTTTAACACAAAAATTCCCAAAATTAATTTCAATGTAAAAATAATAATAATGGCACTACATTCATCAATTTCAAAGGGCTATAAGAGTTTTATGAAGGTCAAATGAGGAAAATGATGGGTAAAATGAAGCTTTTAGGTAAAAATATAAGTCATGAAATGGTACCAACAACTATTTCAAATATTGTGTGCGGCGGTGGATTATGTCATTAGATTACATTCCCACAGAGGAGCATGATGAAAACATATAGAAAAAGGCATTGTCAAGAATCAAATTTGAGTTCGACAAAGTCATGATCAATGTAGAATACAATCCCTTTCTTGTTGAGAGGGTGTGTTGAAATTACAACAAGAAATGGCTCCCCAAGGGGGCTTCTGATTTGATTTTCCCTTAATTAAATTAGAAGTAAAATTGTAATTCCATCATATGACAACTTGTAATCATATGACAACTTGTAAGTGTTAATTGATTCAGGAAGATTTAGTTATCTCAATTAATTTGAGTTGAGGGTGTTATCACTCAGTAATTTCTCAAGGTTAAAGAAAGAAATAGTCCGAGGTAACCACAAACCTACTTTTAAACTCTAGGATCTAGCCTTCCTAGGGTTTAGAGAGGGCTCTCTCTATAAGATTTAACTTTGTTTTAATGTTTTATTTTAGGCTAGTTATAAGGGAAATTTTGTTTTAATATTTGGTTTGGTTGGTGGGAAAAATCACTTAATGAGATGGATAGTGATAGATCTATTTATCCATTGGGTAAAGGAGTCAAATTTCAAGCAGACAGCTCAAGATCAAGGTCAAAAAAAAAAAAACAGGGCAAGATATACTAGTCACTAAATATCTTTGAAGGCTGATTGGTGAAGTGGTTTGATCAGGATAAAGAGCAGTTAAGAATTCTTAGATCCGAATAAGGAAGGAGAAGACAAAGGTCATTCGAAAGAGGGAGAAAATAAGGGTTCCCTACTCTGGAAATCAGCAGAAAACATATAAATGATAAATAGTTAAAGACAGAGTGATTTTAACAAATTTTGTAATAATATTCCTAATTTATCATTTAAATTTAGAACACATATATGGATGCATGTAAAACATAAGAAGATAAATAATGACAATAGAGAGTACTTCACTTCAATGGCTCATCACATGAATCCTGAAATATGATGCTCTATGGTTTTGATCCAGTCTGCTACTTGAACTTGCTACAAGAAACCATTTAGGTACAGAAATATTGACTATAGAAATCTTCAACAATTTATTCCACAATAATACTTCAAAGGATGAAGTATTTATACAAATTCTAAACTAGAATATCTTGAAAAAATATCAAGATTGGTTTACAAATATATCAAATTGTTTTACATAAATGGAACTTAATAAAAGGACACTAAAAACTAATGAATATATTTGAAACTATTTTTATGTATTGATGGTGACAAAGAAGAGAAATTCAAATCTGATAGCAACTCTTAGTTGATGATGAGGCTTCCAAGTCACTAATTGTCTCCTTCCTTTGTGCTTTTTGCTCCAGAAATTCTACAAAATTTGGGTTCAATGATACCTTTGTATATCTCAATCCGAAATATATATGTAAAATGTGAAAGACATTTTTGAAGATAAATATGTTACTAAGATAAACCTCTCTCAGTTTTCCAAAATTCAGTTCCAGTTGTTCACCATATGCTCTGCAAAAAGATGTGTAAAACAGAACTTTGCACAGTCTGAAAATTAGGTTGTAAAGATGTGCATGTATATATCATTCTATAATACCTGTGTAACAAGTGAGATAGGTTTTTGTATATGGGTCTCCTAAGAACAAAAACATCCTCTAGCTTGTAAGATTCTTTTCTGATTGGCCACAATCTTCTCTGCAAAATGATGACTAAACATGAATTTTCATTAAAACGTGCTGTCAAATATTGTTTAATATTTCCAAACCCATAATGGCTGTTAGAAAATTGAGAGAGGTTTTTGTAGGTGGACATATTAGGAACATAAAACTCATTCAGTTTTGAAAATTTCATCTTGGATTGGCCACAATAGTTTCTGCAAAACTATGACTTAAACATGAAATTTCTGGAAAATGTTCCTTCTTGCTCTTTTTTCATCTTTTAACCTTATTGTTCTTTTAACTGTTTTGAATTTTACTTCGAATACACTTCATTGTTGTTGGTGAAAGTGTTTTCATATCTATTTAACCATTACTGCCTCTATATTTACTTTTACCATTTTACCTTGACTGCTATGTTACTATGTTTTAACTTTCACTCTAACTTTTATCTGATACACTTTAACTCTAATGCTCTCTGACTGTTCTGTTTTCACTGTCACTGTGAATTATCATTTCACTTTTACCATTCACTGTGAAAATTTCATCATTCTGATCTTTCTCTGACTTTGATTTAATTCTTTCTATGGATACAAATTGTTTGTTGAATGAAGTTTTTTGAATTAAAATCTGAGAATTTGGAGCAAACAATTTTGTCAACTAGTATTGAAACTGTTGGACCAATTTTCTATTTTGATAATAACCAGCAAAAATCAAACAATTTTTAATAAAACCTTGGTGTGCAAGGAGTTGATTGAAGGATTTTGAAAGACCTGTGAATGAGATCTAGCTGTGGAGTTTTAACTCTGGTTGGCAATGGTTTTCTGTAATTCAAAATACAGGTTTTTTTTTAAACGATTTTTAGCCTTTGCACAGTTCTGGAGCTTTAACACAGTAGCTTGGGGATTTTTGCACTAATTTAGTGCATAGCACAGGGAGCAGATGTAGTTGGATGGTTTTAACACATCATATAGTGGAAATATGGCTTTCAGAAGAGGCCACAGTGAAAATGGGAGTAAGAAAAAGCGGGAAGGTAATTTAAATGGAGGTTGTTTTGGGAGCAGAGGAGGGAAAAACCGCCAGTGGTTTTGGGTGGCTATCGCACAGTTTTTGGTCATTGGGTGGTTTTATTTGGGACTGTGCAATGCCATTGAGAGGCTGCCACGTAGTAGGGGAGAGAAAGCCTGTGAAAACAACCTTTTTCGCAAGGGTCAAGGTGAGTTAACATTCGCGCAATGAAATTTGCGAAAGGTTATATTTGCCGTTAGATCTGGCGGATATAGATCAACGATGCAGACTACATGATAGAGCTGTGGGTCAACATGGTGTGGGGCTAGTGATATTTAATGTGGCGGGGATTAATTTTATATGTTGAAATGAAGTTTTAACATAGAGTTTTAATGTTTAACAGGATAGGCGGAATAGGCGGGTTTAATATGTTTTACACAACAAATTTAATACATATAGGTGTTAAATAAACATTGGAAAGGATTAATATAAAAGATATGGTTTAAACCTATGGGGGGGGGAATTATCACATGGGTATATTATACCATAGGATAAACAATAAAGTATGGGTTGGGGATATTTAATATAAAGGAATTAATATAATACGGGATGGGGGTAAATAAAGGGAGTTAAATAAATAGATTAAATGTTAATATGAAATGAATAGAGTGGAAAATACATAAATATACTAAGTAAAGTGTAAATTATATCATTGGGCTGGATATTCATAATGGTGGTCCAACATAATCTTTTAACACTTAATGCTTAGGATAAATAAAATTTTATGGGTTTTTGGGTATTTTTGTATGAAAAAGGGAATTAGTTAAGGGGTTTTTACTTTTCCTAGGTGAATATGCATTTTGACTTAGGAAAAGGGGTTTATTAGGGTAAAATGAGTGATATTAAGGAAAAGGGTTTTTATGAAGGGGAAGGGTTTTAATGAGTTAGGATCCAATATTTAGTGCCAATCAGTCATTAAGCCTTGGGTCTGGTCCCAAAAAAAGTGAGATAAATGCTCTGAGTATTTATGACTAATGGATTTAGTACTTGGAACACATTATGGGGAGGGAAATTAGTAATATGCCAAATAATTTTTATCCATTCCTTATAAAAATGCTTTCTTCCTACCCATCATTTATTCTACCATTTTTTCCTTTATTTGCATGGGTGCATTTGAGCTTTTAAACCCTTATTCATTTTTTCTTTTAAAACGGGAAACTATCTAATTCTAACCTTATTTCATCCAAGGGTTCAGATTAAACTATTGAGCTCCTTATTATTCTCTATTTTAACTATTGATCTGCCAAGTTTAGACTGTTTGGCTAGATCTTTATTCTCTATCTAACAACATGAAATTTAAAGCATGACAGGTCAAGTTTAAGATGTTTGACCCTCATGGATTGTGGCATTTAGGACAAGATACACGCAATCTTATTTGCAAAAGTAAACTAATAGTAGTGGCATTTGAACGTGCAACACTTTCATGATCCATTTTAGTGGGGTTCATATTTAATATTCTTTTGATCTTTGTTTTTTTTTATCCTTTGATTGTTATTTTAGGACATACCCTCTTTTCATTTTTTAATTTGGGAATACATTTGCAGAAAGAAAAGGTATGTACAATATTTCAAGATTTTAACAGAGTCAATTCAAAATTATGAATCATATATTTATAGGACCCTAGCAATGGCTTCACATGGGGATAGCATCTCCTTGTGGGATGTCAAGAACACCGTCAACTAGTAACCTGATCCATTGGGCCAATCCCAAACATGCATTTGCTTTGTTATAAAATCTCTGTGACTGAAACTCTTCAACTGAAGCTTACACCCTTTTCTGTAAACTGAAATCTGATCTGAGACTGAAAGGTGTTGCAACCTTCAAACCAAACTACTAAATCATCAATACCTTAGGGCCTTTTCCTTGGCTTCAAATCTTTAATGAATTATTTCAAAATTAGAAGAAAACTGAAAACTGAAATAAGCTGAAATCCTACCTACTTACTCTAATTAGTTGTCCAACTACTGGTTAGGTAAAATGAAGTAGCCAATGCAACCATTCAAGCATTATGTACTTTGATAGATTTTGTTGCATTTGCTTGTTGATTATCAAAACTGTAATTCTACAACCTATTAGAAACTTGTCAACAGATGAGAGGATAAGGAAATACTTGATTTCCTTTGTTGACTCTAGAAACTTTTCAAAAGGATCTTCCAAGATAAATACACTAATGTTTAACTAATCTAAACAACTGTACATCTATTCTGGATGGTCTCCATGCCATGAAACTGAAATGTTATTTTCATCTTTATCTTCCTGCAAACTTTCAGATAATATTTGTGATGATATTCCTACTGATTGTAATGTTTTACTGTTGAAACCTTTATCATCTTGATTCTGAAACTCATAGTTAGTTAATGGAGGCACGATTTGAATGCATTAAATATCCAACATATATGCTATTGGATCATGAAAAACTTGTGAGGATGGCTGCAATCTATTGGATATGGAATTCCATGGGACTTCATACATTTCAACAAGTTTCTCATCCTTTTCTTTAAAGATGTTATACCACATTTCCTTTAAAATCTGAAATGATTCAAAACATAGTGGTATGGAACTTTCTTATGTCATTTGATCAGAAGTTTCAATAAAATTTGATAACTGTACTTGTGAAATCAAAAAATCTTGATCAAGAGTTTCATTATCTTCTTTGTTGTCCATAACAATCTCTAAAGACTGTTGATTATTGATTGCATTAAAATTGTCTCTAATAAACTGAAATGAAGAAAAACAAAGAGGTAAAGAACCTTTACTTATTTCCAATTTTGTACTCTTTCTTCATTACTCTCATAACTGATTTGCAATAGTTGATTACCATCTCCATTCTGCTGAAACTACATTTATTCATCCTCCAAACTATCTTTTGATTGCTTTGTAAAGTTAGCTTGAATTTGGAGAACATAATTGTCATCATACTGATCATAGTTGGGCACATCATTAAATGAAGGAATGTCATCAAACATACACATTAAATCGATAGATTCCTCTTCCACATATTGACTTGTAAATCTATTTTTTGATCTATGATAATTGGAATTAGCAGGAATTTGTTCATGTCTATCAACCTCTTCTATTACATCATGGTGATTTTGAACAAAAAATCCATCTTTCATAGTGATCTTTTGTATGATTTCATCTAATTTTCTTACCAAAAAGCTGATTTTTACCTCTGTAATGTTTTTCTTCTCTTCTTCTTCTTTCAACTTTTCCTGTCTGATTTGCAGATTAACTTCTACATCAACTGCAATGTTTGGCATCTGTACAAGTCTTTCTGGATCTCTTTCTTTTAACTAAAATTCTATTTCTGGATCAAAGGCACTTGGATAATGTAAGAGAGTTGAATCATGAGGAGTTCTTATATTTTCTGGCATTGAATTATTAACCTGATTAAATTTGTCAGAAAATTTTTGTATTGTTTCATTTGGATGTCTTTTTAACTAATTATATTCTTCTATGATCACAAAAAATTGACTTTAATTATCCATCTGTCAAGAATTTTTTTGACAAACTACTGGAAATTTGAGATGCTTGCATTAGGCATATTCTTGAACCAACTCTTTATTCTATTTTGAAAAGAAAGAGAAAAAAGTATGATTTTAACGTCATCTTCATCAATCTCAAATAGGTCTAGATAATTCTCAAAACCTTGAATATGTTTTTGGGCAGTGATGTTATTATTTTCTCCATCAAACCTGGGAAGAAATTTGTAATAGTTATTAGGGAAATCATGGAGTATAGGAGGTAAAATGAGGGGCTTATATATATCAGGAACTTTACAAGGTACAGGAATATGCACAGGAATTGTAAGATCAGTCTTGATTATTTGAGGCTTCTTAATTGGAAAATGATCATCATAAGATTCAGAAGAAAGCTTCTCGAAGGGATTAGGAGAATTAGTATTTACAATATTTAAAGGAAAATAATTAAAAACTAATCTATGATCTTCTTTAAATACAATATACATTGAAAGACTTTCTTAATGAGAAATAGCATAATGTCTTGGATTAAGATCCAAATTGAAAGCCTGATCTTTCCATATTGTTCTTTCAAGTTCATTCCTCCGGTGGAGTCTTGATTGTGAAATTGATTTGGAGTCGCCAGGTCAATGATTTTAACCTTTGTGTGTCTGATAACTATCCACCATCATAGATCATATCTGAACCTGTAAGATATTTCTGAAGAAAATGTTAGTTTCCCCAGTGGAGTCGCCAATATCTTATCACATCGTAATTTCTCAAGGTTAAAGAAAGAAATAGTCCGAGGTAACCACAAACATACTTTTAAACGCTAGGATCTAGCCTTCCTAGGGTTCAGAGAGGGCTCTATCTGTAAGATTTAAATTTTTTTTAATGTTTGATTTTAGGATAGTTATAAGGGAAATTTGGCTTTAAGATTTGGTTTGGTTGGTGGAAAAAATCACTTATTAATGAGATGGATAGTGATAGATCTGTTTATCCATTGGGCAAAGGAGTCAAATGTCAAGCAGACAGCTCAAGATCAAGGTCGAAAAACAAATATTTTCAGGGCAAGATAGACAAGTCACTAAAGATATTTGAACGCTGATTGGTGAAGTGGTTTAATCGGGATAAAGATCAGTTAAGAATTCTTTGATTCATATAAGGAAGGAGAAGACAGAGGCCATTCAAAAGAGGGAGCAATTAAGGGTTCCCTACTCTAGAAATCAACAGAAAATATATAAATGATAAATAGTTAAAGACAGAGTGCTTTTAACAAATTTTGTAATAATATTCCTGATTTATGATTTAAATTTAGAACACATATATGGATGCATGTAAAAAATAAGAAGATAAACAATGACAGTAGGGAGTACTTCACTTCAATGGTTCATCACATGAATCCTGAAATATGATGCTATATGGTTTTGATCTAGTCTACTACTTGAACTTGTTACAAGAAAACCTTCAGGTACAACAATATTGACTATAGAAATATCCAAAAATTTATTCCACAATAATACTTCAAAGGATGAAGTATTTATACAAACTCTAAACTAAAATATCTTGAAAAAATATCAAGATTAGTTTACAAATATCTCAAATTGTTTTACATAAATCGAACTTAATAAAAGGACACTCAAAACTAATGAATCTATTTGGCACTATTTTTATGTATTTATGGTGACAAAGAAGAGAAATTCGAATTTGATAGCAACTCTTAGTTGATGAGAAGGCTTCCAAGTCACTAACTATCTCCTTCCTTTATGCTTTTTGCTCCATAAATTCTGCAAAATTTGCGTCCAATGATACCTTTGTATATCTCAATCCAAAATAGATATCTAAAATGTGAAAGAGGTTTTTGTAGATAAATATGTTACTAATATAAAATTCTCTTAGTTTTCCAAAATTCAGTTTGAGCTGTTCACCATATGCTCTACAAAAAGATGTGTAAAACAGAACTTTGCACAGTCTAAAAAATAGGCTGTAAAGATGTGCATGTATATATCATTCTATAATACCTGTGTAACAAGTGAGATATATATATTTATATGGGTCTCCTAGGGATAAAAACCTCCTCCATTTTTGTAAGATTCATTTCTGATTGGCCACAATATTCTCTGCAAAATGAAGACTAAACATGAATTTTCTATAAAAATTGTTGTCAACTATTGTTTAATATTTCCAAACCCATAATGGTGGTTAGAAAAGTGAGAGAGGTTTTTGTAGGTGGAAATATTAGGAACATAAACCTCATTCAGTTTTGAAAATTTCATCTTGTATTGGCCACAATAGTTTCTGCAAAACTATGACTTAAAAAGGAAATTTCTGGAAAATGTCCCTTCTTGCTCTGTTTTCATCTTTTAACCTTATTGTTCATTTAACTGTTTTGACTTTTACTTCGGATTAAATTCATTGTTGTTGGTGAAAGTGTTTTTATCTCTATTTAACCATTATTGCCTCTGTATTTACTTTTACCGTTTTACCTTGACTGCTCTGTTACTTTGTTTTAACTTTCACTCTAACTTTTATCTGATACACTTTAACTTTGATGCTCTTTGACTATTTTGTTTTCACTGTCACTGTGAATTCTCATTTCACTTTTACCATTCACTGTGAAAATTTCATCATTCTAATCTTTCTCTGACTTTGATTTAATTCTTTCTTTGGATACAAACTGTTTTTTGAATGAAGTTTTTTGAATTAAAATCTGAGAATTTGCAGCAAAAAATTTTGTCAACTAGTATTGAAACTGTTGGACCAATTTTCTATTTTGAGAATAACCTGCAGAAATTAAAAAAAAAATTGTTAATAAAACCTTGGTGTGCAAGGATGTGATTGAAGGCTTTTAAAATACCTGTGGAATGAGATCTGGCTGTGGAGGTTTAACTCTCGCTGGAAATGGTTTTCTGTAATTCAAAATACAGGTTTTTTTTAAACGATTTTTAGCCTTTGCATAGTTTTGGAGCTTTAACACAGTAGCTTGGGGATTTTTGCACTGATTTAGTGCATAGCACAGGGTGCAGATGTAGTTGGATGGTTTTAACATAGCATATAGCGGAAAGATGGATTTCAGAAGAGGCCACAGTGAAAAGGGGAGTAAGCAAAGGCGGGAAGGTAATTTAAATGGAGGTTGTTTTGCACGCAGAGGAGGGAAAAACCGCTAGTGGTTTTGGGTGGCTATCGCACAGCTTTTGGTCGTTGGGTGGTTTTATTTGGGACTGTGCAATGCCATTGAAAGGCTTCCATGTATTAGGGGAGAGAAAGGTGAAAACAACCTTTTTCGCAAGGGTCAGGGTGAGTTAACCTTCGCACAATGAAATTTGTGAAAGGTTATATCCGCCATTAGATTTGGCGGATATAGATCAACGATGCAGACTACATGATAGAGCTGCGGGTCAACATGGTGTTGGGCCAATGATATTTAATGTGGCGGGGATTAATTTTATATGTTGAAATGAAGCTTTAATATAGATTTTTAATGTTTAACAGGATAGGCGGAATATGCGGGTTTAATATGTTTTACACAGCAAATGTAATACGTATAGGTGTTAAATAAACATTGGAAAGGATTAATATAAAAGATATGGTTTAAACCTATGGGGGTGGGGGAAATTATCACGTGGGTATATTATACCATAGGATAGACAATAAAGTATGGGTTGGGGATATTTAATATAATACGGGATGGGGGTAAATAAAAGGAGTTAAATAAATAAATTAAATGTTAATATGAAATGAATAGAGCAGAAAATACATAAATATACTAAGTGTAAATTATATCATTGGGTTGGATTTTCATAATGGTGGTCCAACATAATCTTTTAACACTTAATACTTAGGATAAATAACATTTTGTGGGTTTTTGGGTATTTTTGTATGAAAAAGGGAATTAGTTAAGGGGTTTTTACTTTTCCTAGGTGAATATGCATTTTGACTTAGGAAAAGGGGTTTATTAGGGTAAAATGAGTGATATTAAGGAAAATGGTTTTTATGAAGGGGAAGGGTTTAATGAGTTAGGATCCAATATTTAGTTCCAATCAGTCATTAAGCCTTGGGTATGGTCCCAAAAAAAGTCAGATAAATGCTCTGAGTCTTTATGACTAAAGGATTTAGTACTTGGAACACATTGTGGGGAGAGAAATTAGTAATATGCCAAATAATTTTTATCCATTCCTTGTAAAAATGCTTTCTTCCTACCCATAATTTATTCTACCATTTTTTCTTTTATTTGCATAGGTGCATTTGAGCTTTTAAACCCTTATTCATTTTTTTCTTTTAAAACGGGAAACTATCTAATTCTAACCTTATTTCATCCAAGGGCTCAGATTAAACTGTTGAGCTCTTTATTATTCTCTATTTTAACTATTGATCTTTCAAGTTTAGACTGTTTGGCTAGATATTTATTCTCTTTCTAACAACATGAAATTTAAAGCATGAGAGGTCAAGTTTCAAATGTTTGACCCTCATGGATTGTGGCATTTAGGACAAGCTGCACGCAATCTTATTTGCAAAAGTAAACTAATAGTAGTGGCATTTGAACGTGCAACACTTTAATGATCCATTTTAGTGGGGTTCATATTTAATATTATTTTATATTTGTTTCTTTTTGTCCTTTGATTGTTCTTTTAGGACATACCCTCTTTTCATTTTTTAATTAGGGAAGACATTTGCAGAAAGAAAAGGTATGTACAATATTTCAAGATTTTAACAGAGTCAATTCAAAATTATGAATCTTATATTTATAGGACCCTAACAATTGCTTCACATGGGGATGGCATCTCCTTTTGAGATGTCAAGAACACCGTCGACTAGTAGCCTAATCCATTGGGCCAATCCCAAACATGCATTTTCTTTGTTATAAAATATCTGTTACTGAAACTCTTCAACTGAAATTTAAACCCTTTTCTGTAAACTGAAAACTGATCTAAGACTAAAAGGTGTTGCAACCTTCAAACCAAAATACTAAATCATCAATACCTTAGGGCATTTTCCTTGGCTTCAAATATTTAATGAATTATTTCAAAATTAGCTGAAAAATGAAAACTGAAATAAGCTGAAATCCTACCTACTTACTCTAATCAGTTGTCCAAATGCTGGTTAGGTAAAATGAAATAGCCAATGCAACCATTAAAGCATTATGTACTTTGATAGATTTTGCTGCATTTTCTTGTTGACTATCAAAACTTTAATACTACAACCTATTAGAAACTTGTCAACGGATGAGAGGATAAGGAAATAATTGATTTCCTTTGTTGACTCTAGAAACTTTTCAAAAGGATCTTCCAAGATATATACACTAATGTTTAACTGATCTAAACAACTGTACATCTGTTCTGGATGGTCTCCATGCCATGAAACTGAAATGTTATTTTCATCTTTATCTTCCTACAATCATTCAGATAATATTTGTGATGATATTCCTACTGATTGTAATGTTTGACTACCGAAACCTTTATCATCTTAATTCTGAAAGTCATAGTTAGTTAATGGAGGCAGGCTTTGAATGCATTCAATATCCAACATATCTGCTATTGGATCATGAAAAACTTGTGAAGATGGCTGCAATCTATTGGATATGGAATTCCATGGGACTTCATACATTTCAACAAGTTGCTCATCCTTTTCTTTAACGATGTTATACCACATTTCCTTTAAAATCTAAAATGATTCAAAACATAGTGGTATGGAACTTTCTTATGTCATTTGATAAGATGTTTCAATAAAATTTGATAAATGTACTTGTGAAATCAAAAAATCTTGATCAAGAGTTTCATTATCTTCTTTGTTGTCCATAACAATCTCTAAAAATTGTTGATTATTGATTGTATTAAAGTTGTCTCTAATAAACTGAAATGAAGCAAAACAAAGAGGTAAAGAACCTTTACTTATTTCCAAATTTTGTACTCTTTCTTCATTACTCTCATAACTGATTTGCAATAGTTGTTTATTGTCTTCAATATGTTGAAACTGCATTTCTTCATCCTCCAAACTATCTTCTGATTACTCTGTAAAGTTAGCTTGAATTTGGATAACATAATTGTCATCGTACTGATCATAGTTGGGCACATCATTAAATGAAGGAATATCATCAAACATACACATTAAATAGATATATTCCTCTTCCACATATTGACATGTAAATCCATTTTCTGATCTATGATAATTGGAATTAGCGGGAATTTTTTCATGGCTATCAACCTCTTTTATTCCTTCATGGTGATTTTGAACAAAAAATCCATCTTTCATAGTGATATTCTGTATGGTTTCATCTAATTTTCTTACCAAAAGGCTGAGTTTTACCTCTGTAATGTTTTTCTTCTCTTCTTCTACTTTCAACTTTTCATGTCTAATTTGCAGATTAACTTTTACATCAACTGCAATGTTCTGCATCTGTACAAGTGTTTCTGGATCTCTTTCTCTTAACTGAAATTCTATTTCTGGATCAAATGCACTTGGATAATGTAAGAGATTTGAATCATGAGGAGATCTTATATTTTCTGGCATTGAATAATAAACTTGATTAAATTTGTCGGAAAATTTTTTCATTGTTTCATTTGAATGTCTTTTTAACTAATTATATTCTTCTATGATCACAAAAAGATTGACTTTAATTATCCATTTGTAAAGAAAATTTTTGACAAACTGCTGGAAATTTGAGATGCTTGCATTAGGCAGATTCTTGAACCAACTCTTTAGTCTATTTTGAAAAGAAAGAGAAAAAAGTATAATTTTAACATCATCTTCATCAATCTCAAATAGGTCGAGATAATTCTCAAAACCTTGAATATGTTTTTGGGTAGTGGTGTTATTATTTTCTCCATCAAACCTGGGAAGAAATTTGTAATAGTTATTATGGAAATCTTGGAGTATAGGAGGTAAAATGAGGGGCTTATATATATCAGGAACTTTACAAGGTACAGGAATATGCACAGGAATTGTAAGATCAATCTTGATTATTTGAGGCTTCATAATTAGAAAATGATTATCATAAGATTCAGAAGAAAGCTGCTCGAAGGGATTAGGAGAATTAGTATTTACAATCTTTAAAGGAAAATAATTAAAAACTAATCTAAGATCTTCTCTAAAATACAATATATATTGAAAAAATTTCTTAATGAGAAAGAACATAATGTCTTGGATTAAGATCCAAGTTGAAAGCATGATCTTTCCATATTTTTATTTCAGGTTCATTCCTTTAGTGGAGTCTTGATTGTGAAATTGATTCAGAGTCACCAGGTGGATGATTTTAACCTTTATGTGTCTGATAACTGTCCACCATCATAGATCAAATCTGAACCTGTAAAATATTTCTGAAGAATATGTTAGTGTCACCAGTGGAGTCGCCAATATGTTATCAATTAGTAATTTCTCAAGGTTAAAGAAAGAAATAGTCTGAGGTAACCACAAACCTACTTTTAAATTCTAGGATCTAGCCTTCCTAGGGTTCAAAGAGGGCTCTCTCTATAATATTTAACTTTGTTTTAATGTTTTATTTTAGGCTAGTTATAAGGGAAATTTGGTTTTAATATTTTGTTTGGTTGGTGGGAAAAATCACTTAATGAGATGGATAGTGATAGATTTGTTTATCCATTGGGCAAAGGAGTCAAATGTCAAGCAGAAAACTCAAGATCAAGGTCAAAAAACAAATATTTTCAGGGAAAGATAGACAAGTCACTAAAGATATTTGAAGGCTGACTGGTGAAGTGGTTTAATTGGAATAAAGAGCAGTTAATAATTCTTTGATTCAGATGAGGAAGGAGGAGACAGAGGTCATTCGAAAGAGGGAGCAATTAAGGGTTCCCTACTATAGAAATTAGCAGAAAATATATAAATGATAATTAGTTAAAGACAGAGTGCTTTTAACAAATTTTGTAATAATATTCCTAATTTATCATTTAAATTTAGAACACATATATGGATGCATGTAAAACATAAGAAGATAAACAATGATAGTAGAGAGTACTTCACTTCAATGGCTCATCACATGAATCTTGAAATATGATGCTCTATGGTTTTGATCCAGTCTACTACTTGAACTTGTTACAAGAAACCCTTCAGGTACAACAATATTGACTATAGAAATCTTCAACAATTTATTCCACAATAATACTTCAAAGGATGAAGTATTTATACAAATTCTAAACTAGAATGTCTTCAAAAAATATCAATATTGGTTTACCAATATCTCAAATTGTTTTACATAAATAGAACTTAATAAAAGGACACTCAAAACTAATGAATCTATTTGGCACTATTTTTATGTATTGATGGTGACAAATAAGAGAAATTTGAATTTGATAGCAACTCTTAGTTGATGATGAGGCTTCCAAGTCACTAACTGTCTCCTTCCTTTATGTTTTTTTCTCCAGAAATTCTGCAAAATTGGGGTTCAATGATACCTTTTTATATCTCAATCTGAAATAGATATGTAAAAATTGAAAGAGAATTTTGTAGATAAATATATTACTAAGATAAATGTCTCTCATTTTTCCAAAATTCAGTTTCCGTTGTTCACCATATGCTCTGCAAAAATATGTGTAAAACAGAACTTTGCACAGTCTGAAAATAGGCTGTAAAGATGTGCATGTATCACTCATTCTATAATACCTGTGTAAGAAGTGAGATATTTTTTTGTATATGGGCCTCCTAGGAACCAAAAAATCATCCAGTTTTGTACGATTCATTTCTGATTGGCCACAATCTTCTCTGCAAAATGATGACTAAACAGGAATTTTTCTGTAAAAAGTGTTTTCAAATATTGTTTAATATTTCCAAACCCATAATGGTTGTTAGAAAAGTGAGAGAGGTTTTTGTAGGTGGACATCTTAGGAACATAAACCACCTTCATTTTTTCAAAATTCATCTTGGCTTGGCCACAATAGTTTATGAAAAACTATGACTTAAATAGGAAATTTATGGAAAATGTCCCTTCTTGCTCTGTTTTCATCTTTTAACCTTATTTTTCTTTTAACTGTTTTGACTTTTACTTCAGATAAACTTTATTATTGTTGGTGAAAGTTTTTTCATCTCTATTTAACCATTACTACCTCTGTATTTACTTTTACCGTTTTACCTTGACTGCTTTGTTACTTTGTTTTAACTTTCACTCTAACGTTTATCTAATACACTTTAACTCTGATGCTCTTTGACTGTTCTGTTTTCACTGTCACTATGAATTCTCATTTCACTTTTAACATTCACTGTGAAAATTTCATCATTCTGATCTTTCTCTGACTTTGATTTAACTCTTTCTATGGATACAAACTATTTTTTGAATGAAGTTTTTTGAATTAAAATCTGAGAATTTGGAGCAAACAATTTTGTCAAATAGTATTGAAATTGTTGGACCAATTTTCTATTTTGAGAATAACCTGCAAAAATAAAACAATTTGTTAATAAAAACTTGGTGTGTAAGGAGGTGATTGAAGGCTTTTGAAAGACCTGTGGAATGAGATCTGGCTGTGGAGGTTTAACTCTGGCTGGCAATGGTTTTCTGTAATTCAAAATACATGGTTTTTTTGAAACGATTTTTAGCCTTTGCACAGTTCTGGAGCTTTAACACAGTAGCTTGGGAATTTTTGCACTGATTTAGTGCATAGCGCAGGGTGCAGATGTATTTGGATGGTTTTAACACAATGTATAGAGGAAAGATGGCTTTCAGAAGAGGCCACAGTGAAAAGGGGAGAAAGCAAAGGTCGAAAGGTAATTTAAATGGAGGTTGTTTTGGGCGCATAGGAGGGAAAAACCACCAGTGGTTTTGGGTGGCTATCGCACAGCTTTTGGTTGTTGGGTGGTTTTATTTGGGACTGTGCGATGCCATTAACAGGCTGCCATGTAGTAGGGGAGAGAAAGGTGAAAACAACCTTTTTCACAAGGGTCAGGGTGAGTTAACCTTCACGCAATGAAATTTGCGAAAGGTTATATCTGCCGTTAGATCTGGAGGATATAGATAAAATATGCAGACTACATGATAGAGTTGCAGGTCAACATGGTGTGGGGCCGATGATATTTAATTTGGCGAGGATTAATTTTATATGTTGAAATGAAGTTTTAACATATAGTTTTAATGTTTAACGGGATAGGCGAAATAGGCGGGTTTAATATGTTTTACATAGAAAATGTAATACATATAGGTGTTAAATAAACATTGGGAAGGATTAATATAAAAGATATGGTTTAAACCTATGGGGGCAAGGGAAATTATCACGTGGGTATATTATACCATAGGATAAACAATAAAGTATGGGTTGGGGATATTTAATATAAAGGAATTAATATAATATGGGATGGGGGTAAACACAGGGAGTTAAATAAATAAATTAAATGTTAATATGAAATGAATATGAGCGTAAAATACATAAATATACTAAGTAAAGTGTAAAATATATCATTGGGCTAGATTTTCATAATGGTGGTCCAACATAATCTTTTAACACTTAATACTTAGGATAAATAGAATTTTGTGGGTTTTTGGGTATTTTTGTATGAAAATGGGAATTAGTTAAGGGGTTTTTAATTTTCCTAGGTGAATATGCATTTTGACTTAGGAAAAGGGGTTTATTAGGGTAAAATGAGTGACATTAAGGAAAAGGGTTTTTATGAAGGGGAAGGGTTTTAATGAGTTAGAATCCAATATTTAGTGTCAATCAGTAATTAAGCCTTGGGTCCGGTCCCAACAAAATTCAAAGAAATGCTTTGAGTCTTTATGACTAAAGGATTTAGTACTTGGAACACATTGTGGGGAGGGAAATTAGTAATATGCCAAATAATGTTTATTCGTTCCTTGTAAAAATGCTTTCTTCCTACCCATCATTTATTCTACCATTTTTTCCTTTATTTGCATGGGTGCATTTGAGCTTGCAACCCCTTATTCATTTTTTCTTTTAAAACGGGAAACTATCTAATTCTAACCTTATTTAATCCAAGAGCTCAGATTAAACTGTTGAGCTTTTTATTATTCTCTATTTTAACTATTGATCTGCCAAATTTAGACTGTTTATCTAGATCTTTATTCTTTATCTAACAACATGAAATTTAAAGCATGAAAGTTCAAGTTTAAGATGTTTGACCCTCATGGATTGTGGCATTTATAACAAGCCGCACACAATCTTACTTGCAAAAGTAAACTAATAGTAGTGGCATTTGAACGTGCAAGAATTTCATGATCCATTTTAGTGGGGTTCATATTTAATATTATTTTGATCTTTGTTTCTTTTTTTCCTTTGAAGGACATACCCTCTTTTCATTTTTTAATTTGGGAATACATTTGCAGAAAGCAAAGGTATGTACAATATTTCAAGATTTTAATAGAGTCAATTAAAAATTATGAATCCTATATTTATAGGACCCTAACAGAGGGCCAAAATGGAGGCATGTAGAATCCACTCTAAGTTTTAGGGGGTCCAGTTACAGTTATTTGTGAGTTGTAATTAGTTAACTCGGCTATTTGAGTTAAAATCAATTTAACTAGTTCTAACTGAGAGATGAGTTAGTGATAGGTCTAGTGAATTAAATATGATTTAATTCACAAGTAGTGGTCAGTTCTAACTGATAATTCATTACAAAAATTTGTTTCATGACAGTTCTAATTAAGTCCCATTTGAGATTGGGATTAAAGGGAAGATAACGATGAGTTATATAATTATAAAATTGTACAGGTCATGCATGATGTCATCAGGATGCCTTGAAGGAATTGTGAAATCAATTATTTGGAATTTCCTATTTAATAGGGCCATAATTCCTCCAAGAATACATAAGCATGGCTACTCAGAAAGAGGTAGAGAATTGGTTCAGTATTGGGCCGATTTTTCCTAGATCAGAGTGAGACAATGAGCAGAGTGCAGAGGTTTCTTAGGAAGGGAAATAGCATTGTATTTTTTCATGATCTTGAATTTATGAAATATACAGATAGTGGGGTTTTCAGAAGGATTTTCCCCCATATAAATCTTGTGTTGTGTTATTGATAATATATTTCTCTTGTTATGTGATTGTGCGAACGAAATTGGTTTCTGCAATTTGTCGATTGATTCAATATTTTATTTTAGTACATTGCAATATCAGTTGAATATATTTAGATATTTATACATCACTTTCAATTATCCTTCCTTCCTCCTCCTCCTCCAGGAACAACTTCGAAAAAACCATCCTCCATCACTTATGATGACTAGCATGGTTACAGGTGTTTTACTTGTTTTGTCTGTTTACTAGTGCTTCTGGCCTCCCAAGTTGTGGATTTTATCTATTAATTCTTTTCTGTTTCTTTATCATTTGTTGACATCGGTAGCCAAAAAACCTGGTCGAGGTGAGACTACATGTGTTTTACTACTGATGTACCTCTTTTTGGAAGAATGAATTAAATCTTGGTTTACAAAAAAAAATTATGCAATAGATGGAAAGAAGTAAAAAGCGAAGGATTATCCTAATAAGAGGGAGAAGACTATGATATTATGTACACTTCTATTAAAATTTTATTATCTTTATGTTTTTTGTTGAAAACTACATCAGATGGATGTAGAGATTGATTTCCTTGATGAAAGAAGAAGTGTACATAAGATCTACCTCAAGCTTGTGAGGTACATGATGAAGTATTTTACTTGTAAGCAGAAAGAAGGATTTGTACATGTTCCTCATATTTCATACACTTGGATCAAGTTTTATCCTATATGATTTGTTTTTCTAACGAAAGCAGGAGATCTCATGTTTTAGAGAGAGCAACATTAACCAAAGATTTGTCTTTAGAGGAAGAATTTAAGGCTTCATCAGGAACTATTTCTTTAGCTTTAGAGGAAGTTGATATCTAGATTCAAAGTAAAGGATTTTTTACTAGATAAATTATGCACTCTAATAGCATCAGTGGTAGATGAAGCAACTAGGTTTTCCACGAGAAGATCTATTTCAGAATAAGTACCTAGTTGGGGTGACATAACAGTAGCCATGATGATCGTGTTGTGAAACCAGCTCCAAAAATAGAAGAAAAGAGATATCAACGCCTTATAAATAAGCCACTTCGAGGGGGCAACCTCCAATACATTATATGAATGAAAAATTCTTGGATTATACAAATTACAAAACCTCCTTTCTATATATAGGATTCCATGGGGCCACAATGTAATCCTAGCCGACCTAACAATAATAATTTAGGGCACAATAATAACAAAATGGGGGTTACAAGGGTTCAATAATAACAATAAGGGGGTTACACTAACAATAATAAGGGACTATACTAGTGATATAGGGACCTAACATGCCCCTCTCCTTCAAAAAAGTGTTGTCCTCAACACTTGAGTAGCTCTGGGTGCTTCTGTATAAAATTCTTATCCTCCCATGTAGAATATTTAGTGGGTAAGTTCTTCCACTTGATGAGATACTCTGAAATTGATCGATTCCGTAGCTGTCGAGTTCTTGTTTCCATGACCGCTTCAGGTTCCAATATGATTTTTCCTTCCTCATCAAGTTCTGGCAATATTGTTTGAACTGGAAGATTTTCACCTATAACCTTCTTCAAGCATGAAACATGGAAAACTGGATGTACTCGCGAAGAAGCAGGAAGCTCCAATTTGTATGCCATAGAACCAATCTTTTGCAACACCTTGTAAGGACCATAGTACTTTGGTGATAATTTATTATCCTTCTTAGCTTGCTTGAGGAACATTTGTTTGTATGGTTGTAGCCGTAAAAATACCCAATCTCCTACATCAAAACTTCTCTCGCTGCGATGTTGATCTGCCTGTTGTTTCATTCGATTTTGTGCCAAATTCAGGTTATACTTTAAGAGTTGGAGAACTTCTTGTTGATGCTAGATGTGATCTTCCACTGCTTGAACCTTCGAATTTTCTCTTAAATATGATGTGATGGATGGTGGATGATATCCATAAAGTGCCATAAATGGGGTCATTTTTGCTGCAGTATGGAAGGAAGTGTTATACCACCATTCAGCGAGAGGTAACCACTTGACCCATTGTGTTTGTTTATCAGATACAAAACAACGAAGATATCCTTCCAAACATGTATTTACTATCTCAGTTTGACCATCAGATTGAGGATGATAAGATGAGCTATGAGCTAATTGAGTACCCAAACAAGAAAATAACTCCGTCAAAAAATTTCCAGTAAAAATGGGATCTCTGTCGCTCACAATAACCCTTGGGCTTCCATGTAGCTTTTGAATTCTGTCCATAAATGTAGTAGCAACCGTACTTGCTTTAAATGGATGAGATAATGCACAAAAATGTGCATACTTGGTAAGTCTATCAACTACCACCATGATGACACTCTTTCCTTCGGACTTAGGTAAACCTGTGATAAAATCCATTGAAATCTCCTCCCAACGTTGACTTGGAATGGATAAAGGTTGTAGAAGACCTGTGGTCTTAATTGTCTCAAATTTATTTTGCTGGCAAACCAAAAATTCCGCCACAAACTTTTGAATATCAGATTTAAGGCCATCCCAAAAAAATTATTTCTTCACCCTGTGGTAAGTTTTTAAAAATCCTGAGTGTCCTCCTAAAGGAGAAGTGTGCAATTCCAAAAGAATCTTTTGTTTTAGTTGGGAATTTTTACAAAGATATAAGCGATCTTTGTACCATAAGGAATCATTTTTCCAACTAAATGTATCAGATGTACTAGGATCTTGCTGCAACTTTTGAATGAGTGTCCATACATCTTTGTCCTTCTTCCATTCATCTCTCGCTTCGGTTATCCAATCTGGTTGGATAATAGAAATGGCACAAAGCAATGCTACCACCTCTTCATTCTTTCTTGAGAGTGCATATGCAACAACATTAAGCCTTCCTTTTTTGTAGATTATTTCAAAGTCATAACCCAACATCTTTGTGACCCATTTTTGCTGCTCTTCTGAAGATAGTCTTTGTTCTAAAAAGTGTTTAAGACTATCATGATCAGTTTTTACCTTGAAGTGTCTTCCCATTAGGTAAGTTCACCATTTCTTTAGTGCATGCAGTATTGCTAACATTTTCTTCTCATAAATAGGTTTCTGTAAATACTTTCCTTTGATTGGACGACTTTCAAAAGCAATGGGTCTTCCTTCCTGCATTAAAACTGCACCAATTCCATTTCCTGAGGCATCACATTCCACAATAAAAAATTTTGTGAAGTCTGGCGTAGCTAAGACCGGTGCTAGGCACATTGCCTCTTTAAGATGTTCAAAGGCCTTAGTTGCTTCAGGAGTCCATGAAAATGCATCTTTCTTCAACAATGTTGTTAGAGGTGCTGCTATTCTCCCATAATTCTTAACAAACTTGCGATAATACCCTGTTAACCCGAGAAATCCTCGCAACTGCTTTATGGTTGTGGGGAATTTCCATTCCTTAATGGCTTTAATTTTGTTAGGGTCTACCTTAACACCATCGTGAGATACAATATGACCCAGATATTCCACCTCTTGTACTCCAAAGAAACATTTGGATGTTTTTTCATATAATTATTTCTCCTGCAATAGTTTGAGCACCCTGTCAACATGTTGAACATGATCCTTCGAAGACCTGCTGTAGATTAGTATATCATCAAAAAATACTAGCACAAATTTTCTAAGGAAGGGTTTGAAAATGGAATTCATCAACCCTTGGAATGTAGAAGGTGCATTGGTAAGGCCAAAAGGCATGACCAAAAATTCATAATGACCCTCATGAGTTCGAAATGCTGTTTTTGGAATATCTTCAGTCTTCATTCTAATTTGATGATATCCTGAACGAAGATCCAACTTGGTAAAATAAATTGCTCCATGTAATTCATCCAAAAATTCATCAATCACAGGAATGGGAAATTTGTCTTTAATGGTGAGCTTATTGAGCTCCCTATAATCCGGACACATTCGCCATGATCCATCCTTCTTGTGTACCAATACTACAGGAGCAGAGAAAGAACTTTCACTAGGTTGAATTATACCCGCCTCTAACATTTCTGCAATCATACGTTCAATTTCGCTCTTTTGGAAGTAAGGATATCTATAAGGCCTGATGTTTGGAGGAACACTTCCTGGAATCAAATGAATAGCATGATCATGATCACGAATAGGTGGGAGTCCTTTGGGAGTTTCAAACACCTTGGAATGGTTGTCCAAGACTTGTTGGAGATCTGCAGAAATAGATGATTTTGATGTTGGAACTTCTAGTGAGCATAATTGTGCAATTACGCCTCGTTGTTCTTTCTTTAGAAGATTTGTCATGACATTAGAGCTTATTATATTTCCTGGCTTCCCTACAATACCCCGTAGTTCGACTTCCTTTCCTTCTAAAAAAAATTTCAAGAAAATTTCTTGAAAATTAAAAGCTACCATCCCTAAAGATTGTAACCATTGTACTCCTAGTACAACATCAACACCTCCCATAGGAATGGAAAGCATTGGAATAGTCAATACATATTCCCCCATGGTTAGCTTGATATTATGGCATTTTCCAGAGAAATTTGTAGTTCCTCCATTTGCAACCATCACTTGACATTCTGGTGCTGGGTATAGGAAACAATTTAATTCCTTGGCTACCTTATAATGAATAAAATTATGGGTGCTACCTGAATCAATCAACACTATTACCCTTTTCTTCTTGATATGTCCTTCTATATTTAGAGTTTGAGGAGTGGTAATTCCTGCCAGTGCATTACATGATATGGTCAGATTCATTTCTTCCTCTTCTAGGGCTGGTTCCTGGTGTATATCCTCTTCTTGTTCATTTTCTTCTTCCTCTTCACAATCTATGTAAAATAATTTCTTCTCAGCACACTTATGACCTTTAGTGTATTTTCTATCACAACTATAGCAAAGTCCTTTTGCTCTTTTTTCTTCCAATTGTTGTGGTGTCAACCTTGTAGGTTGTGGAAATCTAGGAGTAGCAACACTTCCCTCTTTATAGAAGTGAGTGGTAGGCTTCCTTGTCGCCATAATTTTACATTCAATTTTTCTTGCCAACCTGAATACCTTCTCCAATGAATCAGGTTCCAAAACACGAACTTCATGTTGGATGTTATCCTTTAAAGTACCTATGAAGAGATCAATCTTGTGTTCCTCTGGAATATTAGTTACCCTTATATTCAATTTTTGGATGTCCTCAATGTGCTCCCCCACTGAACACTTTTGTTTGAGATTTATCAATTGGCTAAAGAAAGTGTTTCTCTTTGTATCCTCATAATGTGTTATCATTTCCTCCGCAAAAATTGACCAACTAACAATTTTTTTATGGGAGAAAAGCCATCGATACCATAAAAATGTATTTTGTTCTAAATGTAAAGTTACAATGCATACCTTTTGTGTGCTTTTCACATTATTGAGATCAAAATATTGCTCCATCTATAGTATCCATGTTACAGGATCCTTTCCATTAAACTTCCCCATATCCATTTTTGGAATATGGTGGTTCTTCCCTCCAATGTTAGAGTTTATGAAATCACGATTAACATTTATTTTGTTCCCATCATGAGTTTCCTCTACTATCTTTTCACCATTAGGAAACATTTCTTGCATCAACTTTTTCAAACCTTCCATGTCTTCTTTTAGATCATTCTTTATGTTTTCAATCTTAGCTTCCATGTCATCCATCTTAGATTCCATGTCAGCCTCCATGCCATCCATATTAGCTTCCATGTCATTCTTCAAACCATCCATCTTAGATTCCACGCCTTTCTTCAAAACTTCCATGTCATTTTTTGTTGCTCTTTGCAAGAGCGAAATTTGTTGCACTTGCTCTTGTAATTTTGATATGTCATGTTGCCATTCTTCGTCTTCATGAGTCATAGTAGAGCCTTCTAAAGGCTTAATGGGTGTTGAATTATTTTTACGGCCATTTTAGAACCCAATATTGATATCCATTTTACAATATGCCCTTGGAATCAATTCAACTCTGATTATTCAAACAAGACTTATGCAATTCTAAAAAAAATAAATAAATAAATAAATAAATAAATAAATAAATAAAAAAATACACACCTTTTACTTGCTTTTGAGGAGCTCGATATTGAAATTGACTTATCTCTATACTTGTAGATCCTCAATATCTGAAATTCAGCCCTGTAGTAGTCCTCTGAAGCTTCTTTCAAATGCCACAATTCTGACTTCTGTCACTTTTTACTGACTTCTGTCACTTTCTGACTTCCTCTTCACAAATTACAAAACCTCCTCTCTATATATAGGAGTCCATGAGGCCACAATGTAATCCTAGTGGGGCCACAATGTAATCTTAGCCAACCTAACAATAATAATTGAAGGGCACAATAATAACAATATGGGGGTTACAGGGGTACAATAATAACAATAAGGGACTATACTAGTAATATAGGGACCTAACAGATACTAGTAATATATTTCTTGAACAAGAAAGAAGCATAAATATATTGCACTCAACACTACATAAGCCTGTGAAGTTTGTAATGGAGCAGTGTGGCTTCAGAAGTTGATTGCAGGATTGTTTAATTGGGTGCATATGAAAACATGATGATAGGTCTAGGCACCTTGAGGTCTAATACCAATACATGGTATAGGAAGAGATTAATATGGCTCTAGCATCACCAAGAATATTGTCTGAGGACAAGCCTGGAGTGATTAAGCATGTCTCTCAGTAAAATAGAGTGATGAGAAAACAACATCAGAGGACAATAATTCTTATTCAGAATGGTCCTATATCTCTCAATAAGAGAGAATGTTGATATGATAACACCATGGAAAATCATTCTCCCTGTGTAAAGATATTGATCACTTGGGGAGAATGGTCCTAGAAGCCTAGTATCACTTAGTTGAGTGTGTAACTTTCAACATCAGGCTCATTATCTCCAAAAAGGATGACGAGCTCATTCAAAATTAGGCTCAGTCTCTCTAGAAAGGATGAGGATATCATTTAGCATCGGGACTAGTTTCTCATGTAGAGTGTGCCCTTTTGAGTTTTCACCATGAGTCAAAGAGATTAACCATGATGGTGAACCAAGACTATTCTAGGTCAGGAGTACCAACTAAGATTATGGGTCAGTGGTATTGACCAGATTTATGATGACTAGTTGATGCTAAATGTTATGCCATGTGTCAAGAGTACCAACCAAGCTTATGGGTCAATGGTACCGACTAGTTGTGGCAACTAGTTTATGTTGATGATTTATCACGATGATGTTATATGTTAAGGTTTTTGACTAAGTTATAGATGATGATGTTGTTGATGATAATATGAAATTTTCTTAGAGAAATTTGTTAACATGAGAACATATATATATTCATTATGAATACCTCCCTGGTTAAGAGGGAATGTTGAATTTTGTAACTGTGGTCGGTCTTCATAATTATTATGTTTGTCCTTAATGTATTTGTAAGTATGTTCTTCGTGCTTAAGTAAGAAAGAAAAATATTAAAAGACATGTTCTTAATGTTGGTTGTAAAAGAGGAAAATTTGAATTTGCAAAAGTTTAATTTTAAGGCTCTCAAAATATGTAGTTGGCCTCCTCCAAATCAATTTGGCCCAACCTATAAAAGGCACTGATTTGACCCTTCAATAGGCATATATATAAGTGTCTTGACCTCCTCTCATGGTCCAATTTTTTTGTCATGCATATTTTGTTTATCCATGCATAAGAGACATAAAAGGAGGATGAAAGAAATGGCTTGGTGAAAGATGAAGTTCTCTCTAAAAGCACTAGACCAAACCTATATTTCCTCTCTCTATGATGAAGCTCGAATCACTATGGAAACCCTTGTTGAAGAGCGAATTTTGTCTCTTTGTGATAGATGAATTCTTGTATTTATGATAGAAAAATCCATGTGTAATGATCAAGTTATGTGTATGGCAGAAGGAAGAACTAATTAGACAAAATTATGTGGGAAAGTTACTTTACTAAGAGGATGGACTAGGTTTGGCTTAGTGTTTGACTAAGATATATCTATGTTGAAATAAATAATTTATCTATTAAAAAGGTTGTTGGGTTTCCCCCATGTGGGTTTTCCCAGGATAAACTCTTGTGTTATTTGTTTTGGCTATCTCTTCATGATCCTAAAGTCATAAATGTTATACTGTTGATGTATTTTTTTTCTTTACTTAATGATGAAATCATGGATAAAACGAGTAAATGAATTAATTCATTAGAAGTACTTATCAGTATAGAATAGCTATATAAAATCAGCATTATTGAGTTCATAGTACTAGATACCAAATCATTAGGCCTTTGGTTTAATGCATCTACTAGACTTGCATATCTTGAGGCAATTGATACTAAATAAAAAATTAAGTATGAAGTTATAATTTATTTCATGGGAAAACAGGTTGAATATTATATGATCAACTAACTTGATGTATATACATTTATGTATTATGATTCTATAATTCAAAAGGAATAGAATGTTGTTAAAACATAATTTTATGAAAGAACTCATTGAATTCAATTTATGAAAGAACTCATTGAATTCATGTTCAAAGTCAAGATATTTCAAATTTTTAAAACCATATCCAAGCCTAGAAATTTTCATATGAGCATGCTCAACTACATTTTGATAGTATAAAGAGATGGCATGCATATCTTGAATAAATTCCTCTATAAATCCCTTAAAAAATAAATTTCTAGGAAATATAATATGATATTATATACTAGATGGATTCAACATATAATACTCTCAAAGGAGTTCAATATGAAATATTTGATCATACCACAATGTGGCCAGTGACAAAGAATTTGGCTAACAATTTCCACCTCCCGTGCTTTAGAACAAAAGATTATTTATTCCTATAGGATGAAATGCATAAAGCACTTGAAGTTGGAATTTGAATAATAGGGTTGATAATTCATTCTCTTCTAAGTATGAATTAATAAACTATTTAAGGTTATGTGAAAGAACCTACTAGGGACATAACCTTAATAAATACTTTATTACATAAGTTCAAAAAAAGTTGATAGGAAAGTGATATTATTTTCAAACTTTTGAATCTTGGAAAATATATGTTGAAAAGGAAAATAATAATCACAATATATCCATGTGGACGATATCTACAATCAGGAGACCTAAAGTGTTTTGTCTCTAGTTTTAATTCATAAATAAAATAGATGCTACAGAGAAATGGATTTTTAGTTGAGATTTTAAACTATTTTCATGATTAATTGAAAATCCAAAGCTAACTGCTTTCAAAGACTCATTCTAGTGTTTTTTTTGTTGCATGGGACTATTCCTTTGCTGGTTAATATTGATGCATGTAAGAATTTTTTCATTTTTAGAGAATTTCTCATTCCATTGTAATTTATTATTGTTGTTTTTCAATTAGTTGCTAACTTGTGAATCTGAAATTATAATTGATTATTTAGATACATGCTTGCTTAAATTCTAATTACTATAATTTTTATTATTAAATACTCATATCCCTATTATTAATATTCAACAAACTTGTTGGCGAGGAATTAGGTCTCGCAGGCAAGACCCAGGTTCAGGAGTTGTGGCCAACAAGGGAATCTGATGTAGTCTAGAACCACACCGGCATTATCACCCTACTCCGGAGAGCAGAGAGTCTCACCCGAGGCGTGCCACAACCACATGCAGGGTGGGAACAGATCGATAGCAAGGAACGGATCCGCAAATCATGATTACCATTGTAAAGATTGCATAAACATAGATATATCCGCAAGAACATTCAAAGCATAAACAGGTATTAAGCAATTAAAATTTTAAAACATCGCAACCATCACGCATGCATAAGAATTACACAGTAAGACAGTAACCTGCAATTGTATTGATATCTTCATCCCCAACCATCGTTACATAGCTTCCGCAAGGAGAGCTTACAGTCTGATACAGATGTCTTACATAACAAAAAGGTAAATGAGAGAGCCCTAGGAACTACAGATATATCCTGGCCGATCTCCTTCAGTCGCTCTGCGTTCCATCTCCTGTTGCATTCCTCTTCTTCTCGGCTGGGTGACTGCTATTTATCCACCCACTTTCGCAACTGTTAGTTCCCCTTTTCTTTCTTCTTTAGCTACTTCAAGCTTCTCTCTTGTTATCTGTGTGTTCCACTTTCTGTCTTCCACTGTATATCCTCATATATCTGCTTTCTTCAGCTATCTCTTGCTTCTGCGCCACCTTGATAGCTCCACGGCTTGTTGTAGTCATGACTTGGTTGCTATTTCCATGTGTCATCTTGCCGCAACCCAACAAGGCCATCCTTTATTCAAAATGAAAAATATTCCAAACAATTTTTCAAAAACAAGGGCCCCAATAGGCCCTGACCACAGTTTCTTGACTCGTCCCCGAGTCAATCACAAATGACAGTCTCTATCTCCATCGCCCCGCTTGATCCCGAGCCATGTTCGGCCTGTGTGCCTTCATTTTGTACTTGTTCCCGTTGTGCACCATCAGCTTGTTCCTGTTCTCGTTGTGCGCCTTCTACCGGTTGTTCAAACAAGGGCCCCAACTCCGGGACTCTGCGAAACGCTATAGCTTGAAGCTCAGTGAAGGCCGATACAGCTTGCTGCCACCCTTGCAAGAGTGAATCTGTGTCTTCAGCGATCTTGGTGACAACGGCCTCTTCTAGGGGTGCTGGGACAGCCCCGAACATCGTGCTAATTTGGGTTTCGGCCTCGGCGGCTAGCTGTTGCATCGTCCTGGCGCTGTTTTGGAGGGGCGGGTGGAGCTCACGAATTACCTGTTTGGCCTCTGCAGAATCGGCTTCTGTTTGTTGGATTTGTACTTCGAGCTCATCTTCCTGGGCGTATAATTGGTCCAACCTGACGGGGTCCGTGACCTCTTGAATTTCCCGAGAAACCTGTTGTAGCTGTGCAGAGATTGGTTGTGCTTTGACAGTCAAGGCCAGTGAGCATTCCTGAAGACCCTTCAGGAGGTCGTGCGCCTTGCGCACCTCAGAAGTGAGCGTTTCCTGCATTTGGGTTTCCTAGCCCTACTTCGTGGCAACCTGGGCTGAATAGGTAGCCATTGGGTTGAGCAGCGCTGGGCATGCAGCTAATGCTGCGTGGAGCTCCGTATTTTCCCGGTGGAGACCAGTGAGTGCAGTCTGGATGTAGAAAGCTTGGGCGACGACATTATTCTTCGCGACATCAGCAGGCAGCGGGGTATAATGAGCCTTTACCGAGGGCCATGGGCCTGAAAATACCTGAGTTACGTTGGCTATCTGGTCTTGCAGGCGTTCCTGCGCCATGATATATTGTTGCTGCTCTTTGCACCTCTGCTGCAGCTTTGAGTGAAGCCTTTCGGCTTGCTAGGCCGCCCTCTGAATGAATAAGTACAGCTGAGCTATACCCCATGTTTCTAAGTTAGTTGTGCCCAAAGCACCCTGGTCCGGCTGCCTTTCTTGGAGGGATTGCCCACTGGAAACTGAGCGGTTGGAATGCTCTAGAGGGGACGGCGGTGTCTGTTGCTGCGTTGAGTTGGCCATATTCAAATCTGGCCACTCCTGCTGATCAGTCTGGCTAGTGGGGGGAGGATCAGTATGCTCAGGCTGAGCCTCGGCCGAGTCAGCCCCAATGTTTTCCAGCTGGGTAAATATAGTAGATAAAGAAACCTGGGGTACGACCACGGGGTCGACTGGTGGTACTACGGTAGCAGTACTGGAGTCAACTTCAGCCCCGTGGTCCCCGCCAAAGAGTTCTCGGATGAGCGGGTCGGACGCAGTGGCAAATGAATTGGACGGAACGGATGAAGTGGTAGGTGGAGGTGGAACGGTGGATGGAGGTGGAGCTGTGGATGGAGGGCAAATGTTAATAAACTCGGAAGGGTCAATAAGGGGTTCTTCCTGGATTAGTGCCCCTGTATTTTAGGGCGGTGGCGGATCATCATCAGTAAGGTCCACCACCGGATTGGCTACGGTGGTGCGGGCCTGCTTAGCCGGAGGAGTTTCTAATTGTTCTGGGGCCGAGCCCTTTCCTCCCATCGGGGTGATGATAGGGCTTGTAGAGGTAAATAAAATAGTCGGGAGGGGAGAAGTAAGAGGAGTGGTAGGGGTGTGCAAATTAGACCGAGAAAGCTGAAATTTGGAAAATAAAGGGAACGGAGAAGCGTCGCTGGAAATAACCTGGGCCACCGCATTGAAATTGCGTACCTGAGTATTGAAGTGGCGGACGACAGGGACGAGAAGTTCGGGGAGTTCTTGTGGTGGTGCTGTCGCATCCGTCGCGGCAGGCTATTGCAATGGAAACATCCGCTCAAAGTTGTACCTGGGGAGGCCGTCGCGGGTGTGCTTCGTGACCCCCGTCCACGAACAAACTTCGCGGTGGAAGGTGGCATCGTCTAGCTGGAACTTCAACGGCGTCATGTGGAAGGTGGCTTCTGGCACGCAAGTGGGTCGGAGGTAAGTATGGCTGTGACTTACCACGAACCACACTTGCTCGCTATACTCATCCAACAAGTTCCTAGGCACCCGTTGCTAACTGGCCACCATGTCCATCATTAGCCCATACCAGGACCGAAACGCCTCTGCATTCACCTGTTTAGTGCTGGGGTCAAGTGACACCTTCCATGGAGTAAACTTCATCACGAGGGGCTGGCCCTCTGGAATTTCTGCTGGTATCTTGACAAGAGGAGTGTGCCATTTCCACATGGCAAAAGAAATGATCAAGTATCCATAAATAAAGCTGGTCGTGCGCTTGTAGTTTTCTTCAAACGCATCAAATAGCTCTTTCAACAGAAAGGAGCACCAATTCAACTTGGCACCCTGAATGCAGTGCTCTGCAATAAAGATAGTTTCCAAGGTGCATTCGCCCTTGGTGTGGTGCCTCATTGTCTTGCTGGAAATGAGGTAGCAAGCAAATTTAATCTCGGGTGTGTTAATAAGCTCTATCGTGGCTCCCTTCCCTCCCCGTCGGGTTCCATATTTGCTGTATAGGTCTGCGTCCCCGGATTTCCGTGCGCGCTTAGAGGTGTTCTGACATGCGGTCGAGACATATGCACCATTCTGTGAGAGCCCGGTCAGACGATGGATGTCTTCAGCGTGAATGGGAATTTATTTTTTCAACCACAAGGACCCATTCTGAATGCAGCTAAGTAAGAAACGAGTGCACTGCAAAACCGGTCCGGTGGTCCCGAAGATCGGAAGATTTCCGAGATTCATGAGAGAAGATTGCTGAAGGCCCTGGAATGCTGGTAAAATTCGGTTAGCGGAGTTCCCGACTTTGTTGTAATAGTGTTCCATATACACTTGCCAATTGAGCGCCAAGAATTCAGACGAGTCGGAAAGTTTGGCATCTATCAAAGCTACACTATCCTATTTCCCAACCAGAGACTCTGTCCTGTGAATCCTACTGTCAAGTTCTGGTTCAACGACAGATAGGAGGTCCTTTGGCATTTTTGCTCGACATTGATAGACCTATATAATTCGCCTTGGTCTCCCCTCTTGAGTCTGTGCGTTCTGAGACTTCAACTGCTCCGGTGCTGCTGCAATTGCTAATTCGAACTGGTCTGGCATTCTCGTGCTTTTGGGTGTCATGCAAGTTATGTCATCACCTGGCACGAGTGGAGTTGATGAGACCCCTTAACGAGTTAATTCTTGCTAGTATTATTTTCTGCGAGAATCGTGTGATCGATCGTGTGCCAATGGGTATTCTGATAGTTGCTGACGGTGGCATGGGGAAATGGGTGGACGCGACGGCTGCGGTAACTGCAGATGATGGCGAAATGATTATGGCAAGGTTACTTCCAATTATGGTAATTTATGATGCAAATCTAGACGATCCTACGGACTAACACAAGTACTGACTGACATGACCTGGACTGACATTGACACATGTATGAAGCCTACTGGGATGACATGTTGGACACGCCCCTCCCCGACCACAGTCGGTTGCGGTGCGGTCCCGTAACAGAGGGATGATTGACGAATGATGCAGGAACGGAAAACACTACCTATGCTCATCCCGGTTGCGGGAGAGTTATTCGACTACACTACGCTACGGGTGCTCTCAGTTGCGAGAGTTATTGACAGATGTTGGAAGAAAATTATTCCTAGTAGGGTTTCAGGCGTGCGCCATTCACCCATCCCGGTAAAACAGTACCGTCCAGCTGAGCCAAACGAACGACGTCGGACTCTCTAATCTCGATGACAAAGTAAGGTCCTAACCAGTGCATCTGCAACTTCCCTAGAAACTTCTAGAACTTGCTGTTGTATAAAAGGACCTTGCCACCAACCTGGAATGCTTTGTTCTTGATGTGGCGAGTGTGCCACGCTTTCTGTCTATCCTTTTGAACCTTCTGATGAAATTTCTCCAGGAACCGGGCTTCGTCCAGTTCCTGTAATTCATGTAGGCGCTCCTGGAGCGATGCCTCTTCCGAGAACTTGAGAGTCGTGGCAATTAAAAGACTTGGTACCATGAACTCAGCGGGGATCACAGCTTCCCGGCCATACACCAACTGGAACGGTGTCTGATTGGTCAAGCGCTTCACCGTCGTCCGGTAGGCCCAGAGCGCAGCTGGTAGCCGTTCATCCCAGTCATCCCGCTGGGCATTACAGATATTTGTTAACCCATTTTCAAGAATTTTATTAAACGCTTCAACAGTACCATTGGCCTGCGGGTGGTACGGGCTACTTTTGTGATGTTGAATCATAAACGAGTCCAAAAGCGACTTGACTGTGTCATTAATGAAATGTGTACCTTGATCGCTGGTTAAACTTCGTGGGCAGCCAAACCTGCTGATGATGTTTTCAAAGATAAACCGTGTTGCTATATCCGTCGTGCAGTCTCGTACCGCCACCGCCTCAGCCCATCGGGTGAGGTAGTCGGTTGCGGTAGTGATGTATCGAGCCTTGGAGTGCCTGGAAACCGGGGCTATAAGACCTACGAAGTCGACGGTCCATTTCTCGAATGGCCGCAACACATGCACTAGGTGTAACGGAAGCTCATCCCTGTGAGAGGGCCTCCCCGTCCGCTGGCACATGTCGCATCGCTTCACAAATGCTTTACAATCGGCATGTACTGTCGGCCACCACAGTCCAACTTGGAGCACCTTCCTCGCCGTCGGTTTCGCACCCACGTGGCCTCCCACAACACCGCTGTGGCATTCCCACATCACAGCTTCGCGCTCGTGGTAAAGGACGCACCGGCGCAGAACCTCATCAAGACCCAGCTTATATAGTTGCCCCGCAATCAGTTGGTATTCGGCAGCACGGATGACCAAGTGCCATTTTTGGAGCGGGGTGTAATCCAGAGGGCATTGCCCCGTTGTCAGATAGGTGGCAATTCCGGCCAAGTAATCCGGTACCGCTTTGACCCGAAAGAGGTTAGCATTCGGCAGCTGATCATCAAGTGAGACGTCGTTATCTCCCATCTCCAACCTGGATAAATGATTGGGCCCGACGTTCAACCTCCCGGGCTTGATGATCACCTAAAACATAAATTCTTGAAAGAGCAACAGCCAGCGACAGATCCGTCCTTCCAAAACAGGCTTATTTACCAAGTACTTCAATGCAGAGTGGTCCGTAAAGAACTTAAATTTTCCTCCAAGAAGGTAGTGGCAGAACTTCTGGAGAGAGTACACCATTTCCAAGGCCTCCCGTTCGGTAGTGGTGTAATTCTTCTCCGCATTAGACAATTTTCGGCTGGCGAAGTAAACGGGATGGTCAACTGTCGTCTCTCCTGGTTGCGCCAAGACAGCCCCAAGTGCAATACTGGAAGCATCAATATGCACATGGAACTGCTTATCCCAGTTTGGGTGAACAAGTATGGGCGTTGTCGCCAGCTTTTCCTTCAGCGTGTCAAGGGCCTTACGACACTCCTCCATCCACTGGAATACCTCTGACTTCCGCAGTAATCTCTCCAAAGGGGCAGTGATCTTCGCCTAGTTGCGGATAAACCGCCTGTAATATCCTGTGTGCCCGAGCAGTGCCCGCAACTACTTCACGGTGTCAAGGGATTCCATGTGGACTATTAAGGTGACCTTGGCGGGGTCGACACAAACCCCTTGCTTGCATACCACGTGTCCTAGCAGCATGCTGAAAGGAACTGCAAAAATACATTTCTTCAAGTTCAAGGAAATCTACAACTGGTGACACCGATCAAACATAATACGCAACAGGGTGGCATGTTTCTTCAACAGACTGTAGACAGTCCAATCATCCATGTAGACTTCCAGGAACTTGTGGATGTACTCCCGAAAAGCAGCAATAACAATCCGGGAAAACACGGCCGGAGCATTTTTCAAGCCAAACGGCATTACGTGGTATGCGAACGATCCCCATTCGGTGGTGAATGTCATTTTCAGCTTGTCCTCCTCCGCAATGCGCACCTGATGGTAGCCCGAAAAACCATCCGTGAAGGAATAAGCTTCATTTCCCACAACATGATCCAAGACTTCATCACTAAAAGGAGTGGGAAACGGATCATGGATGCAGGCATTGTTTAGACTTCTGTAATCAACACAGACGTGTATCTCCACCTTGTCCTTCTTATTCTGAATGACGATAGGGCTCACCCACTCTGCTTCTTCCACTGGAAAGATGAGACCTGCGGCCAGCATCTTGTCAATCTCCATTTTGACCTTTTCTTTGATTCGTGGGTTCAGCCGGTAGGGTTGATGCTTTACGTGTCAGGCATCCGATTTCAACACAATGCGCATTTCTCCGAGGTCACCCTTGATGCCCTTCAGATCTGCCACCGATGAAGGGAACAAGTCTTCGTATTCCTGGAGGAGGCTGAAAATTTCCTTTGTCGTCTCCTCGTCCCAGTAATCTCCAACAGTAGCCAACTTGGGCTTTTCCGTCGTACAAATGTTTAACTTCTTGGTCTTCAGCAGTTGTAAATGGATGCCTTCGGTGGTCGGTTCTTCGTTGATGTTCCGCTCGCCTTCCTTCTCTTCGAAATGCAGGTGCCTGAGGTCCTCCCAACTGTCATCGTCTGGATCTCCGTCAATCCACTGGAAAACCAACTCGTGCCTGGCCTCGGGCCATGATGCAACCGTGGCCCCCTTGGCCTCATGGTCATGGAAAAACAGGACCTCCTTGATCGATTGTAGTGCCCGAGATTCCTGCTCTGTCTCCACTTCGAACGAGAAGCACCAAACAAAATTGTCCGTGACTTCCTGCCAAGAGCAGGTTCCTCGTTTCCGCTCTTCTTCCAAGTACCAGGCCTGGGAGATTGCATCCAGGGAGTGGATAAACCGATGTACCCACAGCTCTTGCGGGTAACCCAGACCTTGCCACTGTTCCTCACAGCTCCTCAAGTGGTCCCGCAGATCGGAAGTCCCCTTGTACCTGTGCCTGCTTCGAGGGCCTTCGTCTTCCTTAAAACGTGCCTTCAAATCCTAAGTCGCGCAACTCCACCGCGACAAGGTGGTGTGATGGTTCCTCCACCACCTTCCTGATGTGGACTGCAGTGCGACGTCCAAAAGTGGTATTTTGCGGCTTTCTGGAACCGTGTCTTCCACCTTTGCAATAAAGGTATTGACAGCCTGCATGGTTGTCAGGGTGGGGTATTCCCTGAACTCAGCGCCGATCCAACAGACGCATGCAATGGCGGCACATCTCCACATACTGGTCTCGTACCCACCCTGCTGCCAGTCGTCCCACGCGAGTTCTGAACCCAACTCCAAGCTCTGGACACTGTGCCAGCTGACAGAGCCTGTTGTGGTCGGGTTGATATAGTTGTCCTGCTTCCCTACAGTCATATGATAAAGGTGATCCATCATCTGTGCGTCCACCCGGTTGTCCACAATTTCGGTGTATCGCGGACCTTGATACGGGTTGAGGGGCTGCGTGACCCGTACCTCCCCATCCTCAAAGATCATTAGCTCCTTTTTGAGGTCGATGATGGCGTAATTCTCAAAATCCCAATCGATGCCTAGCAGGGCCGGATAAGGATCCTTGTCGCCCATAATATCGATAACCTCAAAATCTGTGTAGGTATTCACCCCCGCAATGTCGACCTCAACACCTTCGAGTCAGCCGATCGGCAGAATGTAGTACTGGTTCGCCATTCTGAGTTGGATTGGCAAGTAGGTCAGTCATGGCCTTCCAAGAGCCTCCCACGTCTTCCGCGGTAGGATGTTGACGTTGGACCCCAAATCCAGCATGGTATCGCTGATTTGGAATCCCACAACCTGCATGTTAAGCCGGAACTCTTTTCCCGTTCGTCACTTGTTCCGCTTGACGCGCTGCACATACTGGGGTGTTGTGTTATCCGAGTCTTTCTTCCCTATACTTCCTTGCAGTGCATCCCTCAGGGTACGCTTGAGTTGGTCCTGCATCGAAGCATCGTCAACAATCTTGAGGAACATCTGAAGCCATTCCTCAATCAAGGTCCCCGTGGCGCTCTGTTCGCTAGAACCAGTCGTCGAGGGTATCTCAAGGCCCCCGACTTCCCGCAGCTGAGCAAAGGCCTCCACAGCCTCCTGAAAGTACTTCTTCTATGCATCTGGCTGGATCAGCTGTTTGGGGGAGGCAGGTCGAATAGCCCGGACCGGCTCCCTCCCATGGGCGTCCTCACCCGTCTTCTTGCCACCCCGCGTCACAATCGCGACATTCTGCATGGCTGGGGTCACAGTCCCTCTTGGCTCTGAATTTACCAAGTCCGTTCCCCTCTGCCGCGCCCGTTCCTCCCACTTCTTGATGAGCTCTAGACAGTCCTCTGTTGCATGGGCGTTCACGCGGCACTGGGAACACCAAGGACGTCGCATTAGGGGACATTCCCAAGCCACGTGACCCTCCTCGTCACAGTTGTAATATTTCACCGGACCTCGTCCCCCTTTGCGGCCTCAGCGCATACCGCCACCTCTTCCCATGGAAGCCTCGTTCACCCTGTAGGAGGGACGGTCCAATCTATCCGCAAGTGTGTCGAGAGCCCTGCACTGCTCAGTGTTATGAGTCATGGAAACACAAAGCTCACAATATACGTTGTTTGGGATGGTGGAGTACTTCTGTAGTATCGAGCACATCCGAGGTGGATGTCCCATCGTTCGGAAAATCTCGCAGTATTCCATGGCGGTTGCGTTCAGTTGAGGCAGGAACCCCGCATAGGGATGTTGCAGCGGGTATACCCCCTGTGGACTCATTGCTGCGCCACCCACCGTGGGTGGACCCCCCTGGATTGTCGCAACAGAGGGTCCCACACCTGCACCCCGCAGCCTAGGACATCTAGTTGCGACGTGGCCTTCGACCAGGCATTGAGTGAGGACATCTCCTTGAGCTTCTCTGTCAAACTAGTGATCTGATGTTGTAGCCCCACTAAGGAAGGATCCTGCGGAGCCGACCCCCCGTGATATTCTTGAGGGTAGCCTGCCATGGCCTCTATTTTCAAGGCCTGTTCTAAAGCATCCTGCAAGTTGTCAATCTTCTGTTGTGTGAGGGGGGTTCGTGTCAAGGGAAGCAGAGCCTTGATGAACCAGTCCCTCTAATGGTTTGGATCGATCGGGTAGCTGAGTTTCCCGATCGCGTCCTTGAAGCGCCGCATCAGCTCCCATGCGGTCTCTCCTTCTTTCTGCTTAATCTCCCAGAGCTCGGACAGACCCTGCTGGTCCGTCTAGGGTAACTTGAATTCGCGGACAAAATCCCGTTTTATGTCTGCAAGTACTGGATTAGGATGGGCCTTGGACCATTTGATAAACCACCGCAGAGCTCTCTCTCTGAGCCTGGTTTGGAACTCTATTAGCTTCCCTGCATCTGGAGTCTGGCGAGCCCTCCATATGGCTTCGCAGAGATACCAGTGTTGTTCTACATCATTGTTGCCTCGACCAAAGAATTCTGGATATTGGGTGAAGGACCCGGCCATATTTGCTTGCGGAGTGTTGACTAGGATAAATCCTTCGGGTCCCGGTTGCGTAACTGTCCCACTGGGGAATGCAATGCTACTAGTGACGCTGCTAGTCACGTGGGTTGCCGTCAATAATGAACTGATATGCAACTGAATTAATGCTTGTAACTTAACAAAAATATTACTTAAAGGTTGATAAAGTACCAGGGGAAGGTGGGGATCCTTGCCATGCAGAGTGTGGGAAGCAGGGCTACCTGGAGAAATGAATGTCGTCTGCTCTTGGAACAACCGCTGCATCGTGACGTACCATTCACCATCGGAACCTTCTTCGGGCTGCATCCCTGCATCGTCTTCATCAGTCACCGTCTCCCTTTCCCGCTTAGCTGGGCTCCCATGCACCCTCCGCACTCCCACAGCGGTCCCTTCTTTTTTCCCGGGTATCCGCGTCCATAACTCCTATCCTCTGAGGCGCTTCCTTTTGGTTCTTCCTATCGGTCTCCCTTCGTTTCAAATCCCGCATCACCCGTTTTTGCCACCTATCGGCGATCTGCACCCGCCGATGTGCACGTCGCTCCCTCAACTTCCGTGCGGCCTCAGCATCCATTCCCCACTCCCCACCTCACATTCTACGTAGCATCGGTCCCTTCAGCCCTCCCCCCAGCACTAGGGGCTTACGCTTCCATGCTCGACTTTTGAAATTCCACCAGCCCTTCGTCCACCGTCAGGGCCTTGATCCACAGCGGAATCTCCTTGAGCAGTTTCCCTCTTAACCCAGAACAGAAGATAGCCTCAGCCTTCGAGAAGGATTGGTAGCACTCTGTGGCAAACTCTACAATATACCCGTTCAAAGTGGTCTCTACCCAAAAATCCACCGCGCGGATCAATTCATTGTCCAACCGAAGCAGAGCCACCAGATCCCCGTGCACCCACTTGCGGTTTATCCTCCGCGAGCTATCCTTAGGCACCTTTGTCTGTAACCTCTACAGCCAGTGGTATAGGTCGCTAGGGAACGTCCCCCATAGGATCTCGTACGTATCGCTGGCTGAATCTGAGAAAAGGACGAGCTCCTTGATCACCGCCTCCTTCTTCTTGGTCAACTCTGCTTGCTGAGCAATAAATTGGTCGAGATGATTATCCCACAATTTTCGTATTTCGCCTTCATAGATCCTTGAGACCATGATCTAGTTCCCCTCATATCATGCAGGTCCCGGCAACGGAACCATTTGTTGGCGAGGAATCAGGGCTCGCAGGCAAGACCCAGGTTCAGGAGTTGTGGCCAACAAGGGAATCCGCTGTAGTATAGAACCACGCTAGCATTATCACCCTACTCCGGAGAGCAGAGAGTCTCACCCGAGGCGTGCCGCAACCACGTGCAGGGTGGGAACAGATCAATAGCAAGGAACGGATCCGCAACTCATGATTACCATTATACAGATTGCATAAACATAGATATATCCGCAAGAAAATTCAAAGCATAAACAGGTATTAAGAAATTAAAATTTTAAAACATCGCAACCATCACGCATGCATAAGAATTACACAGTAAGACAGTAACCTGCAATTGTATTGATATCTTCATCCCCAACCATCGTTACATAGCTTCCGCAAGGAGAGCTTACAGTCTGATACAGATGCCTTACATAACAGAAAGGTAAATGAGAGAGCCCTAGGAACTACAGATATATCCTGGCCGATCTCCTTCAGTCGCTCTGCGTTCCGTCTCCTGTTGCATTCCTCTTCTTCTCGGCCAGGTGACTGCTATTTATCCACCCACTTTCGCAACTGTTAGTTCCCCTTTTCTTTCTTCTTCAGCTGCTTCAAGCTTCTCTCTTGTTATCTGTGTGTTCCACTTTCTGTCTTCCGCTGTATATCCTCATGCATCTGCTTTCTTTAGCTATCTCTTGCTTCTGCGCCACCTTGATAGCTCCGCGGCTTGTTGTAGTCGCGACTTGGTCGCGATTTCCATGTGTCATCTTGCCGCAACCCAACAAGGCCATCCTTTATTCAAAATGAAAAATATTCCAAACAAGTTTTCAAAAACAAGGGCCCCAACAAAACTATTTTCTTTTAATCGTTTAAATAATTGCTTATTTCATATTCACTCCCATTCTTAAATCTTAATTGGGCATTGAGATTTAGTATTAAAATCTATTTGAGATTGAAATTACATTTAGGATTTATTTTTATTTTAGCCATAATGAGAATTAGATATTAGGAAAAAAACTAGATCACATCCCATACATTAAGTGATTACATTAAAATTCTATTCAAGGTTATAAATAACTATAACCTCATCAAGACTTTCATCTACCATATATACTTGATTGCTAACTTGCTTAATAGATGTTCGGCACTTGGAGGTATACACTCCAAAATACCAAAAAGATCATACAAAACTTACAATAAATGGAAAATTTGATGTAAGTTCCAAAGTTATCCTCTATTACAAGAGGTACATTCAAATTTATTTTTATTACATTGCCTACACTTTCCTCATCTAGATTGAAGGAGATGTAAAGAAACAATTATTTAATTGTTTTCTGTGGATCCTCTAGTTGATGGTGAATACCATCTTCCGCATCCTCTAATCACTCTGTGAAGTTCCATTTTCCATCAATAATTCCATTATTTCCAAGCCTTGGTTTAGTTTTTCACACATAAGTTATTGGTTTTCCTCTACCCTATCCATTCACTTCTCCAATGATTCCATTGAAATACCTTCACAAGAAATTCATGTATCTTAGGTTTTCCCCACTATAAATTCATGACTAAGTGTCCAATTTTTAGGGTCGCACGAAAAACCAAGGGAAAATAATCCCCTATGCCTCTCCCCGTAGAAATAACTTAGAATATTAAGACGAGAAAAAATCCACAACATCAAGGGTGCCTTATAAGGCTGACACTAAGGAGAAATTATCCCTATAATTTTCCATATCATCACTTCCCAAATCAAAACTTTACACCAAATTAGTGCCAAAAATACATGACTAACAAGCCTCACCTCTATTCCTTGAACAATGAAGAAATTTTGACTGACCAAGAAATTTTTTGAATTACCTTCATGGCATACGTGAGAGCTAATTCCCAATTGGTTTTAAGAGCTCCTTGTTAGATTTGAGATCTATACAACAAGATACCACCGATTTAGGAAGGTTGGTAGCTAAATTATGGATCCATTATTCGATGAGTTTTAGGAAAGTTGGTAGATGAATTATGGATCCACTAGTTAGGAAAGTTGGTAGCTGAAAGATCCACTATTGTATGAATTATTTTGATTTTTCAGAGTCCAAATCTAGGTACATCTTCAAGACAATGTCAAATTATAGAACAGAGGAAAACCAAATAAATAATGGAGGATTTTAATTAAATCAAGATCATCTAAACTTTTTTTAATTTTTACCCGAATATTTTCTAATAACCGGAATCGCTCACACACAACCCTTTCATGTAGGGATATGATTTGATTTTTTAGACTTCTTTGTTGTTGGTTTTCATTTCTTTTAGACGATCCATAGTTGGATCAATATCTATTGATGTTTCAAATCCCAAATATGGGTCCATATTTAGTACATTTTCAAATGATAGAAGGGAGGAAAACCAAATAAATTGTTGGAAAATGTAACTAGGTTCAGTCTTCATAATTATCATTGTACTTATGTCATTATATTTCATGTAAAAAGCAAAAGAAGAAAAATAATTTTTATTTTTCAAGCACAGGTTTCATGCTCAAGTCAAATTGTTATTTAGGTCAAGCATGTTATTCATGCTTCTAGGGTTTATTGAGTCAAAATAATATTTTTCATAAGTCAAATTATTTTACTTGAGTCAAGTCCTATTTGGAATTTTGAAAGAAAGTAGAAAAAGAATTTTATTTGAGTCAAAATTGCTAATTTTGTCCCCACAAGACCAAGTCAGCCCTACCTAGACAAGTCGACCCTAGAATGGAAGTGTATGCGGATGTATATATATACAGTGAAGCTCAACTTTGTTTGAGATCATCAATCAAGTTTGACTTCTATGCCAAGAAGTAGAAGAAAACTAGTGAAATACAAGAGAAATAAAGTTAAAGTCAATGGAGAGACAGTGGGTCAAAGGACAATTTTTCCTAATTTAGATCACACGTGCAAAGGTACAGGTCTATTGTAGGGGCCAAAATATTTCATAAATGTTGAAAGTTCAAAAATTTGTTGCAGTGGCTAAAAATCAGAAGTTTGACCATATTTTGAAGGCTTTGACTATTGTTGACTTGAGTTGACATTGACTTGTTGGAAGATCTTAGAATAAGGGCTAACTTGGGTCTTGGATTTTGGGTCCTGGACTTCACACTTTGATATTATTCTATAAGAAGAGAAGATTTGATTGGGTTTTCCCCCTTGTGGGGTTTTTCCCTAGCATGGAGCTTATATCTTGTGTTCATTGTCTTTTTGTGATATTCATGGTTCACGGTTTTGGTAATTGTTTGATGAAAAGACATAGTAAAAGTAATAAGAAGTAAACATATATTCACAAACGATTATCAACTAAATATAAATCAACCCTAATTGGTTTCCATAGTGATTTCTCAAAATGGTAACAAAACTAAGGTGAAGAGAAGGCAACTTGAAGATCACTCTCGTTGGAATAAGTGGAAGGCATTCATTTGAGCTACTTTGGAGGACATAATTTTCTAAGGGAGATAATGAAGGGCTTCCGGAATAAGACTCAAAGGAAGACTATTTCATCAGTTATCCATCTCTCTCTCTATCATTGAAGGTTATTGGTTACTCATCATCATTTTGAAGAAGATCATTATCTCTCTCTTGGAATCTCTTTAAAGACATCTCTATAGAATTCATCAATTAGGAAGAATCAAAACTATTGGTAACACCATATACACTCTTGGAAGAATCATCATTCACTTTTGAAGCAGTTTGAAGACACTATTGCGTGAATCATCCAAGGAGTCATCATTCAAGGACATATTTGAAGAACTCTTAGGATTATCAAGAATATTTGGAAGCATTAATAATACATCATCATCAAGAATGTTAATATTTTGACAAGTAATATATTATTCTGTATGTCTCAATCCTCAAATAAAATTACTTTATTTTGTAAGGAAGGCAACAAACTCAATGGGTCATCAAACTTTCAAGCATGGAAGAAGAGAATAGATTTGGTTCTCATAGAAAATGAAGTCATGATCTACATTCTAGGAAAAGTTACATAACCAGAGAAGGATAAGACTCAATAATTTTCCAAGTACACTAAAGGAGAAGTAAGGACTAAAAGTATTCTCATTGAATACATCAAAGATCATCTTATTCCCTTTGTTTCAGACTTGGGAACATATAAAGCAATATATGACAAGTTGGTCAAACTATATTCAGTCAGTACCACAGGTTGGAAAATATATTTGAGGAATTGAATTTGAAAAACAAGGTTATAAAAGGATGAATACTTGGCCTCATATCATATAAAGGTATCACAATTGAAGGATCGACTACAAGGGCTTGGAGAAGTTTTTTCTTTTTTTTTAATTAACTACTTGTATACTCAATGCTTTACCTCCATAATGGAGTAGTTTGTGAAAATCATTTATTTAAGAAAGGACACTCCAAAATTCAATGAGTTGTGAGATTTTCTATTCTAAAAGAGACTATATTGAAGGCCAAATATGACATCGAACCCCCTAAAAAGTAGCAAGCTTGTGTTGCTATATCAAAGAAGAAGAATGGAAAGTTGGGAAGATTTGAACCTCGTCGAAAGTATAACAATAACAACAAAAATCAACAGCGTGGAAGACAAGATATGTTTAAAGTACAATGCTTTGGGTGAAATGAATATGGACATTTTAAAATATATTTTCCCAAGGATCCTCAAAACAAGAAGAACAATAAGAGGATGGAAAGGAGTGGGGTTTGCTTCACTATGCATGATGGCTAGACATGAATCCATCCACATCTACGGAGGCTACAAAGTGGTTATTGAATGGATAAATGGAAAACTTTATTTTTCTCACCCTTATATGAAGAATTGGATGAAAAGGATCTTGACATTGAGGAATGATTTCCATTAAAAATATTTTAATCATATATATCGGGAACATAACTCTTCTGCAAATCTACTCTCCAAAAGAGGCATCAGGGTTCATCCAGGATGCATACATTTTGAAGAATTTTGTATGGGTTCGAGATGCCACGCTAGTAGCTTTCCCATCAAATAATCATTTGAATGTTTTCATAAAGGAACCCTTAAGATGAGGTGTGCCTTCGTGCGGATGTTAGATGGGAGCCAATGGTGGGTAAAATCAATCTTTTTGTGATGGATGCACAAAACCTTTTGTTCCATCTCACAAAACATAGACTCCTACAAATATTATCTTACTGTGTGTTTTGAAAGCATATGTGATATACATATATTGGATAGAATCTGCATATGTTTTTTTTATTGACTATACAGGTGATTAGTATGCCAGATTGGGCACATAGGCAAGTTGTTTTTTTTTTTCTAAACAATGCAATGGTTTTTTTTATATTAATATAAAAACTGTATATATTTTTTCTCCTAGAAAACAATATCAATACTTGGATGATACTACTTGTACATTATGTTGAATGGTAACGGAAATTAGTATACCCATATAAATTAAATGCCTAATAATCGTTAATAAGTATCAAATCACCTACTTCCTAATCTCACATTGTCAAAAAAAAACTCATAAAAATTAACTAAATTATATATTTTTTTAAATTATTAATGTTAATTATAAAAAATAATAAAAGTATGAGTTAAACATATATATATTTACAAAAAAAGATGTAATAAGATTCTTAATGATGGATATTCATCTCACCTTACCATTGAGATTCTTAATCTCCAAATAAATTTTGTTACAATACCATGGGCCAATATCATGACTTACTAATACCACCTTCCAAAAAATCATAACTTATGTTCATATGATATATGTTCACATGACATTTTTTTTAATTAATCGATTTAATTGAAAATCAGAAAATACATAACTAATTCCAAAATAAATTTTAACCTATGATCTATGACTAATACCAAAAATATTCTAGAATATTTCATGGAAATTAAATATTTATCTTCCACCTAATAATTATTGATAATCAACATAATAGAAATCAAACAAATACATCAATATTTAAACAATTTTACTAACAAACTATATGAATGGAAACTAATAATAGTGAGTACCTTACCTTGCTAATGACCCATATTTCATACTTTTGTTAAGGATCCATATCCATGTGTAGGAGGTTTCTCTCAGAAACATTTTTTATGAATTACCTTTGATCTTTTCCCATGTTGGTAACTAAATGCTGAAATTTGGAGTGAGACAAACTAATACTACATTCTAATCAAACAACCTCAAATACCTGGCTTCATATTCACATATTCATATTCTTGCAACACTTACCACTTAGTTGAGGAGGCTCCATTACCAAGTGTTTGGGGTCAAAATTCTAATAGATGAGGACATTAATGTACACTCTTCTTACATATCTTAAATGAATCATTTTTAACACACACACAATTTTCTTTTTAAAGAAAAGTGTTGATGAAACCCCGTCATATTCAAGATTTCATCATCTTATATAGAAAGCATATGGGTTGGCATAAAAATTTCTACATAAATCACCCTCGAGAACTTTAAAAAAATCCCTCATCACAAAGTCATATAAGTGTTCATTTACGATTGTTTTCTATAGGTGAATTTTTTGAAATGTTATGGTTCTAGAAAACACTTCTTCATTCACCAATCTAGAGCACTTTTAATGATGCCAAATGCCCAATGTGTATCATCACCCAATCACATCTCTAAAAAATCTCCATGTATCACTCAATGTATAATTTTCAACACTACTAAGTCATAACAAAGTTACTGATCAAATGAGAACTCTAGCCAAAAAAACTCAAAAAAACATGAAAAAGGCTTGAAAACGAAAAGTGTTGATACTGGAGTAACCTTTTTGTGGGGGTGAGGAGGGGGTGGGAGTAGATTTTCAACGTTTTTTTTTTAAATGGTAATAAAATCCAATAAAGGCCATTTTTTTGTGCAAAAAACACCCTGAAAACAAAAAGTGTTGATGCTGGAATAATGTCTTTTGTTTTGGTAAATTTTCAACAGTTTTTAATAATGACGTTAAATATAAGATATCATGACTCTGTAAAACCTTAAAATTCCAAGGATTTTCAAGCATAACATTAAGATAAAATATCACGTCTTTGAAAAGCCTTAAAATTTCAATGATTTTCAAGCATGGCATTAAAGATAAATATAGTGTTTCTGAAAAACCTTAAAATTCCAACAATTTTCAGCCATGGTGTTAAAGAAAAATTATTATAACTGTTTTGAACCATAGCATTAAAGATTAAATATCATGACTTAGAAAAAACATAAAATTTTGACAAAATTTCAACCATGGAATTAGAGCCAAAGATTATGAATACAAAAAACCTTAAGTTTTCAACATATTTCAAGCATGACATTATGGAAAATTTTTCTGACTAAAGAAACTTTAAAAATGAACATCTGAATGAAAGAGTCATTATACCAAGAGTAACTTCTTTTTTAAATGCTAAAATTATAACGATTTTAAAATCTTAACCTAAAACAACTTGACACATTGCAACAAAAATTTAAAATTTAACTAACAAATTGATACGCAGTGTAAGCGAACTCATCCCATTGTAATGAAAACTTAATGACCAACCATGAAATTGACACATTGTGGGGGCGAACTCGAACCATCAGAACGAAAACTTTAAAATCAACTATCAAATTGACTCAAAATGAGATTGGGATATTAGTTGAGCATCAACACATGCCCTGCAGAAAAAATAAATAAAAAATAAAACAAATCAATAAATAAATAAAATGAAAAATACAAAAGAAAACAAAAATTAAAATATTAAAAAATAATAATAAATAAAATATAAATAAAATCATTAAAAAACACAAAAAAAAAACAATTAAAAAATAATAACAAGTAATAAAACATAAAAAATAAAAATAAAAACATGAAAAAAAAATCAGATATAAAAATACAACAAAATTTACTTATAAAAAATACAAATTTAAAAACAAAAATAAATTAAAAAAACATAACAAAATAAATTAAAAAAAATAAATATTTCAAAAAAATTAATTTAAGAAAAAAATTAATAAATTAATAAAAGCAAATAAATAATAACTAATTGAAAAATTAAAAAACAAACAAACAAAATAAAAAAACATTAAAATAAACAAAGGCTACATAGAAGCTAGTACATACCACTTAGCTTAAATATAACAATAACGAAATACGATTAACTAATATTATTTATATTAACATATATACACTTTAATATATATGTTTATTATGTGTGTGTTATTTTTTATTAGTATATATAATTTTTTATAATTAAATTTATTAAAATATATTTCTAATATAATAAGAAGTCATTTTAAATTGAAAATATGGAGAAAAAGTATAATTCATGTTAATGGAAATAATAGAAAAAAGAAATAAAAATAAAAATAAGAGCCCCTTAATACTATTAGGAGCTCCCTTAGATCTGTTAAGGACCCTGTGAACCCTAAGGACATGAAAGGGGTTTATTCAATCCCCTGCTCGTGTGGGATTCCCTACATTGGAGAAACGAGTCACTCCATTAATATGAGAATTCAAAAACATACAACAGACATCAGGCATAATCGCTCTTGCTCCTTAGCTATTGTTGAACATGTGAAGAAAACTAAGCATCATGTCTCCATTGAGGATTCCAAGGTCATTGCGATGATTGATCATTTCTACCATTGGAAGTTGAGAGAGGTCATCGAAATTGAGAAGTAAGCCAAAAATTTCAATAGAGACAATGGTTGGAAATTAAGTAAGGGTTAGATCCTTACCCTTTCTTTGTGATTATTTATTTTCTTATTTATTTATTTTTTTATTTATTTTTTTATTTTTTATTTTTATTTTTATTTTATTTTGTATTTTTTAATTTCTTTTATCATTATTTTTATCTCATAAAATATAGTTTTGTTCCCTTCTCATTTTTAACCATATTAATAATAATTATCTAATAATTAATAATAATTTAATAATTAATAAAAAATTATTATAAGCTTTGGCAGGACTATATCTTCATCATGTCTAATATATCACCCTGATCAGGGCGGGGAATTGAACCGATGAGTTCACATCAAAGAGTGTCTTAACAAAGTGTCTGATCACCGTCTATCCAAGGCCCTGTGGACCTTTTTTTAAACTTTTTTGTTTTTGTCAACTTGGCAAGACTACATTTTCATCATGTCCAATATATCACCTCGATCGGGGCATGGAATTGAACCAGTGGCTTCACATAAAGGAGTGCCTTAACATAGTACTCGATCATTGTCTATCCAAGACCTGTTGACTAATAAATAATAATTCAAATTATTACTAATTTAATAATTTCTTACATATTAACTAAATTAGTTATAATTTCTTATATATTAACCAAAAACTAACAATTAACGTTAGTTTTAGATTAAATATTATTTAATAATTAATAATTAATGTAAAGTATTACTAATTCAATCATTTCTTACACTTTGACTTAATTAATTGTAATTTCTTAACCAAAAACTAATTGTTAATGTTAATTTTGATTAAATAATATTATAATCCTAATAGCTAATTCTGAAACTTGATGTATCTCCCTGCTATTTAATCTCGTTGATATTTTTTTTTTTCACCTTGGTATTAAAGATGAACCTCATTAGTAGGTTCGACACGTCGACCATAAAACATTGTCGATGTGATTTATTTGAAAGCTAGCTTCAAAAATCAGTATGGATCACAAAACTCTGAGACCAAATAAAAAATAAGAAAATTAAATAAAAAAGAATAAAACTAAAAACAAAAATTACTAAATAGTCCATAGTAAGAACTCAACCAATCATATTACAAATAAATAAATTTAAATAATAATAAAAAAATATCAAAAAATGAATTCCCGATGTTAAACTATGAATAAGCGGCATAAAATTTTGGTCAAAGACAAACTATTAGACACTCAGAAGCAAAATTGAATGCGTAATACCATGTGTAATACCATGCCTAAAGACAAACTATTAGACACTCAAAAGCAAAATTGAATGTGTAATACCATGTGTAATACCATGCCTACTGCAAGTATAATAATGATCAAATTTTCAATAATACATAATACATAATGTAAACAATATACTATGTTGAATGGCTAGATAACCTAACCACAAATGAAAATAAAATTCAAAAAAAAATTAATAACATAACCAAACCACTTGCATGATAATGATGATAATAATAATAATAATAATTAATTATTAATTATTAAACTTAACAACGGTAGACATGAAATTTTTCACTGCACGTCAACCCTCAGAAACACGTAGAAACAGATGTGATTGCACACTGAAAAGGAATGGACAGCACATTCACAAGGAAGACAAGCAAATATAAGATGCTATAATTCTCAGGTAGCACTATCAAACCTTTAGAATGTGGAATGACATAAATTTTATCAACTAGTTCCACCAAATGCTTGATAAAAGATGATGCGTTTAGGATATTTATGCAACCAAAAAAATTTAAATTCAAGAATCGGAATTTAATAATATGGTTATAAAAAACTTTTAATAAAACAAATAATCACAAACATCATTTATAAAATTTAAAAAATTAATAAATTTAGTTACAATCTTAATATTTATAATAATAAAAAATCTAAAATATAACACTTTATTTTAAATATAGATATATATATTAACTTAAATACAGATATACCTATTAACAATTAAGGAATTAAGTGGAACTTAGTGATTTCATGTTTGGATTTATATAAAGAAGTTCTAAACATTCTAAGAAATAATGAGTTGGTTATTCTTACAACTACTCTATCACTTGGGTTTGGCAAAAAGTCTAAAAAAAAAAAGGAAAAAAAATGAGAAAACCAGTTTATCTGGTTAATTGTAATTTTATTATTATTATTATTATTATTTGTAATATTGCTACTTTGAGTGCTTAATGCACATTCACTAGTCCCTTGGGACATTTCTTGAATGCACTTTGTGCATCTACTCAATGTAACTTTTTATTTTTATTAATAGAAAGTTGTTGACTTTTCCACGGAAATATATATATATATATATAGAGAGAGAGAGAGAGAGAGGTGTGTGTGTGTGTGTGTGTGTGTATTAATAAGATAGAAGAACATTATAATTCACAAAATGAGAGTACATGGCAAAAATTTTCATGAAGAAATACCTTGCCACTATTACTTAAGAGGGAAGGATTTTGTTTTTCCATTGAATTTGGGGGAAATCATAGTGTTTTGATCATGATACAATTTTTGTTAGAAGGCCATATGCATAAATGTAGAGTAATGATAAATGTAAAACAACGAAATAATAATGTTCAGATCTAGATACATCATGCATAAGCATGTTAGTCATCTTGAGCTTTTGAAATATTTTATACAAGTGGCCATTACAACTACATTGAGAAAATTATGATTTCCTTTAGGTACATGAGATATCCAATACTTAGAAAAGAAAATGCATGTGAATTTTGATTGTGAGTAATTTTGACCCAAGTTATCAACCAATTGACATTGTTGAGGTATGGGGAGACTTTGATTCTTTTTTAATTACTCACTTCATAACCTTCAAATAGTAAACAATAAAAGAGATCCACACTGGGATATTTAGTGAGGTTTGAATCCATATTGAGCATGGGCTTCCTCTTATTGAACTTAGTTGGATCAAACACTTTGCATTAGACATCTTTATGTCATTTTAGATTTTTGGAATATTTTGGAATTTGACAAATAAAAGCAAGGTCAAATAATTACATCTCAGTCATTCAACATTGTCTGTTGAAATACACGTGAATCCTTCCACCATGCCTATATAGTGTTTTAACCCATTTCTTAGTTTCTTTCATTGAGGTAAGAATTCATATTCATGAAAATTTATTTATCACATCAAAAAAATTTAAACGAATTCACATTGCAAAGTTACAGAGTTGTGTAAGCTTAAAATTTAATGAAAATTAAAACAGAACTTACCTCTAGCCATGATGATTAGATTTTATGTAGGAAATTATTTCTAATTCAATAGAGAGATCTTCTAATCTATCCAAAACTTGTGTGCCTAAGGATGGAATCACATGAAATTTATTTCTTGATAAAATTAGGGACCCTTCTAATCCACCCATCTTTATAATGTTTTTTCTATCAAAGATCATTAACCAACTTGGAGTTAATGGGGTGGTTATTTCTGGCCATAACGAACACTTCATGTGAAGTTAAATAACCACATATATGGGTTTGTGGTAGTTTGGGACATAATAAGTAACATTTCTACCATTCTTCCAATACGTTTTGAATCAAACAAACATAATATTTATTTTAATAAATATTCTCTCTTTCTAGTGTCTCAACGAGTTACAATGAATGAATCATGGCGGTAAATAACTATTAGATAAATAAAACTTTCCATGTGTTACAATATCATTAGTTTATGTGGCATAATTATTTATGAATGTGCAACAAAATTCCCATTCAAGGTCCAACTTTATTGTCCTAAAGGACAATCCATCATTCATTACTCCTTTATGTATACAATTTTGAGTAGACAAATACAAGGAATCATCGAAATCATAATTGAAGTTATAAAATTTAATGGTTTCTCAAATATACATAGCAAATCAAGCATGAAACAAGTTAATGAGTCTCATACACTCCACATGTTCTCCATAAAACTTAGGTGGTAAACATTTCCTCATGGGATCTGTAATAATTAACTTAGTGTTGATTTTCTCAATAGTCACCCAATGATCCCAAAAACCCTCTTTAACAATAAGGTACTTTATATCAATATGTTTTTTTGAGCTACTATTCTTATTGTTGTTAGCGAAGTGAACTATAGTAGAATTATCACATTTAATCCTTAATGGCCTAGAGATGAGTCTACAACTCTAATCCCTATGTTGAAATTTTGTAACCATGTAGCTTATGAGCTAGCCTCATAGCATGCTATATAATTTTCTTCATAATGGAAGAAGTTATTAATTTTTATTTCTTTCTTCCCCCTATGATGGAAATTTTTTCAAGTAGGAATACATATCCCAATGTAGACTTTCTAGAGTCAAGACATCCTACATAGTTTGATTCTAAATACCTTATCACTTCCAAATGGTTTGATCATGTATATGTGAGAATTTAGTCTTTTGTACCTTTCATATACCGCATAATGTTTTGTGTAGCCCTCTAGTGATAAAGTCTTAGATTACTTTGATATCTACATAACATTCCAACTACAAATTCAATGTCTAGCCTTGTAAAAACCTAGGCATACATCAAACTTCTAAGTACAAAGCATAAGGAATGATCTTCATATTTTCTCATTCCAAGTCATGTTTCAAATGTTGATTAAGAAAAAATTATCACCTTTAACAATGGATGCCATACCAGGTGAGCAATCCTTCATACGAAATATTTCTATAATCTTAGTAACATAGGCCTTTTGAGACAATCCTAATATCCCCCAGGATCTGTCCCTATATATCTCAAAGCCAATTACAAAATAGGCTTTTCCCATATCCTTCATATCAAAGTTATGTTTCGAAAAATGTTTAACCTCATGTAGCATTCCCAAATCATTACACGCAAGCAGAATATCAACCACATATAGGACTAAGAATATGAATTTTCTCTCACTAACCTTAAGATATATACATTTATCCAGAGTTCTCTCCATAAAACCAAATGAAGAAATGACACCATGAAATTTAAAATACCATCGATGTATGGCTTGTTTTATCCCATATATGGATTTTCTGTGTCTACAAACCAAATGTTGTTCTTTATTTGAAGAAAAACCTTCAAGTTGACTCATGTAGACCTCTTTCTCTAGATCCCCATTAATAAAATTTGTTTTCACATCCATTTGATGCAGCTCTAGCTCAAAATGAGTTGCTAATACCATGATTATAGTGAGTCCTTTGTAGAAACTAGAGCAAAGGTCTCATGGTAATCAATACCTTCTTTTTGAGTGAACCCTTTGGCAATAATTGTTCCTTTATATTGTTGTATATTTCCATATGAGACCTTTTCTCTTTTATGGACCCATTACAACTAGTTACTTTGGCTTCCTTAAGAAATTCAACTAAAACCTAGACATGGTTCCTAGCCATTGAATCCAACTCTTCCAACATAACATCATTCCAGAGCTTGGAGTTTCCTTCGTGCATGGCTTATGAAAGCGAGATTGGATCTTCCCCAATTCCAATGTCTTAGGAAGAATATTGTAGGTACAGAACATAATCAGAATAAACAACATGTTTTATTATTCTTAAGGGTCTTCTTAATCCTATCTATTCATCCTCATTTTGTGGTATTTTAATAATAGGTTTAGTGAAAACTTGATCCTCATGGGGTGGAATTTTATTAGTTTTTTTTTCTTTCATACTGAAATATTTTTTATTATCTTAAAGTAGAGTTAGCCAATCCATATTTGCAAGTATGATAATGGAGGTTGCTCACTCCCACTAATTTCATTATCCTCAATAAACCTTGCATTTCTTGCTTCAACGATATTAGGTGTATGGGAAGGATAATAAAACTTGAATCCCTTGGACCTTTCTACATAAAAAATGAAAAAACCACTAGTTGTCTTTAAGTACAACTTTTTCTCTAATGGATTATATATCCTAACCTCAACAGAACAACCACATATGTGTACATATCATTAACTTAGTTTCTAACCATTCGATAACTTGAAAGTAATTTTAGGAACTTCCTTAGTGGTAACCTTATTTAGTATATATACAACACTTTTTAAAGCCTCACTCTATAGAAATAATGAGAGAGTGGAGTTACTAATATACTCCTCACTATCTCCATTAGCATACGAATTCTCCTTTCAGTTACACCATATTGATGTGGTGAGTTGGGAATCATGTATTGAGCAACAATGACTTGTTCCTTAATAAATTTTGTAAAGGGACTTGGTTTTTTTCCTATACACGTGTACCTTCCATACTACTCTCCACCTTTGTTTGATCTCACGATTTTAATTACTTGTCTAGTGTGTTTCTCTACCTCTATGTTATAAGTTTGAAAGCATCTAGTGCCTTACTTTTCTCCAATAGTAGATATAGATACATAAATCGTGTGTGATCATTTATAAATGAGATGAAGTATTTCTAACCATTTAGACATGGAGTTGAAAATGGTCCACATATATTGGTATGTAGGAATTCTAATATTTTCGAACTCCTCCTCGCACTTTTACTGGTTTTCTTGGTTTGTTTTCCATTTATGCAGTCCACACAAATATCAAAATCAAATAAATCAAGAGTCTCAAGGACTCCATCATTTCTAAAAAAATTTATTCTCTCTATGGAGATTCATACCACTCTCTTGTGCCAAATCATGGAGGAGTTTTCATTCATAATACCACACTCAATGCCAACATTCCCATGTAAGGTTAAAAAATCATAATAAAAAGTAAGGTTTAAATGTAATCTATACAAATCATCAACAAGTGTTCCATCACCAACAAAAAGTGAATCTTTGATCAAACTAAAAGAAGAATTGAAATTAAAATAATGGGGAACAAGTCTCAAGACTGAAATAACATTTTTAGTTAAAGACGGAATATAAAATTTCCTTCCAATATTTAAAACAAAGTCAAATTTCAGGATAAGTCGAAAGGTCCCAACTGATTCCACATGTGCACTCATCTTGTTTCTAAAATAGATGAAGCATTAACTTCTGGTTGATTAAACTCTGCATTATATTGGAAATATGGATTTTAGAACCAAAGTCAATCCACCAATAATTATGGAAAATATAAACCATATTAGATTCATAACACATTATAAAAACAAGAATACCTTTATTTTCAAACCAAGCTTTATATTTGGAGCACTCTTCCTTGATGTGTCCATTATTTTTGCAGAAAAAACATTTGATGGTGTTTGTATTGTCAACTTTACTAGTTGCACCAGGATTATGTGTTTTCTTATAGTGAGAACCCTTTCCTTTTCCTAAGCATCTGTTTCCATGAGTCACTAGATGAGTGCTTACTAGTTTCTCCTACTTCAATATCTCTTCCTCTTGAAAACACATGGTCAATATTTCATTAATTAACCATTTCTCCTTATGTATGTTATAGAAAACCTTAAATGGCCCATATTCTATAGGTAGGGAGTCGAGTACATATTGGAAAATTAAAAAACTCTAAGAATGTGACCTCTAAAATTTTCAATTGAGTGGTTATATCTCTCATTTCCATATTGAGTTCATGAACTCCCTTATTACTAACGAGTTTCAGTGATGATAGTTTGTTCATTAGGGTTTTTCATTAGCACCTTTTCAGAAATCACATATTGTTTTTCAACAACAATAATGAATTCCTTTTCCTTAGAGCATTATGGAATAGAACATCGAATACCTTTTTCAACATGGTTCTTAATAAACAAGAAAATTAAGAAATTATATCACTCCCACATCTCATATAAGGCCCTCTCTGTTGGTGTACTAGATTTCATAGGTATGGGTGGTTCATTCTCATGGAACACCAAACTTGATTCCATGCATCCTAATGTAAGGAGATTTTTCTCCTTCTAATCCTAAAAATTATCACCAATTAACATTGGAACACGAGATGATTCATAGACATAAATGTAGAAATAATAACCGAAATATTAAACAAAAAATGCTATGATTCGTATATGACCATAATTTGGATTATTAACCCATGTTAATAATACCAAAATACAAACAATGTGTCATCATAATCCTCTTGTGGGACGAGATTACAATATGCCAATTTATTTGTTGAATAACATTATAATGAAATTGATATATCTGACATTAATAAGGAGATGGCCCATTACCTATGGGAATTTAGTATCATCTCTAATTTGATGCCTAATTTATAATCATATTCTAATTAATTCATGAATTATGATTCCCTCCCTATGGGGCCAAAACATATCATTTTTATGATTGAATCACAATTTTGACGTTATTCATTAGTATAATGATTTGTATCCAATATGTGATTTATACTTTATCGTTGACTTAAGATGTTATGACTACTCTATGAGTCAATTAAATGTTACAAGTATATATAATAGCATCAAGGATAATTAAAAAACTGTATTAAACAATCTTGAGGTTAATGCATTAGAACAATTAAAAATTAGTATGCATTATCCAACCATAATGTCAATGCATTAATTTTAATCATACATGATCAAAATATATGAAATAAACATGTGTAAATAACAATAGAATGGTCTTATTACAAAAAAAAATGCATATCATGGTGATCATTCATGTGCATATTACACATCATGATGCATAACCGTAAAACCTTAAAGGTATATCATGTTATCTTGAATTAACTTAAAACAAGGTATGCATGTCTGTCATGGTACATGGAAAAGCATATAAATATCTATTTTTCTTGATATTGCGGTCAAATATTGTTTTGGTATCCAGTAATTGTAAATTACAGTTTTGATATATGAATAATTCACAATTGTTGGTTATAATTCTACCACATATATGCACAATAGATATATATTGTCATGAAATGCATTTACCCATTGGTTCATTTGATATTATCGTGTTTTAGATACTAAATTGTCAACATATCTCATCATTAAATAACAACTCATATACATGTAATCATCTATATTTTATAATAACTAACTACATTTTATCTCATAAAAAAACAATGATTTATTAACATAATTTATGGGCTTACATTCTCTAAATGATCAATTTTTCATAAAGAAACCAATGAAAATATTTATTTGTTATCAAATCTATCAAAGGAAAATACCATATTAGAGTGAAAATTTAATTTAGAGAAAGAAAGGAGTAAAATATTCAAAACAGACACCATAATCTAAATTTATGCTCTGATACCAAAATGTAAGCTTAAAATTTAATGCAAATTAAAATAGAAATTACTTATGGTCATGGCAATTAGTTTTGATGTAGGAAATCCTTTCTAATCTAATAGAGATATATTCTGATCTATCCAAGACTTAATGCGCCAAAGGATGGAATCACAGGAAATTTATTTCCTGATAAAATCATAGACCCTCTAATCCACCTATCTTTCTAAGTATCTTTCCATAAAATATCATTAACCAACTTGGAGTTAATGGGGTGGTTATTTTCATCCATAACCAACACTTCACAAGAATTTACATAACCAAATATATGGGTTTGTGGCAATATGGGCCACAATGAGAAATGTTTCTAACAAGTTTGATGTAGGGGCATTGGATTCTAGTTAGCAATGTGAGAAAAATTGTCCACATGTTGTGACTAGGTGGGTTCGAATATGCAAGGAAATGTACCAACAAAGGTGTCGATACCTTAGCTGTTTGTTACACTTAGAACAGATAGGGTTAGTCTAGTAACTGAAGAAGTCGAATAGTCAATTCGTGTCAGTTTATGTAGCTTCAGTTGGTAAGATTTGGAAAATATTAGGAAAATAATATTTTGTTTAAATAAGAAGAAACCGGTCCTCAAGAAGGAACCGAACAGCCATGTAAAGGCTTATAAAATATGTAACCCCGAAAACAGAGTGGGGAGGATTTGGCTGTAGAAGACTGGGATTGAGAGGTTTTATCTCTGTTTCAATAAAAAATTGCAGTGTTTCACAAGTGTTGTTTATGTTGGCAATCCCCGAAGGTTTTTATCTTCGAAATTTTATTGGTTTTGATACCTCTGTAAAAGAGATTGAGGGTAGATCGAAATTACATGGTCGTTATTTAAAAGAAGATTTTGATTCTTTTCAAAATTCTTGAATTATATAGTTCGGTCCTGAATTGATTTAGAACGCAGTCTCTGTATGAATTTTTATGTTTACCGAATGCATATTATTTCACGTCCTCTCTGTTTAAATTAAATACGTACTTACTTTGTGTGGAGAAGTTATGTTCATATCAAATATCAATTTTGATATTGATTATAGTTTATATGAGAGTTTGTGGGGTTCGATTTGCAAGAATTGATACCAATTCTGATGTAAGGTTTTCAATAGGAATCGATGAGTTTTTATGAGGAACGCAACTTGTTAATCTGAAATTTAATATGTTTGAAGTAGTGTGGAAAGCTATGTTTCTTAGAGCGATATCAGTTGAGATCGAATGTTGTTGTTTGAATCGATGCCAGTAAATACAATTCTAATTCCAATTTCAATGCAAGAGCGTTAAACCCGCAGTCGAACTTTACTATTTAAATTGCTATCAAGGTCGATCGATCCTTCAGGACGGAGAGACGGGGTTGAAAGGAGTAAAATGCAATGGAAATTCCGCATTAACTCAGTCCAATACCAGATTTTCCAAGAAGTGGTTTTGTGTGAACAAACCACTGGTCTCGCGTGCCTATTTTGCAGAGGAGTGGTTTTATAAAATAGAATGTGATCCAAAAAATATATACCACGTCATCACGCAAATACCGCCTATTTCGCATTTTTTTTTTTGTGTTAAATTTTTCTCTTGAAATAATGTGAATTCCATCAGTCCAGTTTGTGTAAGATCCAAAGGAAATCGCAATTAAAGCTGCGAGGGTGATAAGCCGAGGTATGGGCAGTGGTTTTGATAATTATTTATTAAATAATTGGGATATGAATATGTGGGCCAGCGTTGATTAAGTGTTTATGCCGGGAGTTTAATGGGTTTTAATATCCTAAGTTTAAGACTTGGATACTCGTACTAAGGGATTTGAAACGTTATTTCAAATATGGTTAATGAAAAATTCCAAAAGGGTTCCAAAGGAATAACTCAAGTACTCCAAAGACTTAATATGGTTTTAGGAGTACTTTAATTAAAACCAAGGCTTTGATTGGTTGGAATTTATACAACTTGGACTATTGTAAATTTCATTAACCAAATTTGATGAACGAAAAAAATTCATAAGGAATAAGCTCATACTCCTCCAAAGTTAGAAACTATAGCAAGGAAAAGGAGAAGCTCTCCTTAACGCCTGCACCCACTTTGCCATCATTTGTGGTATCAGAGCAGATTTCAAGACATTTTTGCAGAAACTGAGCCGACTTCCAAAATCCAAAAGAATAATTCCAGCATGGTTGTCTGAATTTCCAGAGGTGCTGCTAGTAGAAGAAGAGGCAATCCAGTTGCCAATGCAGAAGTATTGAAGACCATGCAGCAATTCTGAGCCAGATTGGAAGCAATTGAATTAGGACACCCAAGAGATCCTGAGGATGTCAGCGAACCTGAAATTGAAGAAGAGGCAGGAGAGAATGTTGAGATTACTCCTGAGATGAGACTCCTTAAATCAGTTCTGAGGTCTACATCCAAGCCTAGACTTGAAGTGATTAAATCCAGAAGAATTGATAGACTAGATCAACGAGATGGACAAATGCTTTGATTATGAAGAAATGGGTGAAGACAAGAGAGTTAAGTTTGCAGTGACAAGGTTGAAGGGACATGTAGCACTTTGGTGGGATGGAGTGCAAGAAGAGAGAAGGAGAGCTGGTAAACAACCAATCAAGAGTTGGACCAGAATGGTGGCAAAGCTAAGAGGTAAGTTTTTGCCTAGTGATTATCAGCTTACATTATTTAGACAAATGCAGAATCTTAGATAGAGATTGATGACAGTGAAAGAATACACAGAAGAGTTTTATAAAGTAAGTATAAGAGCTGGACAAATCCAGGACACAACAGAGAAGGTTCCCAGGTATTTAAATGGTCTCAAGTTGGAGATCCAGGATGAGATAGGTATTTTGTCTCCCAAGACAGTAGAAGAGGCTTATCAAATGGCCTTAAAAGCTGAAGAAAAACTCCAGAGAATGCAGTCTGCCAAAGGAAGAGGTACTTTTCGAGGAAAGGGAAGTCAAGGTGGTAGAGGAAGGTCTACAACACCAAGAGATGGAGCTAGCAGTAGCTCACCTCAGAATGCATCCACAGAAGGTGATGCAAGCGGCAGAAGGAGTTCCTACAGGAGAAGAGGAGGCAGAAACAGAGGAAGAGAAGTGAGATGTTACAGATGTCACCAATTTGGACATAAAGACTATGAATGCCTAGAGAATATGGGTACAAGCCAGAGAAATGTAGTTTTTGCTCAGATTGGAGAAGAAGCAGCAAGGTTGTCTAAAACAAAGGAAGAAATTCTGCCAGAGAAAGGAAAGTCTTTGGTGGTCAATAAGGTTTTGTTAAAACAAACAAAAGAAGTTGTTGAACCATCATAGAGGAATACTTTGTTCAGGAGTGTGTGAAAATTCCAAGGGAAATGTTGTCAATTGGTCATCGACAGTGGCAGCACAGACAATTTGGTCTCTACAGAGGTGATAGAGAAACTAAATCTGAAGACAAGGGAACATCCAACACCCTACCAGGTGTCATGGCTTCAGAAAGGACACCAGCTAATTGTGAAAGAGCAATGTGAGATAGAGTTGCAGATGGGCAGCTACAAGGACAAGATCATGTGTGATGTGATGCCTATGGATGTGTGTCACATGCTGCTGGGTAGACCTAGTCAGTATGACAGAGCAGCAGTACATGATGGTAAGAAGAACACGTATAAGTTCTTTAAGGATGGAATACATCAAACATTGATACCTATGGAGGAAGGAGAACCATCAAGCAAAAGGTCTGATCCAAAGACTTTATTGCTGAGTGGGAAGGAGTACTTACAGCAGATTGAAGAGGAAGAGGTAAATTTTGCTTTAGTTTGCAAACCTAAAGTAGTGCTTACTTCTACAAAAATTTCTGATTTTCCAATTGAAATTCAAGAAATGCTGGACAATTATTGTGATATTGTTGTGGATGAATTTCCTGATGAATTACCACCTGTAAGAAAAATCAGCCATTAGATAGATTTGATTCCAAGATCAAACTTGCCAAACAAAGTAGCCTATAGAATGACTCCCACAGAGAATGAAGAAATCAGAAAGCAAGTGCAGGAATTGGTTGACAAGGGTTTGATCAGAGAAAGCTTGAGTCCGTGTGTAGTACCTACAGTGTTGAGTCCAAAGAAAGATGGAGGTTGGAGAATGTGCACTGATTCAAGAGAAATCAACAAGATAACAATCAGGCATAGATTTCCTTTGCATAGGATTGAAGATTTAATGGACTGTTTGAGTGGAGAAAAATATTTTTCAAAATTAGATTTGAAAAGTGGATATCATCAGATTAGGATAAAGGAGGGTGATGAATGGAAAATGGCCTTTAAAGAAAATGAAGGATTGTATGAGTGGTTGGTAATGCCTTTTGGGTTATCAAATGCACCTAGTACTTTTATGAGGCTCATGAATGAAGTGTTAAGGGAATTTATTGGTAAATTTATAATAGTATATCTGGATGACATATTAGTTTTCAGCAAAACAAAGGAAGAACATTTAAGGAATCTTAATTATGTCTTAAAGAAGTTACATCACGAGAAGTTGCTGATAAATTTAAAGAAGTGTTCATTCATGAAAGAATAATTGGTATACCTGGGTTTTGTTGTTTCTACTAAAGGACTGAAGATGGATCCAGAAAAGGTCAAGGAAATTTTCGAGTGGCCTTCACCAAGAAGTTTTTTTGAGGTAAGAAGTTTCCATGGACTTGCCAGTTTTTACAGAAAGTTCATAAGGAATTTTAGCAAGATTAATGCACGTATCATTGAAACTACAAAGAAGGACAAACAACCATTCAAGTGGACTGCTGAAGCTGAAAAGAATTTTCAGCTTTTGAAATAGAAGATAACTGAGAAGCCTGTTTTAGTTTTTCCTGACTTTAATAAGCCATTTCAAGTGAAGTGTGATGCCAGTGGAGAAGCCATTGGGGCTGTATTAAGTCAAGAATACGGACCTGTAGCATATTTCAGTGAGAATCTGAATGAGACAAGAAGAAATTACTCCTCTTATGAAAAATAATTTTATGCAATTGTGCAGTCATTGAAGAAGTGGAGGCATTATTTAATGTCTAAGGAATTTGTGCTATACTCAGATAATCACGCTTTACAGTATATCATGCAGCAGCCTAAATTGAATCACAAACATGCTAAATGGGTTGAATATATCCATATTTTTAACTTTGTTTTGAAGCATATAAGTGGCCAAGAAAATAAGGTAGTTGATGCTTTGAGTAGGAAAAGCATGCTTGTTCAAGAAAACCAATTTGAAATGGTAGGCTTTGATTTTCTTAAAGAACTCTATAAAACAGATTTGGATTTCAAAGAAGCATTTGAAGCATGTTGTAACCCTGTGTTGATAGACATAAGTCAGTGGTTGGATTATTTCTTGCAAGAGGGCTTATTGTTCAGAAGAAATCAATTGTGTATACCAAATTGTTCCATGAGGGAGAATTTAATCAGAGAAAAGCATAGTGGTGGACTTGCTGGACATTTTGGTACTGATAAAACTTATGAGCAACTGAGTCATTTTTATTATTGGCCAAGGATGAGATCTGAAGAGGAAAAATTTGTGAAGAATTGCAAAGTCTGTCAATATGCAAAGGGGAGAAGCCAGAATGCAGGGTTGTACATTCCATTTCCTATTCCAGACAGACCTTGGGATATGGTAAGTATGGATTTTGTTTTAGGATTGACACAGAGAGGAAATGATACAATTTTTGTTGTAGTTGACAAATTTTCCAAGATGGCACATTTTATTCCATGTTATAAAACCAATGATGCTACTCATGTTGCCAACTTGTTTTTCAAGGAAGTTGTTAGATTACATGGGTTTCCCAAGAGTATTGTTTTTGATAGAGATACTAGATTTGTTGGTCATTTTTGGAGGACATTGTGGAAGAAGATTAGTACTAAACTGAGTTTCAGCTCAGCTTATCATCCTCAGACTGATGGGAAAACTGAGGTAGTAAATAGAAGTTTGGGTAATCTTTTGAGAAGTCTTGCAGGAGAACATCCTAAGTAGTGGGATCATATCTTACCACAGGAAGAATATGCATACAATGATTCACCAAACAGAAGTACAGGGCATATTCCATTCCATATTGTTTATGGAATGCACCCCAGAGGAGTATCTGAATTTAGAAACTTGGGAAAAGCGGAAATGAGGAGTACTTATGGAGAAGAATTTGCTTCAGAGATCCAAGCAATACATGAGCAGGTAAAACAGCAGCTACGAGACAACAGCATCAAGTACAAAGGCAGAGCAGATTTGAACAGAAGAGAAGTTAATTTTGAAGTTGGAGATTTGGTTTTAGCACACTTGAGGAAAGAAAGATTCCCAAAGAAGCAGTATAAATAATTGACGTTCAAGAAGATAAGACCATGCAAGATATTGAGAAAATTTTCTGCTAATGCTTATGAAATTGAATTACCTCCTGATGTTGGGATATCTCCAATATTTAATGTTTCAGATTTATACCAGTATGAAGATGGTGGCACAGATGAAAGACCAGTAGATAAAGAACATATTGAGTGGGTAAAACAATTACCTACAGCACAGCCATTACAGCCAGAGAAGATCTTAGACAAGAAGGTGTTTAAGAGAACCAGAGGGCAGGAATATTTCCAGTACTTGATCAAGTGGAAGGACCAGCCAGATGAAGATGCTACTTGGATGACGGAAGTTATGTTGCAGAAGTTGGGCAGTTATATGAAAGAGCTCATGGATAGGATTCCATGAAGAAAATTTCCCTCAGGAGTCTGATGCAGGGGCATTGGATTCTAGTCAGCAATGTGAGAAAAATTGTCCACATGTTGTGACTAGGTAGGTTCGAATATGCAAGGAAATGTACCGGCAAAGGTATCGATACCTTAGTTGTCTGTTACACTTGGAACAGATAGGGTTAGTCTAGTAACTGAAGAAGTCGAATAGTCAATTCATGTCAGTTTATGTAGCTTCAGTTGGTAATATTTGGAAAATATTAGGAAAATAATATTTTGTTTAAATAAGAAGAAACCGGTCCTCAAGAAGGAACCGAACAGTCATGTAAAGGCTTATAAAAAATGTAACCCCGTAAACAGAGTAGGGGGGGAGTTGGCTGTAGAAGACTGGGATTGAGAGGTTTTATCTCTGTTTCAATAAAAAATTGCAGTGTTTCATAAGTGTTGTTTATGTTGGCAATCCCTGGAGGTTTTTATCTTCGAAATTTTATTGGTTTTGATACTTCTGTAAAAGAGATTGAGGGTAAATCAAACTTACATGGTCGTTGTTTAAAAGAAGATTTTGATCCTTTTCAAAATTCTTGAATTATATAGTTCGGTCCTGAATTGATTTAGAACGCAGTCTCTGTATGAATGTTTATGTTTACCGAATGCATATTATTTCACATCCTCTCTGTTTAAATTAAATATGCACTTATTCTATGTGGAGAAGTTCTATTCATATCAGATATCAATTTTGATATTGATTAGAGTTTATATGAGAGTTTGTGGGGTTCGATTTGCAAGAATCGATACCGATTCTGATGTAAGGTTTTCAATAGGAATCGATGAGTTTTTATGAGGAACGCAGCTTGTTAATCTGACATTTAATATGTTTGAAGTAGTGTGGAAAGCTCTGTTGCTTAGAGCAATATCAGCTAAGGTTAAATGTTGTTGTTTGAATCGATGCCGGTGAATACAATTCTAATTCCAATTTCAATGCAAGAGCGTTAAACCTGAAGTTGAACTTTGCTATTTAAATTGCTATCAAGGTTGATCGATCCTTCAGGACGGAGAGACAGGGTTGAAAGGAGTAAAATGCAATGGAAATTCCGCATTAACTCAGTCCAATACCAGATTTTCCAAGAAGTGGTTTTGTGTGAACAAACCATTGGTCTCGCGCGCCTATTTTGCAAAGGAGTGGTTTTCTAAAATAGAATGCTATCCAATAAATATATACCACGTCATCACGCGAATACTGCCTATTTCGCATTTTTTTTTAGTGTTAAAGTCTGCTCTTGAAATAATGCGAATTTCGTCAGATCCGGTTTGTGTAAGATCCAAAGGCAATCACAATTAAAGCTGCGAGGGCGATAAGTCGAGGTATGGACAGTGTTTTTGATAATTATTTATTAAATAATTGGGATATGAATATGTGGGCCAGCATTGATTAAGTGTTTATGCCGGGAGTTTAATGGGTTTTAATATCCTAAGTTTAAGACTTGGATACTCGTACTAAGGGATTTGAAACGTTATTTCAAATACAGTTAATGCAAAATTCCAAAAGGGTTCCAAAGGAATAACTCAAGTACTCCAAAGATTTAATATGGTTTTAGGAGTACTTTAATTAAAACGAAGGCTTTGATTGGTTGGAATTTATACAACTTGGACTATTGTAAATTTCATTAATCAAATTTCCAAAATTTGATGAATGAAAAAAAATTCATAAGAAATAAGCTCATACTCCTCCAGAGTTAGAAACTATAGCAAGGAAAAGGAGAAGCTCTCCTTAACGCCTGCACCCACTTTGCCATAAAATTTGAGCCACATTGTCATCAAATCGCTCAGTGACAACAAAATAGCTATATACTTGTAATGAATTCTCTCCAAATATTTATTCCTACATATGCTCATTGTTGTAGTTTTAAAAACTGGAACCGGTCCACACAATAAATTGGGTTTCAAACTAGGACTAGTTAGATCTCATGTTATGAAACCAGCTCAAAAAATAGAAGAAAAGATAAATCAATGACTTATAAATCAGCCTCTTCGAGGGGGAAACCTCCTTTGCATTACATAAATGAACAATTTTTGGAGGATACAAAGGAAAAAACCTCCTTTCTATATATAGGAGTCCATGGGGTCACAATTTAAACCTAGCCGACCAAACAATAATAATGTAAGGGCACAACAATAACAATAGTGGGATTTTATGGGGAACAATAATAACAATATGGGGACTACACGGGTACAACAATAATAATAAGGGGGCTACACTAACAAAAATAAGAGACTACATTAGTAATATAGGGACCTAACATGCCCCTCTCCTTCAAAAAAGTATTTTCCTCAACGTTTGAGTATTTTTGGATGCTTCTATATAAAATTCTCATCCTCCCATGTGGAATCTTTAGTGGGTAAGTTCTTCCACTTGATGAGATACTCTAAAATTGATCAATTTCATAGCTGTCGATTTCTTGTTTCCGTGACTGCTTCAATTTCTAATATGATTTTTCCTTCCTCATCAAGTTCTAGAAATATTGCCTGAACTAGAATTTTGTCACCTATAACCTTCTTTAAGCATGAAACATGAAAAACTGGGTGCACTTGGGAAAAAGAAGGAAGCTCAAATTTGTATGTCATAGTACCAATATTTTGCAACACCTTGTAAGAACCATAGTACTTTGGCGATAATTTATTATCATTCTTAGCTTGCTTGAGGGACATTTGTTTGTATGGTTGTAGCCATGAAAATATCTAGTCGCCTACATCAAAACTTCTCTCGTTGTGATGTTGATATGCATATTGTTTCATTCGATTTTGTGCCAAATTTAGGTTATCCTTTAAGAGTTGGAGAACTTGTTGTTGATGCTTGATATGATCTTCCACTGCTTGAACCTTAAAATGTTCTCTTAAAGGTGATGTGATGGACGGTAGATGATATCCATAAAGTGCCATAAATGGGGTCATTTTTCATGCAGTTTGGAAGGAAGTGTTATACCACCATTCAAGTTGTTGGGAATTTGGAGGGCTAGTGATTGATTCGAAATTCTATTCTTGAGAATTACTTGTGAGGTTACTTCATGAGTTACTTATGTCTTCCCTTCATTATCTTATTAAATCTTTCATGAAGTCAATTATCAAAAGACACACAAGAATTAAGCTCCAAGAGCCAGGGCAAAAACCTCTCCCTCTTGGAGAGGAAAACCCATGAGAAATTCTTCTTATAGATTTTTAGATGAGAAGTACCATGACCAAGAATTAGACCCTTGACCTATATATGCATCCAAGACCTTTTCCTTACTTCTTTAATGTCCTTCAATGTTGACCCTTCACTTCTTCATCGACCTACATTGTCCTTGTACTTCACTAGAGAATTCAGTCTCTAGTTTATCTACAAACACTTTCTCTTACTTGATCTTCAATACTGCCTGGACCTTGCAATTACGGCACACTTCTTTATGATGTGATTTACTTCAAAGGTGTCTGCAATACTTCTTGGAGCTTCCCTTTCATTCATACTTGATACTCTCTGAAATCCTCACCTTTTAAACTCGGTAAACGATCTGCATTCTTTTTTTTTCTAAGTTGAGCCTAATTCTATTTATGTATAAGTAGTAGTACAAAACTGCCTCAGTTCAGCTGCGTTAGCCTGAAACTGGGCTTGAAAGTCAAACATCATGCAGAAAGGAAGCTGCCCATATAGGGAAACCAGCTTTTTTGAAACAGTTTTGCCGCCCTTATAATGGGAAACCGGCCGAATTGTTATAGTTGCATTAACATTGTGACAAAAAACTAGAACTGTAATACAGTAGAGCCTGTAGACTGCTAAGTACATAGTAGAACTAACAGCATTGCAGAAAGAAGCTCTGTCTAAGACCATACTGTTTTCAGTGGGAAGTGACTGGAGACGGAGGCTCCTCCAGAATTGGGCAGCCGTAGTAATTCTCCGGTTCATCCACGTTAGCATCTGCAGCATTCTGAGTCATTGCGCCTTGGGCTTCCGAGGTTCCCACCTGCAAAGGAGAGGTAGCACTGGGGGGGAAGGCAGCAGCATCAGTCGTGGCCAGGCGTTCAGGAGGCGTGGCTGAAGATGTGGAGAGCGGCGCAACAGAGGGGGAATGGGGGTCAGGAGGAACTGCAGGGGGGGCCATAGCAAAAGCGGAGCTGTCAGAGGCATCTTCACACAATGTAATGGTGATATAGGCAGTAATCGAGGGGCGGGAGTGGGTGCCATCAAACCGCAGTTCAGCGCGTTGGGTGGACTGCCGGATGAAAGGTCTGCGGGTGGGCAGGGGAACGTAGACGAAATCAAAAGGAATTTCAGAGGCAGCTCTACTGGAGGAGGGTCGCTCCCCAACGGAACCACCCCGAGAGCTGCCTCTTCGAGCAGTCATACGAGGCCTGAGACGAGGCATGACAATTTCTGAGTCGGGGGTCTTCGGAACAGCCACAGCAGAGGAGCACGCAGTGAACGGAGGCGAGCCACCGGAGTTCAGGACGTCGGGCTGGTTAAAAAGCAGCGGAGGGCCAGCGTTTCGTCCTGTGCAAAATCTGCTATTCGAGAAATGAGCCCCCTGAGAGAATTCAATGCAGCTGAGTAAAGAGCAGCGCCGCCCTGTGGCTGTGCGAGCGCTTGGCTCAGCACAGTGGGCAGGGCACTCGCCGGCGAGGGGCACCATACAGTCGCGGAGGGAGGCGATGAACGCATCAGACAGGAGATCGAGCAGAGTGATAATGGCCATGGTGCCCAGAACCGTCGAGACAAAGCTGTTGAAGTGCCGGCTCGAATGAGCATTGAAGAGGGTGGCAGGCGCATTGAAGGCGCATTGAGAGCAGCCATGGGTGGCCATGTGGCTACCACGCTCCTCGTGCTTTGGGGGGAGGGTCACACACGTATCCCCCATCCCCATAGTGCTGTCAAACATCCGCATCAGAACAGTCTGCATTCTTACCACATATGTATCTGCATATATAACACATATAGTTTATATACCTTTATCCAAATATATGTATATCAGATTCTTTCCATCCCTGAAGTCTACATCTTCTTCTTTTCTTAAATCCGCACTTGTTATCACTGTGAAACTGCAGAGAAATCCCCAATTCTTTTTCCATGAATCCGCACTTCAAATTTTCCTGAAATCCGTAGACTATTTCAAAGTGATCCACATTTTTCTGTACTTCTGTTTTCTATGCAGTACTCTGGGTTATATATAGTTGTTTGTGCCTATGAATAAGATGACCTGACCAATGAAAGGGTGTGACAGTTCATGTGCACTTTTTATAGGCCAACTAAGAGAAGTATATTAGCCGACTTGTAGAGCGTATAGTAGGTTGTCTTGAAGAGTATTTACATCAAGAATTTCACCATTCTTGAGCCATATTGTTGAGTTGCTTTGACAAGATCTTGGAGAATTTTCTCTAGACTAGATCCTTCATATGTATGACACTTTATTATATTTATACCTAGAATAAAAAACCCTAATATACATCAAAAATAATTTTATTAACCTATAATAAAACATTGCTCATGAAACCTAAGAAGCAAGTACAACAAAAATACATTTTATTATCTTTGTCTTCTTCTTTACATAAATACATAATTACATAGTCAATATGAAGACCAATCCTTGTTACACTTTTCAACACTCCCTCTTAACTAGGGAGGTATTCATATAGGTACATGATCGCTTTCAAACTGAAGAATCTCATAAGAAGAATCAGATTGGTAATCGCATATGTATAGCATCATATCAACCAGCATTGTCTTAGTGCAAGGCCTTGACTAACAACCCCATCTTTCAATGAGACAATGGGCTACAATGTTGGCAAGACACATGACTTATAGACACCGTAGTCATTGTCTCTCCAAGGTACATACTCCACCCAGGTGTTCCCATAGTATGACCTTCTTGGAATATTATTCTCTTGGGTAGCCAGCCCTCAAATAATATCGGTCCTCGACTACTCTTATCTTGAATTCCCTATGTGTTATAGCGTCATTTTTCACCCTCATGTGATTCATGATTGTCTCTTTGGCCTTGGGCACCCATTCCCATAGAATTTAATAAAGTTCATAAAAAACAGTGTTTGAAATCCCATACGTGGATATGCCCAGAATTTTCTGCGTGTATACGCGAGTCCAGAGATACTTTTCTGTGTATGTCACTAAAATCATTAAAAATATATATATAAATCCCTATTTTCGAGGCTGGGTTGATGGTTATTCCTGTAATTCAACCACCCCAGCCCGTGGCCAACTGTTTCCAACTGATTGAAACTACTTTGTGGGAGTATAAAAGCCCCTCATATGCATGGCCTAAGGGAGAGAGGAAAATTATAGATATTATACTCTGTTGGAGCTCGATTCAAGTCTGATTTCCCGTGCCTCCTGCACTTCCCAGATTTTTATAGGAAACTCTTGTTTCCTGGAGATGTTCATCAGCTTATATGTCATCTCGTGTGCACAAGTCTTGAAATAATCTTAGCGAGGCAAGGGTGGGACGGATCCGGACGACGGTCTGTTCGAAGATCATGGAAGGATTCAGGTGATCTCTCCACCTTTCTACTATTGTACATGTTGTTCGTAATGAAGAAGAACCATCTCGTTTCCAAATTCACGTGTTAATATCTGCTTGCATATGTGAAAAGATTGTTAATTAAACATTTATTATTGTTTATATGATGTTTCACATGGATTACACTGACATTTAGGAAAGATATATGCTGTACAACTAGATTTTCGTGCATGTCTCTTCTTGATTTTCAGGTTGAAGAGGAAGAAGAGTTGCTGGGGGTTTGGACCTCATGGGATCTACATCAAACGTAGGATCTACAGGTGAGTTCTACAATCTGTAATATCTAGTTTTTAGCGTACAAGTTTGATTGTGTGAGTCCTTCTTGAATAGCATGCCCCGATCTGTGGAGGTTTTCGACCCAACGACCTTTATGGAGTTATTTCCCGAAACAGAACTGGCGACTCCACTGGGGGCCGCATTCTTGTGATTCCCCTGTTGGGTGGTTTCATCTGTTTTAAAGGTTTCCGACAGTTTTAATCATTATTTCCAGTCCAGTTAGTTTTTTCTCAGTCACACTAAAGACCTGGCTTCTTGGCCAGGCTTGATATTTTTATTTTTCATTATTTACTTGTCCATACGTGAGTTTTCTTATACACAGCGGCGTATACACGCCGTTTCTATCAAAGGAAGTCACGTATACGCGGGTTTCCTTTGCCACAGTCGCGTATGCACGCCTGTTGCAAAACTTCTGAGTAGCGTATGCCTTAGCAAATTTTGGAATTTTTTATTTTTTGACTTTTGGGTCTGGTCTGCCTGTGGTGACCTATTCCTGCAGTGTCCTTTTAGTCTCTGGATTGTGTCGAAAGTGGTTATTGGTATTTTTCTCTCTTGTTTGGTTGAAGACCGGCTCATTTGGAAAATCTTGTTTTTTCTAGTGCTTGCATTTCTGGTTCGATTACCAAGATCTCTTTTTGGAGATTCTTGGCTGTTCTGCTTAATCAGGACATAGAGCTCCTGCTCATATACTCTTTCCTAACTTTATGTCTTGCTTTGCACTTTAATTTTTGCCTGCTTTTTGGTTGGTTTTCTTGAGTTCATTTGACTAGGTCTTGTTGCAATTTTTTGAAGAGTCATTTTCGGTTCTTTGAACTTTTGTTTGCTGCAAGATTGTGCTATTATTCGGGGCTGAGTTACTGAGTTTCTTGTCTTCGTTTTGCTCGTATGAATCTTTCTACTAAGTGGCATTATAAGATTTGGAGCATTTTTGTTGGAGTTTCGCTTGAAATTCGGATATTGCTTGGCTTGGTAATTGGATAGTTTTCTTGGTCTTTTTGAAGTCTTCTTTTTATAAAAATCAAAAGCCCAAAAACATTTTGTTTTGCCATTGCTTTTGGTTTGCATTTTTTTTTTTGGTTTCTTTTCATCTTTTGAAGCCTTTTTGAGATTTTTACCTTCGGTTTTTGACTTGATTTGGGAAGGGAATTTTCATTGGTTTCTTTCTCTTATTTCGAGCATATTTTGGCATCTTTATACTGAGAGTTTCTGATTTGGGAACTAGCTTTCTGGACAGCCGGAAGAGTGATAGAACTGAGGGATTCTTGAAAATTTCTCTTTGCTTTATTAGATTTTTCATCTTAGAGTTGGCATGCTCTTAGTAATTTGCATTAGGTGCACTTGAACATTTGTAGTCTTTTTCATAAATTTTGCGAGTGTGAGGTTTGATATCTGAAAAAAAAAAAATAGTCTCGTAGAACCCGTGTAGAAATTTCTTTTCATCGAAAGGCAATTACTGCATCTGCATGTAGTTTGGTTTTCATTAATTTCTTTTCTGCGTCATAAAACATCACGAGTTTCATTTCCATATTCCCTTGACTTAATATAACAACCAACTAAAATAAGCGCAATAATTTAAAAACAACTAGCAAGTTTTTTATTAAGTGTCATACATCAACTAGCTAGGTTGTAGGGCCTTGGATTAGGTGAGTGGAGATTTAACTCTCCAAGGCCGCTCAAACTAAAACATAGAAGTTTATTAAATGAGCGAAATCCAACACCGTTAGGTGGACCGGGAAAGCTCTCCTCCAGAGAGTCAAGCGCGAGGGGAAGTGAAGGTTGAGAAGAGAGATACCCCCTCTCCGATTTACTGGATCTTGCCTTAAGACCGTTCTGCTGGCTACTGACATGGATTGGTTCCATTAGTTGCCATTCCTAGGTATCACACAGGCGACTGCGGGGGGGAATACCTATGGTACCTGAGGCAAACGTCGTATCACTTCCAGTAGTACTTCTGGAGGGTGCCCCGACGAAGCTTGGGTACTTGCACCGGCAAAGGCTGTTGTTAGGAGGTCAGTGTAACTGTTTCTGTTACCTTCGCTAGTAGACCTGGGCCGTAATTATCCCAGACTGATTTCGGGAGGTCCTATTTTTCTCTTTCTCGTATTTTGGTGTCCGGTCCTAATCACTCAGAGTGGAAATACCTAAAGGCTACTTGCTTGGTTGCATCTTAGGGATTTTTATAGTGAGTGCTCTTTGCTCCTAGCTTGCTTAGCTTTATAATTTTTTGAGTCTAATTAATCTGTTAAAGTGGCTGATCAAGCGCCTCGTCGATCAAGGAGAGTTCCAGGTTATCTCCCAAAAGTGTAGAGCCTTCTTTAAGAAGGCGTAGGAGTAATATAGTAGGTGAATATCACCCAGTGGTATCTGACGTAGTGGAGAGAGATCCTCCGCTAGGACTTGAATGTTTTGTATTTTGTTCTGGTGTTGGTTCTGAGAGGAGCGCTTCGCTCACCTCGAGGGTCTTATTTCTAAGAGAAGCAGAAGAAGAAGTAGAAGTAGAGGAAGTACCTCAGCCTCCTAAGTCACTTCCATCTCCTCTTCCTCCTAATTCTCTGTTTGTTGTTGAGTACATCGGACCTGAGTCTGCAAGACCAGAAAGTCCTTATCCATCTCATTCATACCTTTCGATGGCCACGACTGGGAACGCGGCTTTGGCTGTGAGTGCCGCAGGCATTCATATTCCTGCTTCGGTAGAAGGTGGAGGCACAATGGCTATATCTTCAATTGCTTCTAGTACTGTTGTGTTTGGCTTTGGCTCCACCCAAGCACAAGCTTCTCAATCTAGTCCCTTTTGTTTTGGAATGCCCATTAGTGGGATTCCTTTGTTTTCCTTTTCCACTGCTGCAGTTGCATCTACACCCATGTCTTCTTTGGCTAGTGGGTCAGCTTCTTTTCAAGGGTTCCCCTTCGGAAGTGGGCATATTCCTAGTTCGAATCCTTCCTTAGGGTCTTTTCCTTTTACTTCCTAGACTCAGAGTTTTAACCCTTGGTCTGGAGGTCATAGTTCGACTACCTTTATGGGTTGGAACCCTATATTTACAACAGTGGGGGTTGGGAATCAGTTTTTCGCTGGTCAGCAAGGGAATGGTCCATTCACTTCGTCGAGTACTTATCAGGCTTTTTCCCCTTTCTCTAATGCTTGGAACCCCTATCAGGGGGTTTCCTCTTCATTCACTACTTCAATGGGGGGCACTGGTCCAGTCTATGGTAACTCTACGTTGGGAGGGGGTCCTTCTCCAAATGCTGGGTCACAAGGATCGTCCTATGGCCCAACATTTTCTACGAGCTCTTTCTGGCAACCTGGTGCCTCATCAAATCCAGGTTATTCTTTTTAGAATGTTGGGAACCCATCCCACCAAAGATGGAATTATCAGGCCCCTCCTCGTTTACCTTTTCTGGCAACTTTAAACTTGCCAGATTTATCGAAATTGACAAATGATACAATCCGATATAGTCCGGGATGGCCTCCGATTCCTACCAAACTACCTTCAGACATTCCAAAGTTTGAAGGCAAGAATGGAGAGGACCCGGCTGATCATATCACCACTTTCCATATTTTGTGTTCATCTAACTCCCTGATCGAGGATTCGATTAGGTTGAGGTTGTTTCAACGCACCTTGACTGGAAATGCTGCCAAGTGGTACATTGAGTTAACTGGGGGCAATTTTGCTACTTTTGGAGATCTGGCTACTATATTTCTAAATCATTTCCAGTTGCATGTTTGTTATGATGCCGGGACAGAACTCCTGGCCAATTTTAAGCAGGACAAGGCAACCCACCTTTCTGATCATATTCAGGAATGGTGGAGAAGGAAGAGGCTCATCAAAGCTTATATTCTGGGATAATTCCTCTTGGAATGGTTTTTGAAATCTTTGCGGCCAGATATTTCTAAGGATGTATCCCTGTCAGGGGTATTTTCTGAGGAACAGGCTATTTTCAGGGCCCAGCAACTTGAATTGATATATTCTCAGTCTGGTGTCCTTCATAAATATTTGCCTGACGCTCCCCACTCCAAATTAGACTTGTCCAAGACTAAACCCGGTCCTCATGGTGATGGACTTATTGGGTCGATCGATAGCGGTGCAGCTAACCTGGTTAGTCAATTGCAGCAGTTGTCTATACAATCTGCTTCCTCTGGTCAGGCTGTGCCTGCTGAGTCATCGTCTTCTCAATTTTTGTCGGTAAATGCCGTCCAGACTTCCAACCATAAAGGAAATCAACAATCCGAAGGGAAGAAGAAGGGACGGAATAATAATAATAAAAAGGGCAAGGATGGGAAGGGTAATGCAAATAAATCCAACGAGCATGTTGGTGAGGGTTCAAAGGATAAAAAGAAAGTTAAGTTTCCATGCAAGTTATGTACTGGAGACCATATTACTCACCTTTGCCCTAAAATTCAGGATGCGCAACGCTTGTTAGCTCAGCAGCGTTCTTCAAGTCCCCAGGCTGTGTTAACAAACCCTTTTCCCCAAGGGCAACAGCTAGTTGTTGGCACAAATCAAAATCCTGGGGCTTCCTCTGGGGGCACCCAGGAAGGGGAAAATCCGTCAAACATATATATGATGAGTGCTCACGCGGATATCGCCATGAGATCCCGTGATTATGGCGAAACTGAGTCTTCGAATGCTAAGGGTGCTCCCGATGGTACTGAGCCGCTTCATATTACGAGACCTACTGTTGAGCCTATACCTCGGATGCCAAAAGCATCTACTAAGCATACGATGATTAATCCAAATGCCAGGGCCGCCCAGAACAACTCTGTTGTAGATGATTTGGCACAGAGCCCTTGTGTTATGTCTGCTCTTGAGGTGCTCCAGTCTTTTCCAGCTCAACGCAGTGCTTTGCTCACTGCTATTGGGGTTTTTTATCCAAAGAAATCTCTTGTGATTACATTCGATATGTCTAATTTTAAAAAGAGACTCCCCCATCATATGGATTTTCATATCAAATCGTCGTATTGGAAATTCAATATATTTCGGACGATCGTTGATGAGGGTGCTTCCACATGTGTGATGTCTCTCGCATGTTGGAAGGGAATTGGATATCCCGCGGCTGTTCCATCTGCTACTCTTCTGAATGCGTTTGATGGTCATTCTCACAGACTGCATGGCATTATCCCAGCTTTGCCCATCTGTGTTGGGGGAAAAACTGTAAATATAGAGGTTGAGATAGTTGATGCAAGCTTGGACTACAACCTTCTGTTGGGGCGAAACTGGATTTATGATATGGATGCTATTGCATCTTCATTATTTCGGCTTATTTGTTTCCCTCACGAAGGGAGGATTTTTACAGTTTATCAACTGGACTGTTCTCCTGTAGACCCGAATGCAATCACTAAATCAACTATCCCAAAGGTGGATGATGCCAAGCCGCCTGTTGAGAATTTAGGGGTTGGGATGTATTCTTCTTTGATGGGTACTTTCGATATTCCACCTCCTACCATTCATATAAATGCAATTTCATCCTCCAGGGCTCCTATTCGAAGAGAGTTCTTCAGAACGCATTATTTTTCGGACCCTTGGACCTTACCTTCCCCTACCTCCACATTAGCGGAAGGTCAAGTGGGTGGAATGGCATTTCCAATGTCTGTAGCTGAGATTTCTTACCAATCTATTGTTGACTCTGCAAAGTCCATTCTAGCTTCTCTTTCTCAAGAGGATTTGGATGGCGATGTGGCTCCGGCTTGGACACTTAGTTCTTCTTCCGCCTAGGATTTCCTTGATACCACTCTTCCATTTGAAGAGGCCATCCTGGAAGCTATGACTAGTATAGATAGACCGTGGGATGATTTGCATCATCGGTCTTACTTTTTACCTGATTTGAGCGAAGTTGAATCAAGTTTTCCAAGTCCTTTGTCTCCTGGTCCTGTTCACCCAGTCCTGAACCCTTTAGCACCAACACAGGTATATGCTGAAGGGAACATGGCTATGATTTCTCCAACTATCCCGGTGAACATTTCCAGGGATCCCAATGTTATAGAGAATGTCTTCATCGGAGCTGAATGTTCCCCTGAGGAGATTCAGATTTACATCGATCTCTTTAAAGAGTTTAGGGATGTATTCGCTTGGTCTTATGAGGAAATGCCTGGTATAGATCCATCTATTGTCCAGCATGAGATCAAGACTTACGAAAATGCTAAGCCTGTGAGGCAAAAACTTCATCCAGTCAATCCTAGGAAGGTTGCAGCTATCAAAGCCGAGGTGGAGAAGCTGCTCAAGGCGGGATTTATTTTCCCTGTTCCTTTGACAGAGTGGGTTTCGAATCCTGTTCCTGTGGATAAAAAACAAGGAAAAATTCGAGTTTGCATTGATTTCAGAGACCTTAATAAAGCATGTCCGAAAGATAATTACCCCACACCATTTATAGATCAGATTATCGATGAGTGTGCCAGTAATGAGATTTTCTCCTTCATGGACGGTTTCTCCGGATATAATCAGATTACTATCCGTCCTGAAGATCAGCATAAGACTGCCTTTATTTGTCCCTAGGGTACTTTTGCTTACAAGAAAATGCCTTTTGGTCTTAAAAATGTTGGGGCTACGTTTCAGCGGGCCATGTCATATGCCTTCCACGACATCAAACATATTATCGAGGCGTATTTGGATGATTTAGCTGCTCGTTCTCGAAAGAGAATTGATCATCCTGCTCACCTCCGTCAAGTATTTGAACGATGTCGTTTCTACAAGATTAGGTTGAATCCGAACAAGTGTGTTTTCACGGTTACATCCGGTCGGTTATTGGGATTCATTGTGTCTTCGGAAGGGATTAGGGTAGATCCCTTCAAGGTTGAGGCAATACTTCGGTTGCCTCCCCCGTCGTCTATTCGTCAACTTCAAAGTCTACAAGGAAAAGCTAATTTTCTTCGGAGATTTATCGTAAATTATGCTGAAGTTACCAAAGGATTTATGAGATTGTTGAAGAAGGGAGTTCCATTCTTTTGGGATGACTTCGCTCAACGCTCATTTGATGCTTTGAAAAAAGCATTGACCTCTACTCCTTTATTGAGTCCACCTGATTATAGCAGGGATTTCCTTTTGTATCTTGCAGCAGCAGAATCTACCATTGGTATGGTTCTGGTTCAGGAAGATGATGCTCTTATAGAGCATGTTATATACTATCTTAGTCGAGGCTTGGTAGGACCTGAACTCCGGTATACTCCGATAGAAAAGCTGGCTTTAGCAGCTGTTCATGCTGTGCAGCGACTCAGACATTACATTCTTCTACGAAAAACTTATGTTTTGGCAGCAGCCAATCCATTTCAATTTGTTCTCAGTAGGCGAGTGATTGGGGGCAAATACAATAGATGGATTGTGATTTTTCAGGAATTTGATCTTGAGTTTATGTCTGCCAAGTCCAAGAAATCATTGGTTTTCGCGGAATTGATCTCCGAGTTGCCCTGTGGGGATGAGATAGTCTATGATGAATCCTTCTCGGATGAACATTTGTTTCTTATCTCTCCACAGGATCCTTGGTATGGAGATATAATTGTGTATCTTCAGACTGCGAAGTTTCCCTCTACTTTTTCGAAAGATGAGCGCCGTAAGTTGCGTCACTTGGCTAAGAATTACTTGATTATTGGTGATGCTTTATACCATCGAGGGGTTGATTCAATCCTAAGATGTTGCTTAACTCTCGAAGAAGCTGAGGCTGTGCTGAATGATTGCCACAGTGGAGCTTGTGGTGGTCATTTATCTGGGCTTGCTACAGCCCAAAAGATCTTGCGTGCTGGATACTTTTGGCCTTCGATTTTCAAGGATTGTATGGAGTCGGTCAAAAAATGTCATCCGTGTCAAGTTTATACTCGAAAAATGCATGCTCATCCAGCTCCGCTTTTTCCAGTCATTACTGTCGGTCCCTTTACAAAGTGGGGTATTGATTATACTACTTGTAACCCGCCTTCGGCTAAAGGTCACAAGTACATTATTGTAGTAGTAGACTACTTTACGAAGTGGGTCGAGGCTATGCCTACTTTTGGGAATGATGGTGAGACAACAGCTCTTTTTCTTTTCAACCAAGTTATTGCTCGTTTTGGTATTCCTAGAGAGATTGTCACTGATCATGGCAGTCATTTTCAGAACAGCATGATGGCCGAGTTGGCTCTAAAATTAGGTTTCCGGCAGGAGCATTCGTCTCCTTATTATCCTCAGGCCAATGGGCAAGTGGAAGCCGTGAAAAAATCCTTGAAGACCATTCTTCAAAGGACGATTGATAAAGCTCGATCCAACTGGCACATCATGCTGTATACTTCACTTTGGGCATACCGGACATCAGTGAAAACTGCAACTGGCTTTACTCCGTTTCAACTAGCTTACGGGCTGGAATCCATATTCCCCATTGAATGTGATATTCCTTCTCTAAAGTTAGCTGTTGAGCTTCTTCTTGACACTTCTAGTCTCGAAGAACGTCTCCTTCATCTGGAACATCTTGATGAGCAGCGTTGGGATGCCACTACGATGAATGAGGCGCATAAGAAACGAGTCAAAGTTCAGTACGATAAGGCGGTCAAACCTAGGGTTTTCTCGGAAGGTGACCTCGTTTTGGTCTATTCCCAAGAGAAGGATGCCCTGGGCGCAGGAAAGTTTAAATCTATGTGGTATGGCCCCTTCATTGTTAAAAAAGTCCTTAAAAAAGGAGCGTATGCCTTGGTTGATTTTGAAGGAAATGAGTTGGCGGAGCCCAGAAATGGGCTCTATTTGAAAAGGTATTATGCCTAGGCTTCGGCCTGGCATTTTGCTTTTGTATATAGTTAGTTTTGTTTTGTACATATCTGGTTTTTTGATCTTTGATGTGATGGTGATGTTTTTGATCTGCTTTGGCAGGTTGTGTCGAATGTCATGAGTCATTATGGTTTCGCCGATGGTGCTAGTAGACACACCCAGAACTTGGCTTCCGCGGCTTGGGTGCTTCATCATCCATCCGGTCAGCTGTTAGTATCAAGAGGAGTCTGCATTGGTCCTACTTCCAATAATATAGCAGAGTACACTGCAGTTATTTATCTACTCTCGGAGGCAATATCTTTGGGTGTTGATTCGTTGGTAGTTTTCTTGGACTCCCAGCTGGTGGTGTCGCAGTTGAACAATACTTATCGGGTTCGAGATTCATTTTTACTCCGGTTGTTTTTTAGGGTACGTTTGTTACAAAGATCATTTCAATTTTTAACATTCATTCATATTCCTCGAGCAGACAATTGGATGGCAGACTCATTAGCTAATCAAGCAATTGATTGGCATATTAATCATTCCATACATTAAAATTTAATCATCAAAAACATCATGCATTTTTTATACATCACATCATAAATCGCTGTATATATATATCATCAGAGTGTTCAAAAAACTATACAAAATTTGGATCCATAAGTCATACAAAATTAGGGCTTATGCCCGATCATGTTCAGTATAAAAAATATACAGTCATCCAATAATCATATCTATCTACTCCTGTGGTCCCTGCCCAATATTCGTGTTCCTATAGAACACGATCGCAGAAGCGACACGGCGGAATAACCGCACCCAGTCACGTGGTACTCCCACTACCCGTCTCTGGATAGCCTCAGGTAGGTATTCCACTGTAGCCATAGGCATTTGGCGAGTCAAACCCTCCAAGTTTCTCTGAACGACATGGAGAGTCCTGCCTGGGTCTTCAGTATCCACCTCGCCTTTGCGGCGCTTATGTCATGGGTAGCCCTCAGGACGGACTGGTCCAATATCTGTATCATGGTCATCATAATATTGTAATTCATTTTGAATCCAATCAAAAAATATGTCTTGTTTTCACATTTTTTCTCATATATTGAAAAAATCATATAAATTAAAAAATTGCAATCTTACCGATTGCGCCCCATGCCGCGCCAGGTGGAAGGAAAAGGTCTGGATCACCGCGGAAATCCATCCTGGCATAGTGATAGTCCTCCACTGCGATGACTTGTTCCTCCCACCATTGGAAGAACTCGTCGTCCCAGGGGGTTCGGGGAACTTCACCTCCCCCTAGTCTCTTCATCAAATTATCCCATCGGGATATTCTTGGGTCTCTTGGACTGTTGATTGAAGAGATCACTTTGGGTCGAAGCCCAGGAATCTTCTCAAAGAAGAATGTCATCAAAATGGTTCCGTACCCGAAATGCTTTGTTTTAGCTTTCTGGATGGAGGTCATTTGTTGCTTCATATTGGTTAACAGAGTTGTACACCAATCATACAGATGGACTAGGCTTTCTACGGCTATGCTCATCTGGGTCCTGGATGCCTGATGCAAGGAAGCAGATCCTGCTACCCTACCAATGGTAAACAGGAGAATCTTCATGTGCAGATCTCTCAAATATTTTATAGCAATCTGAGTCCCTACTTTTTTGGACCCCTCTACACAGTAGACGTGGACATAGTCATCCACCGTAAGCCCTCCCACAGGCTTGCCATGCAAATCTACTGGGTCTCCCCTCCATGAGAGTCTAGTAATGAAGTAAATTTCTTCCACTTCTATGTGTATAGGCATTTTATCTATCACAAAAAAATCTTCCTCCGGTTCCCAGTAATTTACCAGCATTTCAAGAAACCGAACAATACTTTTCATATTTGGCATTTTGAAAAATTTTAGCAATCCACAATTTCGAAGGATATCGAGCGAATGTTGATCTTGCATTACTTCATTATCAATTGCACTATGCTCATGTACCCTCCAAGAGATGGTCATCTTGAAAAAATTCATTTATTTGTTCATTAGAAACATTTTTTACATCACGGGTTGCGCATACGCAACTTACCTTGTACACAGTCGCGTATCATACGCGGTTTGGTTCATACGAACTCGTGTATGCGCAGAGCCCTAAATTAAAACAAATGTTTTTTACGGTGAAATTTCCAAATTTTAACTCTATTAATGGACAAAATTGATAATAATGATGGATTAAGAGCTTACCTGACTGATTCGGTGAAGTTTGACCACTGATTGCTCTTGTTTTGACAAAAGAGGGTTTTTCTCCAGAGCTCTTTTTTCCAAAATCAGCAAATAAAAATGAACCAAATATGAGGTAACATGTGTATTTATGCCCAGAAATTGAAAATTTTTGCAAAAAAAATTTATGCCTATTTCTTCAATCTATCTTAAGCTGCATAACCCAGATGCTTGTAAGTGTCAAGATTGGTATATTTTCAAGTACATTTGATGAAGTTGAGATTGTTCCGATTTTTACTCCATGACTGCTGACCTGTCATGCCAAGTATATGATCTTCACTAGCATATAGGTTAGGAAATCCATTTTTCGTTGCATTTTTCATACTAGCCTCCATTCTGATCACTTGCCATAGGGTTGATCCCATCAGGTCATGAGTATTTCACCCATTTCACTCGCCGATTATTTAATCATGACTTGGTGGTAGAGCCTTCCTTTACATGGGCTTCCTAGTTAGTTCCTCGCTATCACTTGTTGCCCATGCTGCGTTTTATGTAGGCTCGGGAGTCCTCTTTAGTTCCGCCATGACTTATGTGTTGAAGCTTCATTCTTCTTCTTCCTCACTATCATTTTTCTGGCTATTACCCTAGAGGCTCCCTGGTGTTGTTGAGTTGTATTACTGCATCGCATATTGGCTACTTGTTTATCCTGGCCTTTAGCCGGCTTCATTTGGACTCAATGTTTAAGCCAACTTTTGACCTTGTCTATCTGTACAAGTTAACCATTTCATGCACTTAGCTATCGCAACTTGACACCCTTTTACCCATGGATGGAACATTCCTCTGAGTATCGCTTACCAGTTTCCGCCACCTTGCATTGAGCATAGGATTGTTCCTATCCCAGGAACTAGTGCATCTGTTTCTTGATACTCGTTCTATCCATTGTACTATAGCATTCTTTTATTCTTTTTCAGGCTTATTATATGAAAAATACAAAAAGTCAAATATAACAAAAAGAGCGGGAACGGGATGTATCTTCGTTGTTTTGATGGCAGTACAGAGTCAGTTTGTCGCCCTTGAACAAAGCACATATACTTATATATATTTCCTTCATTTGGGATGGTTTTAGTCTTGACCTAGGTTCAGCCTTTACCATGTTTCACTTGTCAGTTCTCCCCCGGTTGGTTATCTCTTCCAATCATATGGAGAGTTTGTTTTGCCTCCTGCATAACAGACTTATACAGTGTCACTTTTTACTGCCATGGTCATCACGAGTCGTGCTTTTGTTCAAGGGAATTTTAACCTGAGTCGGCCATTCTGCGGTGTCTCTTGACTCATTATTCAGTCGGCCTTCCCGGTCTTGTCAGTATCATGTTCTATCACATCAGATGTTTTGGTCTTCTGCTCGTGCTGGTTTGAGAAGGTCCCCATTGACTTCTTGCTGGTGGGTTTGTCTCTTATCGACTACGACACATTGCTCTGAGAGCAAACCTAGAGCCGCACCCTGGCCCTATTTCCATCATTGATATGTGACCTTGTGCTCAGCATTTGATCATCATTATGGGTCTTTGACTGAGTGGTTTCCCCTGTGTTCGACGTCAGCACACATTATCACACTTGGGATTCGTGCAGTACCTTGATTTCCATTTGACCCTATCGATGGATATCTCGCCTCTGTGTCAGCTTTCATTATTGGTTGGTTCAGAGGGTTTCTTCCGTGCGCTAGCTTCATCTTGTGCATGTCGAAAACGTACTTCGGTTTGGTTCCGTCACTTTGCTTCGTCCGATTCCTTCCAAATTCTGGCCTGCGGGTTACACTCGCGCTGGACTGATGTGGGATGCCTTAATGCCTTCCTTCCAGCAGATCTTTTCCCATCGACTCCGACTCATTGCTCTGGGAATAAGGTCTAGAGTCTTTTTGTCTCACATCTTTAGGTTTGCAACATCACGAAGTGTGACTTTCGCTATCGATGTTGGGGATTCATCATCGCTCCATTGGTAGATTCTTCCAAGTGTTCGACTTCAACTCATTCATTCGCACTTGTTAGATTGTACTGGGGCACGTTGACACTCATTTTCATTATCGGTGGGTTGTCTCGTGTTTGTTAACGATATACATTATTGACCGGTAATCAAACGATTTCTCACATGGTCGATGTTGTACAAATCGCTCCCTCCATTCACATTTCGGCCAAAGTCCCCTTTTTCCTCTCTATCGTTGCCCTTCCCCAAGCTGGAAATACTTTGAAAAAGGCCAAAAATCCACTTTTGAAATCATATAAGGCCTAGCCCCTTTCTCCACTAGCTCCACGCCTCCTTTCATCCATGTAATCGAATGCTGCACCTAAAGGCGCTTATCGTAGATAGAATTTTCATCGGTTAGGCCCATTTGACCCATCGCAAAAGCGCAGTTTCCCGTTCGCGCTATCCTCCGTCATCGCACTTTTCGTTTTTGCGATCTGCGCTCGACCGGTCACGCCCATCGCATAGCGCAGAGCGCAGAATCTTGTTATTCCATCATTCCCTCCATCGCATTTTCTCCTCTTGCGATTTTGCGATATGCGCTCCGGGTCCCACCTCCAAAGCCTTTGCTCCGTTGTTTTGTTATGTCTTTCCTTTGTAACTTCCCCAAAAGTTAATCTTCAAAGTCTTCGTGCCATCAGCGTTCTTCCGCCATTTTTCGTCATTTGCCTACATGTCACCCACTTTTCCTCCATTGTTCACATATTTCACATCTCAGTGTTTTTGTTTGAAGTCTCCGCCCCACGTCATTCCATCATCCTCTCAAATCTATGCCTCCGCTTCCGTTAACCTCACTATGTCCCCTATCTCTGTGATTAGTTTTATTCAACAAGCTTTTGTTTTTGCAGGAACTTGTGGTGGGAACAAAATTGGCGGAAAGGATCTGGGAGTCACTATGATGTGACCTCCATTAAAGAAAGGTACTTCGATCTATAGAACTCTCCAGAGAAAATCAAAAGGGCACATTTGGGCGGATGAAAACATTAATGCAACAACAGATTATTAATGAAGGAGCAATGAATTCAGGGTCCAGCTTGAAAAAGGTTTCAAATTTAAATTCAAAATCTGAAGATCGAAAGTACCATGTACAGAAGCAGGCGCCTCAAGGTTTTATTGCCGCAGATCTTCCTCCTCCAGAAAAGAGCCGAATGCTTACATATTTTATTATTTATGTCTTGTATATAAGCAGATTTTCATTTCCGGCATTCATTTCCAGAAATAAGTTGTAAAGTACAGTCATTCATAGCATGGGCGCAAATGTTTTCCGCCATCTGATTCAAAATAAGTCATTAAATGTTTTTCATCTACCTCCTCCTCTAGAATTCTCTATCTCTTCTATAAAAGCTAGAAGGAAAGACATTGTAAGGGTTCCAGATTTCTATCAGCAGACTGTGCAGTGAAAAGGCTTTTGTATACATTCTGTAATATTTTTGTATGAAGGTTCAGAGCTCGTAGGGTCTCAGTGAGGAGGAGTTATAACTGTAATGAGGATTCTGGTCTTTGGTATCCCACAGTATGTAATTTCTCTTATTTGTTAATACAATTTCTCATTTCATGCTATTTATCTTCTTGTATCATGTTCTAGAATGCGAGTGGCTCACTAGTTTGCAGTAAGGATTCATCCTTGTTGATGCCCTTTCTGGAATTAGTCAAGCGCTTTAAATAGGCCTAGTCATGATATACTGTTCCATGTTCATCTCATCCATATTTTCTGCTATATTAGTTGCATGAGGAGGGTGCTTTTAAAACGCCATTTTCATATAAGGATTCATAAATTGGTATGCCCTTATGTGGTTCTGTTGTGTATCTGGGTATCAGTCTCATGTTAACTAATATCCTCTTTATGTTTCCTCACTATACTCACTCCCTGATATTTGATTTCTGTGATATATTATTTGAACTGGCCCTCTTTACAGTAAGTTGTCTCTTAACTGTCTGATGCCTTTGTATTGGAGTTTTACATGATGTCCCTACACTATTCTTATCTTTGTGTCAGCTTCTGAGAGAGTTTGGTCCCATTCAAAACTTATTTCCTTGTTTTACAAGAGATAGTAAGTGAGCTTTTGGATTGACAACCCAAGCTATATGAAGAGCTCCTTACTATATTAAGATGTCCTAGGCACTGGTCTATGGCAACTCTAGACTGTCTCTAGGGGGTGACAAAATCATCCACAACATCTTTCTGGCGCCGTTGCCGGGGAACGAATTCAAGAATATCAGTTTCCCTGGGTCTCGACAAATTGTTTTCACTCTCTAATCAGGTGAGCACAGAGAGTTGAAGAGTTGCATATCTCTCACCTTGGTGACTCCAATGGTCTTTATTTGATAAATCTTATTGGTAGTCCTGGCTCCTCGTAAGCCACATTTGAGGTCAGATACATCTCAGTCGAAAGCATCTTACGTGTCTGACCCAGCGAAGATCATTCATAAAAGAGTTTGGAAGGAGAGGAAGTGCCTAGATTGAAGAAGATTCTCGTCCTGCTTTCGAGGCTGAAGAAATTAAAGAGGTCACAGAAGTAGTTGCTGTTAACCGTGAATTATTCCCATCCACACCTCAGGCTTCTGTGCAATATATCCCCGTCGTTATTCATACTCCTCTTCCTCCTACTCCTCTCCCTTCATTTGTATCCCATACTGTTGTACAACCCCCACCTCCTCCAATGGCCAATGTTCCTGCATTTCTTTTGAACAAATACGCCCCACTGGCCTTACCCCAAGCGCTAAATGATATGCCACAGGATTATCTGAAGATTCTGCCAAGATTTAATGGTGAAAATGAAGTTGATGCTCAGAAACACCTTGAGACCTTCTGCTCCTTTGCAGAAAACTTAAATGTTGAACATTTGGATGTGGTCTTGAGATTATTTGTGCAGTCTTTGGAAGGGGAAGCCAGAAAATGGTTCAAGACATTGGGGAATCGTTCTGTGACCACCTGGGATGTCATGGAGAATTTTTTCCTCAGAAAGTGGGGAGAAAAGAAAGATCATGGTCAGTGTCTTACTGAGTTTAATACAATGAAGAAGAAACAGAATGAAGGGGTATCAGATTTTATTAAAAGATTCAATAAGTTGTATTTGAGCCTGCCTCCTGAAATGAAGCCCCATGAAGCTGCTGCCAAGATAATTTTCATAGCAGCCTTTGACTTTGATTTTGGCTTTGCCTTGAGAGAAAGAAAGCCTGCCACTTTGGATGATGCACAGTCAGATGCTCTGGAATTGGAAGCGAACTTTGCCTCCACTGGGAAATTAAAGGGAAAAGCTGAACAAGATACTAGGAGGAGAGGTAAAGAAGAAGTTTCCTCCTCCAATCAGGAAAAGGATTCAGAAAAATTGGATGAAATAAGTAAAATGATAAAGAAGATGGTCAAGCTTGAACTGGAAGCTAAAAATGCAGCTCCCAAGAATTTCTATAATGCTCCAAACAGAGGATACAATCCCTAGTATAGAAGGCCACCTCTCCAGATATTGCCGAGAGAGACGAAGGAACAACAGGACCAGGTACCCCATCCGTTGTACCTGGAAGGTCCAGCAGAAGATTCCATCGGAGATACAGCTTATGGATTAGAGGATTTCAATCTGGCCTTTTCGAACAATGATGATATGGATTGCTCCCTGCAAGAAGAAGAAGAAGAAGCAGAGATTGACCATTATTGTAAGCAATTTGCTGATTTCATGGAAGCACAATTCAATGTAAAATATGATCTCAGATCTTCAAGAAAGAGGACCCGAACTCAAGAGCAAGAAGAAGAACCACCTCAGGAAGAAGCATTTTCTCAGAAGGAATCAGCTACTGTAAAGAAAAGCATGGAAAAAGGTAAGAACCCTCTTAATGTTTCCCCGCAGTCTAATATTCAGATTCCTTCTTCTTCAAAAATAGCCAGTCCTCTTAATGTTGAGTCAGTGTTGAAAGAGATTAAGCCTTCAGCCGAAAGTAAGGAATTCAAGGAAGTTATGTTAGAAAAACCCTCGTCTGCATTCAATTTGCAAAAAGAACTTGAGAAAATTAAGATTCCTATCCCATTGACTGAATTACTGAAACAACCTGTATATCAGTCTCAAGTTACTTCCTTTATACTTCCTCCTGAAACACCAATTGCACCTGATAGTCTAAACCTTCAAGAAGAAAGACCCATGGTAGTCTTTGGTCCACATATCGAGGAGGTAGACCCCTCTACTCCTCCCTTTTACGTGTCCTTGGTTATTCATGACCTGCTGCTACACAATTGTATGTTAGATTCTGGGGCTTCTCATAATCTTATGCCTTTGTCTGTCATGGAGCAACTAGGGCTGCAAATTACAAGACCATATAAAGATTTATATTCATTTGATTCCAAAAGAGTTAAATGCTTAGGAATGATTAAAGATATAGTGGTCAATTTGGCCCAAATTCTAGCAAAGAGTGTGGTCATGGACATTGTGGTCGCTGATATCCCAGCCTGCTTTGGCATGCTGCTATCAAGATCCTGGGGTACAAAGATTGGGGGATCAATCAAATTGGATTTAACATATGCTATTGTCTCGGTCTTTGGAGGACAGGAGAGGAGGTTATACAGGGAGACTAGATTTGTTAAAATGGTAACTAAGGCTGACTGCTCAGAGAACTCTCCAGTTTATAACAAAGAGGGAGACTTCTCATGTTTGATGTTAGAAGAAAATCAAAATTATGCTCATGAGCCCCTTTTTGGTCAAATTCAAGCTGAGCAGCCTAAAGGAGATCAGGAATCAGAAATTTGGACTTTGCATTTTGATGGAGCAAATTCAAGGGAAGGCAATGGGGCTGGGGTGTTATTAATCTCTCCCACGGGAAGATGGGTGCCGCTATCCTTTAAATTGGAGTATGAGGCCACAAACAACGTAGCCGAATATGAGGCACTATTATTGGGACTGCAGACAGCTAAGAACATGGGCATCCAATATTTAAAAGTTTTGGGAGACTCTGAGTTGGTGGTAAGACAGATCAAAAACGAATGTCAAACTAAACACCCACGGTTAAGAGAATATAGAAATGAAGTATGGGACATGATAGAAAATTTCTTCTCAGCATTCAATATACAGTTCATGCCCCAGGAGCAAAACAGAATAGCAGATTCTCTTGCTGTAGCTGCCAGTACATTTCGTCCTCCTCAGAATCCACTCTTAAGATATGAAGTGGAGGTACGTTACAGACCATCCATTCCAGATAATGTAAAGCACTGGCAGGTATTCGAAGATGATGAACAGATGAAGAGATTTATGGAGACAGTGGGAGAATTCACAAATATAGAAATTGATGATAACGAGGAGGAAGAAGTTGAAAATATTGCAGAAAATAAATGGGAAGAAAAAATAGCAGGAAATAGAGTGCTGCAGTTGAAAGGAAACGTTATACCTAGAGGGTTGGTGCCTCTAGAAAGATTATTTAACAAAGATGATATTCCATTGCAGCCTAGCAAAGCGATAGAAGAAGATCAAGTGGGAGATTTGAATCTGGGTACTTATGTTGATCCCAAAATTGTAAAATTATCTAAAAGTGTCCCAGAAGAATATAAAGAAAAGTATTTGAAGTTGTTTCAATCTTACAAAGATGTATTTGCTTGGTCCTATCAGGACCTAAAAACTTTTGATGTTAGTATAATGCAACATAAAATTCCTTTGAGGGAAGATGCAAAGCCTTATAAGCAGAAGCTCAGACAGATCAACCCTCTGCTGCTTCCCTCTATTGAAAAAGAAATCAAGAAATTACTGAAGGCCAAGATAATTGTACCATTTAGGTACTCAGAATGGGTAGCAAACCTTGTTCCTGTTCGAAAGAAGAATGGGGAAATTAGGCTGTGTGTGGATTTCAGAAATTTGAATAGAGCATCCCTCAAAGATAATTATCCACTGCCTAAAATGGACCACATCCTGCAGAAAGTAGTGGGAGCATCCAAAATGTCAATGATGGATGGTTTTTCTGGGTATAATCAGGTGGCTGGTTTCCCAGAAGACCAGAAGAAAACTGCATTTACTACACCATGGGGAACCTTTATGTATGCCAGGATGCCATTCGGATTAATTAATGCAGGAGCTACTTTTCAGAGGGAAATGGACATAGCCTTTGTGGGAGAGCAGGACAAGTTTTTGGTAGTTTATCTTGATGATATCACTGTGTTTTCAAAGAATGATGATGAACATATTGAGCATTTAAGAAGAACTTTTGAAAAATGCAGAAGGTATGGCCTATCCCTCAACCCTCAAAAGTCCTTATTTGCATTAGATGAGGGAAAACTCTTAGTGCACATTGTAACAAAGGATGGTGTGAAAATAGACCCTAAGAGAGTGGAAGTAATAAACAACATTCCTCTGCCCAGGAATAAGAAGGAAGTACAGGTATTTTTAGGCCGAATTAATTTTCTAAGAAGGTTTATTCCTAACTATGCCGAGATAGTTAGGCATATAACTAATATGTTGAAAAAGGAGAATGAAGTAAAATGGTCCCAGGAGTCTAGAGATGCATTCACAAGGATAAAACAGGCATTCGCTGAAGCTCCTGTGCTAGCAGGTCCCGATTACAAAAATCCATTTATGATATTCTCATTTGCTTCACCTCACACAATTGCTGGAGTATTATTGCAGAAAAATGAAGAGGGATATGAACAGCCTGTAGCTTTCTTCAGTCAAGTGCTTTATGACGCTGAATTGAAATATAATATATTGGAGAAGCAGGCATATGCCCTGGTAAAGTCCCTTAAAGCCTTTAGAGTATATGTTTTGCAATCTCATATTACTGCATATGTCCCCACAGCAGCTGTCAAAGACATTCTGGTTCAGGGAGACAGCGAAGGTAGAAGAGGAAGATGGATTGCAAAAATCCAGGAGTATGATTTGGATATAAGGCCTACTAAGTTGATCAAAGGACAGGGACTTGCCAAGATGTTATCTGAATCAAATCATCAAGCTTTGGGCATTAATCTATCTATAATAGCAAATGAAGGATCCGAAGAAGAAGAAGAACAACAAGGGCTAGAGATGGCCACTCAAAAGATACATATGAAATATCTAACTAGTCCTTGGTATAAAGAAATAGTTGAATATCTTTTAACACTTAGCTGTCCTACCGGTTGCGATAAGGTAAAATACAGAGCTGTAAGAATGAAATCACAGAAATATGTAATTTCCAATGGACAGATCTATTGGAGAGACCCTCTAGGTATATTATTGTTATGCCTCACAGAAAATGAAGTGCAGAAAGTACTAACAGAATTTCATGAAGGAATTTGTGGAGGACATTACAGTTGGAGGGCTACAACACATAAAATCTTGAGGGCCGGTTTTTACTAGCCAAAACTGTACTCAGATACTTTTGCCTGGGTTAGAGCATGTGACAAGTGCCAAAGATTTGCAGAAAGATAGAAATTGGCGGCTTTGCCCCTAATTCCTATTCAAGTGAATGAACCATTTCAGAAATGGGGATTAGACTTCATAGGAGAAATACATCCTCCATCAAGTGGCCAACATAAATGGATACTAACAGCCACAGACTATTTCACGAAATGGGTAGAAGCCATGCCTACCAGAAATGCTACAGATGCCGTAATAATGAGGTTTATGGAGGAAAATATCATATCTAGGTTTGGCTGCCCTGCTAGAATTGTAACTAACAATGCGCAGGCTTTCAAGTCTGCCAGGTTTGTAAAGTTCTGTCAAAGGTATAACATTACATTGACTCACTCCACAGCTTACTATCCCCAGGGAAATGGCTTAGCAGAGTCATCCAATAAAACCCTGGTGAGGGCCTTGAAGAAAACAATAAGTGAAAATCAGAAGAATTGGGACTCCCAATTAAGATTTTCTTTATGGGCGAATAGGATAACCAGCAAAAGAGCAACAGGGAAGTCACCCTATGAGCTGGTATATGGGCGAGATGCTGTGTTTCCTCTGCAATTTGCATTTCCAGTGGCACGTTTTATGTAGGAGGATCAGGAAGAACCAGATGACATGATCAGAAGAATTAATCAGCTGGTAGAATTGGAAGAAACACGCAACCAGGTAAATGAGAGACTGATAGAGTATCAGGAAAAGATGAAAGATATATTTGATCGCCATGCAAAAGATAGGAATTTCCAAGTTGGAGACCTGGTTCTCAGGTGGGATGTTCGCAGAGCAAAAAAGGGGAAGCATGCCAAGTTGATCCGCTGTGGTTTGGCCCATTCAAAATAGTGAACCTAGGGAGAAATAACACTTTTATGTTAGAAAACCTACAGGGTGATCTGCTAGATGCCCCTGTGAATGGGCAATTCCTTAAACACTACTTTCAGTACTGACTCAAGCAGATCATGCTTGGTGTATTATAATGTATATGATGTATGTAAGTCTGATTTCAATTTTGAATGTAAATGATAGAAATAAGCTGATAAGTTTTGAAAATGCAAGGGGATCGTAGAATAAAATCCACATACACGAGGGCCCGAGGTCTACGTGTTCTCGGCATGTCCGAGGACAAACATGTCGTCCTCAGTTGGAGCCGATGTTGTACAAATCAGCCCCTCCGTTCACATTTCGGCCAAAGTCCCCTTTTTCCTCTCTATCGTTGCCCTTCCCCAAGCTGGAAATACTTCGAAAAGGCCAAAAATCCACTTTTGAAAATCATACAATGCCTAGCCCCTTTCTCCACAAGCTTCGCGCTTCCTTTCATTCATGTAATCGAACACTGCACCTAAAGGCGCTTATTGCAGATCGCATTTTCATTGGTTAGGCCCATTTGACCCATCGCAAAAGCGCAATTTCCCGTTCGCGCTATCCCCTGTCATCGCACTTTTCGTTTTTGCGATCCGCGCTCGACCGATCACACCCATCGCATAGCGCAGAGCGCAGAACCTTGTTATTCCATCATGCCCTCCATCGCATTTTCTCCCCTTGCGATTTTGCGATATGCGCTCCGGGTCCCACCTCCAAAGCCTTTGCTCCGCTGTTTTGTTATGTCTTTCCTTTGTAACTTCTCCAAAAGTTAATCTTCCAAGTCTTCGTACTATCAGCATTCTTCCGCCATTTTTCGTCATTTGCCCTCGTGTCATCCACTTTTCTTCCATTGTTCACATATTTCGGTTATGTGTCGCATCTCAGTGTTTTTGTTTGAAGTCTCCGCCCCGCGTCATTCCATCATCCTCTCAAACCCATGCCACCGCTTCTGTTAACCTCACTATGTTCACTATCTCTGTGATTAGTTTTATTCAACAAGCTTTTGTTTTTGCAGGAACTTGTGGTGGGAACAAAATTGGCAGAAAGGATCCGGGAGTCACTATGATGTGACCTCCATTAAAGAAAGGTACTTCAATCTATAGAACCCTCCAGAGAAAATCAAAAGGGCACATTCGGGCGGATGAAAACATTAATGCAGCAACAGATTATTAATGAAGAAGCAATGAATTCAGTGTCCAGCTTGAAAAAGGTTTCAAATTCAAATTCAAAATCTGAAGGTCGAAAGTACCATGTACAGAAGCAGGCGCCTCAAGGTTTTATTGCCGCAGATCTTCCTCCTCCTGAAAAGAGCCGAATGTTTACATATTTTATTATTTATGTCTAGTATATAAGCGGATTTTCATTTCCAGCTTTCATTTCAAGAAATAAATTGTAAATTACAATCATTTATGTTCAGTCATTCATAGCATGGGTGCGAATGTTTTCCGCCATTTGATTCAAAATAAGTCATTAAATGTTTTCCATCTACCTCCTCCTCTAGAATTCTCTATCTCTCTTATAAAAGCTAGGAAGAAAGACATTGTAAGGGTTCCAGATTTCTATCAGCAAACTGTGCAGTGAAAAGGCTTTTGTATACATTTTGTAATATTTCTGTATGAAGGTTCAGAGCCCGTAGGGTCTCAGTGAGGAGTTATAACTGTAATGAGGATTCTGGTCTTTGGTATCTCACAGTATGTAATTTCTCTTATGTGTTAATACAATATCTCTTTTCATGCTATTTATCTTCTTGTATCATGTTCTAGAATGCGAGTGGCTCACTAGTTTGCAGTAAGGATTCATCCTTGTTGATGCCCTTTCTGGAATTAGTCAAGCGCTTTAAATAGGCCTAGTCATGATATACTGTTCCATGTTCATCTTTTCCATATTTTCTACTATATTAGTTGCATGAGGAGGGTGCTTTTAAAACACCATTGTCATATAAGGATTCATAGATCGATATGCCCTTATGTGGTTCTGTTGTGTATCTGGGTATCGGTCTCATGTTAACTAATATCTTCTTTATGTTTCCTCACTGCACTCACTTCCTGATATTTGATTTCTGTGATATATTATTTGAATCGGCCCTCTTTACAGTAAGCTGTCTCTTAACTGTCTGATGCCTTTGTATTGGAGTTTTACATGATGTCCCTACACTATTCTTATCTTTGTATCAGCTTCTGAGAGAGACTGGTCCCATTTAAATTATCTTCCTTGTTCAACAAGAGATAGTAAGAGAGTTCTTTGGATTGACAACCCAAGTTATATAATGAGCTCCTTGCTATAATAAGATGTCCTAGGCACTGGCCTATGGAAACTCTAGACTGTCTCTAGGAGGGTGACAAAATCATCCACAATGGGGGCCGACTTTAGCTCATTTATTCCCATTGTGTAGAATTGTGCCATAGTGATCTGGTGAAGACCCCAAGCTGCATCGCATCTTTCGGGTTCACTTCGATGTACCTTTCAGTTTCTGCCAGTGATGCCGTCCACCCTTATATGTTGCAGTGTCAGTACAGCAACATCCTATATGTTGGCTCCCGAGTTGCGTGATTGTACCATCTGTTCCACCCCTTATGATTTGGTACCTGGAGATTCAGTTACTTTTGTGGTCAGACATCCATTTTCAGCATTATTGATCAGTTTTTCTATATGTGATACTTGGACATCGATTCCGACTTGTACTTCCGTGCCATGGTCAAATGATTCATTATGTACTTTCAGTTCAGCTATACTTGTATACATTCTAGATCTATTCTGTACTTTCTATATGGATATATTTTTGATTGAGCATGGGTATGCCCGCCTTAGACATGAGCTGACTCTCTGTTTTCTTTCATTGGTTTTTGGCAAGATGAAATCTGGTGAAGTCCTCTCTTGTCCTTGTGAAGTTCTTTCTATGCACATAATACATTTCGGCCATCATGTACCCCTTCTGACCTCATATATTAGGGGGCATCCGTTATAGCATCATTTTTCACCCTTATGTGATTCATGATTGTCTCTTTGGCCTTGGGCACCCATTCCCACAGAATTGAATAAATTTCATGAAAAACAGTGTTTAAAATCCCATACGCGGATATGCCCAGACTTTTCCGCGTGTATACGCGAGTCCAGAGATACTTTTCTGCGTATGCCATTAAAATCATTAAAAATATATATAAAAATCCCTATTTTCGAGGTTGGGTTGATGGTTATTCCCGTAATTCAACCACCCCAGCCCGTGGCCAACTATTTCCAACTGATTGAAACTACTTTGAGGGAGTATAAAAGCCCCTCATATGCATGGCCTAAGGGAGAGAGAAAAATTATAGACATTATACTCTGTTGGAGCCCAATTCAAGTCTGATTTCCCGTGCCTCCTGCACTTCCCAGGTATTTATAGGAAACCCTTGTTTCCTGGAGATGTTCACAAGCTTATATGTCATCTCATGTGCACAAGTCTTGGAAGAATCCTAGCGAGGCAAGGGTTGGACAGATCCAAACGACGGTCTGTTCGAAGATCGTGGAAGGATTCAGGTGATCTCTCCACCTTTCTATTATTGTACATGTTGTTCGTAATGAAGAAGAACCATCTTTTTTCCGAATTCACATGTTAATATCTACTTGCATATGTGAAAATATTGTTAATTAAACATTTATTATTGTTTATATGATGTTTCACATGGATTACACTAACATTTAGGAAAGATATATGTTGTACAACTAGATTTCCGTGCATGTCTCTTCTTGATTTCCAGGTTGAAGAGGAAGAAGATTTGCTGGGGGTTTGGACCCCGCAGGATCTACATCAAACGTAGGATCTACAGGTGAGTTCTACAATTTGTAATATCTAGTTTTTAGCGTACAAGTTTGATTGTGTGAGTCCTTCTTGAATAGCATGCCCCGATCTGTGGAGGTTTTCGACCCAATGACCTCTATGGAGTAATTTCCCGAAACACTATGACCTTCTAATATTATTCTCCTCGGTAGCCAGCCCTCCAATAATATCGGTCCTCGACTACTATTATCTTGAATGCCCAATCACATTCTCAAAGAGTATCGAATTCCAATTGATTACCCAATCCTCCATTATGTCTTCCAAGTGAAGACCAGAATTTGATCTGTGTCTATCCATTCTCTCCACATGGCCTTCACTAAGACTTACGGTTGTTAGTCCTGGTCTAGTGCATGACACATGCATTAGAGAATCACATACGTCACTCCCTCTTAAATCAAGAAGTACATACTTCAAGTTTCTTCCAAGTAAGAAACTTACCACCAAGCTCCCTTTCAACTAGGGTCCTGCAGCAGCAATGGTGAGACACCCAGCTGCTCATGAAGAATTCCTCCCTCGATGTCATGGATTTCAATATTGAGGAATATTCAACCTTTGGCTTCATAGGGCACAGGTCATCCATCACTTTCAGTCACGAGTCATGCCAACCATCATAAAGTGATTCATCGGTCTTTCTCATCCGGTCCACCTTTATGCCATGATGCTTTCCTTCGAATCATCTCCAAGGATTTTACATCCTTCCACATGATTGGAAGCCCTGCATAAACTTATCCAGATAAACATATACATATGAATTTATAAATTAAAATTTACCTCAGTGATGATCTTTCACCATGACATATTCTTGTAGGCATCGACATCCTCTATTCAGATTGACACATCTCCTAAAGATATGCCTTGTCAAGGGTCTTCTTCTTTACCAGACTTATGTCAGAGTCTACATATCCTCCCATGAGATCTCCTAGTCACATCTTCTTGGCTTTCAGATGATAACTGCCTCTTGACATGGTTGCATTTCATGATCTCTTCCTTTCTGCACATTCTTCATTCCCAGGAACTCACAAATTTTCCAGTTCCTCGTTCATATACAACCACCTCATATTCCATATGAGGATATATTATGTTGATTTCATCTGTCAACACACTAAGAGATCCTCCTTCATAGATCATACTTCTAAATATAGAAGTCTATTACCTGCAACCATATGACATGACTTCACAATGTCCAGTGTCAGCATATAAATATGTATATATATACCTCATACCTTTTTCATCTGAGTCATCATGTAGTAGTTTTACTAGAATGAAGAGCTTCATTCCCTTGACCTGCTCCATCAATATGACATCACATCCCATAATTTTGTAGCATATAATTCTTGATGAAACCATTATGTTTTCTTTCTAATTAGTGAATTCATAGAGAACTCCATTAGAAAATGTCAGCACCACTTTCCATGATGACCCTTGATCTTGATGACTGTCTTTCATCAGTAATGTTATCAGAGAGGTTTTCTCGGAGTTGTTTTACCATGAGCTCCTACCATGATTTTATCATGATGCTATAATATACACTGCTTCCTATCATACTATTTTACAACCAACGTAAATCACTTAAAGTAAAATAGGATCTCAATCATAATGGAGATCCCTTGCTTCTTCTTTCTTAGATTTCTTTGCATCAGGTTCTTCCCTCATATCTAAGACATGGCCTTCTTTTCTTTTTCTCTTGTCCTTTTCAGATTTAGGACAATCTCTTTTATAATGCCCAAGTTCATTACATCCAAATCATCGCACGTTGTCCATATTTCTTTTTTTATTCTGAAGACCAATTTTACTGAATCTTCCTTTCTTCCTGGACATGACTGCAAAGGCTTGATTCCCTTCACTTGATTTTGTATCAGCTTTGGATTTCAATCTTGTTTCCTCTATTTTACATAGAGACATAAATCATGGAATGGTGTGGATTATTTCTTCCCATATAAGCTTGAAGTGAATTTTTCCCATTCTTCTGGTAGAGCATTTAGCACCACTATAGTAATCTCAGTGTCAAACGTTACCTCTCCCAGTTCCTGTAGTTGATCTCTTATTTCAAAAATACTCATAAAGTATGGAGTGATTCCTTCTTCCCTTGAAAATTTCATTTTATATAGTTCTTGTCTCAAAGAGATTGCTTCTCCTGCAGTACTCATAGAGAATAGCTCCACCAGTTTCTCATATATTTCTTTAGCATACTTTAGTTTTTATACATAAGGAATGGGTGATTCCTTAATGGAATCTATGAGAATCCTCTGGGTTCTAATATCTCCCTTTATGTACTTGGCATGAGCTGGAGCATCTTCTTTTTGTGGTTGAATTTTTTATCCTTTGATGTAGTCCATAACTTCATCTTCAATTAAATTCAAATATGTCCTCTTCTTCAATAAACTAAAGTTTGATGACCCAACCAGCTTGTTACTCTCTTTACAATAAGTCATCTTAACATATTTAAGTAAGGTGATAGATACTTACTTGAAGTAGAGTGGCTTGAAACTTCCTTGATGATGACAAAGAAGTTAGGAGCTTCTTCTAAGATAGAAATCTTCAATCTAGGTGTTCTTGAATCCTTTATGGCAAAGGATAGCTTCAAAAGATGATGTCCTCTTCTAACAATGTCTTGAATGTAAATCTTTAATGGTAAAGATTATTTTCTTGAAAATTTGATCCTTTGAATGAGATGAAGATATTTCTCGAAAAATATATTGAGAGTATTCCTTGTAAACTTATTTGAATTTTCACCCAAACTTTGATTTTTGCTTCCTGGAGAGTCTCTTTGTCAAGCAGCCCTTGAGTTCAACACCTTAGCTCTAATACCATGTTGAAAATTTGGAGGGCTAGTGATTAATTCAAAATTCTCTTCTTGATAATTACTTGTGAGGTTACTTGATTTTAATTATGTCTTCCCTTCGTTTAGCTTATTAAATCTTTCATCAAGTCAATTATCAAAAGACATGAGACACAAGAATTAAGCTCCTAGAGCCAGGGCAAAAACCTCTCCCTCTTGGAGAGGAAAACCCATGAGAAATTATTCTTATAGATTTTCAGATGAAAAGTACCATGACCAAGAATTAGACCCTTGACCTATATATGCATCCAATACCTTGTCCTTAATTCTTTAATGTCCTTCAATGTTGACCCTTCACTTCTGCACCGACCTGCACTGTCCTTGTACTTCACTAGAGAATTCGATCTCTAGTTTATCTTCAAACACTTTCTCTTACTTGATCTTCAATACTACCTGGACCTTGCAACTATGGCAGACTTCTTTACGTTGTGATTTACTTCATAGGTGTTCGCAATACTTCTTGGAGCTGCCCTTTCATTCGTACTTGATACTCTTTGAAATCCTCACCTTTTAACTCAGAAAATTCTACATTATTAACACATATGTATCCACATATATATAACACAGATATTTTATATACCCTTATCCAAATATATGTATATCAAATTATTTCCATACCTGAAGTCTGCATCTTCTTCTTGTCTTAAATCTACACTTTTTATCACTGTGAAACCATAGACAAATCCGCAATTCTTTTTCCCTGAATCTGCACTTCAAATCTTCCTGAAATTCGCAAACTATTTCAGAGTGATCTGTAGTTTTTTGTACTTCTGTTTTTTGCGCAGTACGGTGGGGTATATATAGTTGTTTGCGCCTATAAATAAGCTGACATGACCAATGAAATGGTGTGATGGTTCATGTGCACTATTTATAGGCCGACTAGGAGAGGTATATGAGCCAACTTGTAGAGCGTATAGTAGGTTGTCTTGAAGAGTATTTACATCAAGAATTTCAACATTCTTGGGCCATATTGTTGAGCTACTTTGACAAGGTCTTGGACCATTTTCTCTAGACTATATCCTTCATATGTATGAAACTTAATTTTATTTATACCTAGAAGACAAAACCCTAATAGACATCAAGAAGAATTCTATTAACCTATAATAAAATCTTGCTCATGAAACCCATGAAGCAAGTACCAAAAAAATACATTTTGTTATATTTTTCTTCTTCTTTACATAAATACATAATTACATAGTCAATATGAAGACTGATCCTAGTTACACTTTTCAACACGGCCATAGGTAACCACTTGGCCCATTGTCTTTGTTTATCAGATACAAAGCAATGAAGATATCCTTCCAAACATTTGTTCACTATCTTAGTTTGGCCATCGGATTTAGGATGATAAGATTAGTTATGAGCTAGTTGAGTACCCAAACAAGAAAATAATTCTGTCCAAAATTTTCCAGTGAAAATGGGATCTTTGTCGCTTACTATAAACTTTGGGTTTCCATGTATCTGTTGAATTGTTTCCATAAATGCAGTAGCAACTGTACTCTCTTTAAATGGATGAGATAATGCACAAAAGTGTGCATACTTGGTAAGTATATCAACTACCACCATGATGACATTCTTTCCTTCGAACTTAGGTAAATTTGTGATAAAATACATTGAAACCTCCTCCCAACATTGACTTGGAATGGATAAAGGTTTTAGAAGACTTTGGGTCTTAATTGTCTCAACTTTATTTTTCTAGAAAACCAAACACTCTGCCACAAACTTTTGAATATCATATTTAAGGCCATCCCAAAAAAAACTTTCTTCACCCTATGGTAAGTTTTTAAAAATACTGAGTGTCATCCTAAGGGAGAAGTGTGCAATTCCAAAAGAATCTTTTTCTTTAGTTTGGAATTCTTACAAATATATAAGTGATCCTTGTACCATAAGGAATCATTTTTTCAACTAAATGTATCAGATGTATTGGGATCTTGTTGCAACTTTTGAATGAGTGTCCACACTTCTTCGTCATTCTTCCATTCCTCCCTTGCTTCAGTTATCCAATCTAGTTGGATAATAGAAATGGCACAAATAAAAGCTTCCACATCCTCATCCTTTCTTGAGAGTGCATCTGCAACCACATTTAGCTTCCCTTTTTTGTAGATGATTTAAAAGTCATAACCCAACATCTTTGTGACCCATTTTTTTTGCTCTTATAAAGATAGTCTTTGTTCCAAAATGTATTTAAGACTATCATGATCATTTTTTACATTGAAGTGTCTTCCCATTAGGTAAGGTCGCTATTTCTATTAGAAAATTATATATTACAGAGCAATGGAACACATGAGATATGCAGAAACACAAACACAGAAAACATATAAAACAAGAGAGACATAGATATGTGGTTGACCCAACTTGGGCTACATCCACGGAAACAGCGAGTCCTTCCTTTATATTATCCAGCAAAATGAAGAGACACAAACTACAACAGATCCGATGTAATATCCTCTACTCTCTCACATACTCCCCCTTGCTATTTCTCGCTTAGAGTATACATACCATACATAGACACAATACAATATACTCATACAACAGAGGGGTTTCCTTCTAGGGAAAAAAAACCTAAATTAAACATAACTTCTACCATCAGATCATCTACCTAATGAACAGCCTAGATTGACTACGAAATTACAATATTTTACAAGGAACATTTACATATGTTTTTAGCATCGGGGGCGCTGCCCCCAAAAACCCCCGCCAGGGGGGAGCTCCAAAAGGTCGTTGTCGCCCCCCCGCGCCCCCCCCTTGACCCCCCTGATGGCAATCAAATGACGGGCAGAGTTGTCGTCCCATTAAGAACAGGGGTCCAACACGGTGATACATCTAAATAATGAAGATAATCAGGCTCCACACCCAACAATTTATTTAGTGCATGTAGTATTTCCAACATTTCCTTCTCATAAATAGCTTTCTGTAAATACTTTCCTTTGATTGGAGGGATTTCAAAAGCAATGATTCTTCCTTCTTGCATTAAAAAAACACCAATTCCATTTCTTGAGGCATCATATTCCACGATAAAGGTTTTTTTGAAGTCTAATGTAGATAATACCGGTGCTTGGCACATTGCCTCTTTATGATGTTCAAAGGCCTTAGTTGCTTCAGGAGTCCATGAAAATACATAGTTCTTCAATAATGTTGTCAGAGGTGTTGTTATTTTCCCATTATTCTTAACAAACTTGCGATAATACCATGTTAACCTGAGAAATCCTCGCAAGTGCTTTATGGTTGTGGAGATTTCCCATTCCTTAATGGCTTTAATTTTGTTAGGATCTACCTTAACACCATCCTAAGATACAATATGACCTAGATATTCCACCTCTTGCACTCCAAATAAAAATTTTGAGGTTTTTTCATATAATTGTTTCTCCTCCAATAGTTTTATCACACTATCAACATGTTGAACATGATCCTTCCAAGACCTTTTGTATATCAGTATATCATCAAAAAATCTAACACAAATTTTCTAAGGAAGGGTTTGAAAATGGAATTCATCAAACCTTGAAATGTATAAGGTGCATTGGTAAGGCCAAAAGCCATGACCAAAAAATCATAATTACCCTCATGAGTTCGAAATTTTGTTTTCGGAATGTCTTCAATATTTATTCTAATTTGATGATATCTTGAACGGAGATCCAACTTAGTGAAATAAATTTCTCTATGTAAGTCATCCAATAATTCATCAATCACAGTAATGGGAAATTTATCTTTAATAGTTAGCTTATTGAGCACCCTATAATTCAGACACATGCACCATGATCCATCCTTCTTATGCACCAATACTATTGGAGCAGAGAAATAAATTTGACTAGGTCGAATTATACCAGCCTCTAGCATTTATGCAATTGTACGTTCAATTTCGCTCTTTTGGACATAAGGATATATGTAATTCCTTCTTTTGGAGGAAAAATTCCCTGAATCAAATGAATAGCATGATCATGATCACGAATAGGTGGGAGTCCTTTGGGAGTTTCAAACACCTTGGAATGATTTTCCAAGACTTTTTGGATATCTAGAGAAATATATTATTTTGATGTTTGAACTTCAAGTGAGCATAATTGTGGAATTGTGCCTCGTTGTTCTTTCTTCAGAATATTTTTCATTACATTAGAGCTTATTATCTTTCCTGACTTCCCTGAAATACCCCGTAATTCAACTTCCTTTCCTTCTAAAAAAAATCAAGAAAAGTTCTTGAAAATTAAAAGCTATTTTTCCCAAAGATTGTAACCATTGTACTCCTAATACAACATCAGCACCACCCATTGGAATAGAAATCATTGGAATATTCAATACATATTCTCCCATGGTTAGCTTGATATTATGGCACTTTCCAGAGAAATTTATAGTTCTCCATTTGCAACCATCACTTGACACTCTAGTGCTGGGTATAGGAAGCAATTCAATTCCTTGGCTACCTTACAATGAAGAAAATCATGGGTACTGCCTGAATTAGTCAACACTATTACATTTTTCTTCTTGATATGTCCTTCTATCTTGAGGGTTTGAGAAGTGGTAATTATTTCCAATGCATTATAGGATATGGTCAAATTCATTTCTTCTCTATCTAGGGTTGGTTCCTGGTGTATACCCTCTTCTTTTGAATTTTCTTGTTCGTTTTCTTCCTCCTCTTCACAACCTAAAATAATTTATTCTCATCACACTTATGACCTTTAGTGTATTTTCTATCACAATTGCATTTCCAATTTTTGTGGTACCAACCTTGTAGGTTGTGGAAGTCTAGGAGTAGAAAAATTTACATATTTATATATGTGAGTGGTAGGCTTCCTTGTCACCATAATTTTACTTTCAGGTTTCTTGCCAACTTGAATGCCTTCTCCAATGAATCAAGTTCCCAAAGGTGAACCTCATGTTGGATGTTATCCTTTAAAGTCCCTATGAAGACATAAACTATGAGTTCCTCTGGAATATTAGTTACCCTTATATTCAATTTTTGGAAGTCCTCAATGTGCTCCACCATTGAACCCTTTTGTTTGAGATTTATCAATTGGCTAAAGAAGGTGTTTCTCTTTGTATCCTCATAATGTGCTATCATTTCTTCCATATAAATTGACCAAGTGACAATTTATTTATGAGAGAAAATCCATCGATACAATAAAAATGTATTTTTTTCTAAATATAAAGTTTCAATGTACCTTTTGTGTGTTTTTCACATTATGAATATCAAAATATTGCTCCATCTGCAGTATCCATGTTACAGGATCCTTACCATCAAACCTCCTCATATCGCTCTTTGGAATATGGTGGGTCTTCAATCAAACCTCAGAGTTTATGAAATCATGATTAAATTTTATTTTTTTTCTCATCATGAGTTTCCTCTACTACCTTTTTGCCATTAGGAATAATTTCCTATAGCAACTTAGTCAAACCTTCCATGTCTGTTTTTATATCATTCTTCATGTCTTCCATGTTTCCTTTCATTTTTTCTTCTATACCATCGATCTTAGCTTCCATTCCATCCATCTTAGCTTTCATTCCTTTCTTCAAACCATCCATTTTAGCTTCCATTTCATTTTTGGTTACTTTTTGCAAGAGCGACATTTGTTGCACTTGGTCTCGTAATTTTGATATATGATGTTGCACTTCTTCCTCTTTATGCATCATAGTAGACTTTTCCGAGGGCTTAATGGGTGTGGAATTATTTTTGGGAGGAATTATATAATCCAATACTTATATCTATGCTTCAACATGGCCTTGGAATCACTTCAAAGTTGTTGCTTTCAAACAAACGTTATGCAATTTTAAAAAACAAACCCACACTTTTTTTTCTTTTTAGGAGGTCAGTATTGAACCTGAATTATATCTATGAGTTCACATCTTCAATAAATGAAATTCAATCATGTAGTAGCCATTTGAGTCTTCTTTCCAATCCCAAAGTGAGACCTAATTTTGATTCTTCAAGTCCAATTTATGCCTAATCTCCCACAATGACCTAATTATGGGCTAGTTCAGTAGAGCGAACTTGTGTGGCATTCCATGTGTCACTATTTTGGCCTTTGTATGTGAAATAGATAAACATGAAACTACAATCCATTCAATTTTGGTCACTTTTTACATAATTCCAATCCAATGTCTGAAACGAAAGTTATGACGATTCTCCCTCGGCCGCATGTTTGCGATGAAATTCTGGAACCTACAAAAACCCTAAATTCCACAAATCATATCTCTGAAAATATTGTGAACCAAGGTCTGAAATTTTTACACCACGTTCCTAAGGATTTTGGCTCAAATGGGTTTGTTTTTTAGCTTCTGAGCATTTGTATAAAAAACGTTATAGCGAAAATTCCTTGATGTCCTGTTTGAAGCAATGAAACCCTAAAATCAAAAGTTGTGATACCAAATGGTATGAAACTAGCTCACAAAATAGAAGAAAAGATAGATCAACGACTTGGAAGTCAGCCTCTTTGAGGGGGTTACCTCCTTTACATTACATAAATGAAAAATTCTTGGATGATACAAATGACAAAACCTCCTTTCTGTATATAGGAGTCCATAGGGTCACAATATAATCTTAGCCAACCTAACAATAATAATGTAAGGGCACAAAAACGTTGAAGATTGCAACAAGAAACAGTGAAGGCGGCATCCTGAAACATCATTCCTGATCCTAGTTGGAAAGTGATCACCTAAACTAGGTGGGGCCACGCAGGTGATTTTTGTCGCAAAGTCTATTTTTAGACATATGGATCATGTTCTATAAGTTGCGGGATGCTATTTGTGGATGGTTGGTCAAGTTGGAAAAATAGATGGATTTATATTTTTAGACATATCATGAATCTATTTTTAGATTGTATCAAAAAATACATATGTTTCATTATTAGCTCTTAATATTATTTGACTATAAAATATTATCTTATTTCTAGCACTTCGGGCTTTAGTGTATGTATGTGTGGTACAAGAAATTTACGAAGGAATTATGCTATTCCTAGGGTTTAGTGGAGCTATTGCATGGTTGACTTCAGTTAGAACTCATGTGACACAGTTTGGTGGAGTTGATGAGACAGTTAATGGAGTTGTGTTCAGTTTAACTTAGTTGAGCTAGTTGTATCTAGTCTAACCGATTGATACAATTAGTGAGAGTGGTGTGAATTAATTATTAATTAATTCACTAATTATAAACTCATTAATCAACTAAAGAATACATCAATTAACTTCAGTGCATGGACAATTTCAGTGGAGACCAGTGCAAAGATAGGTGAAAGGGCAAGTGTGACTATCAGTTGTGACTATAAGTGATGCATGGTTTGCATCCAACACTTAGTAGAGATGCCTATAAAGACTGCGTGAGAAAAGCTGGGGTAATACATTCTCATCAAGAGGCATTCTTCAGCAGGGATTACGCAATAGAGGCTGGCTATCAAGTGGCAAAATATTGGAGCATGTGTTTTGCTAGATCTAGCTTGATAGTGTGTAGCAATTGAGGGTGTGCATGAGAGCTTGTGAGGAGCTTTTGTACTATGATTGTTACATGATCTCCATGACATATAATATACAGATAGTTGGGGTTTTCAGCTTTAAGCTTTCCCATTAAATACTGTGTTCATATGTGTGATTGTTTGTGGTTTTAATGTATGCATGCAATTGATTTTATTTCTGCATGTGATGATCAATGGTAGAAGAGATTATGTATTATGCATGAAGCTAAAATGGTGTGTGATCAGGAGAATCTCGGTGAATAATATCTCAGTTATTCAAATTTCTACAAAAAATAACAATAGTGGTACTTTATGAGGCACAATAATAACAATATGGGGACTACAAGGTTACAACAATAACAATAAGGGGGCTACACTAACAACAATAAGGGACTACACTAGTAATATAGGGACCTAACATCTCAATGAACCATTTTTATTAAAACACATGAAATAATTAATTTTTAATGAAAAATAATTGTTTTTAATATTTAAAACCATGATTACCAATAAACACAAAATATTCAATTTTTTCTCATATATATACCATGTAAAGAAGAAAATATCAAAATGGCACCAAGTGCAATACATATCAGCAAAAAAATACGTAATCAATGAGCCTCTAAATGGCATCTAGAGTCCAAAAACAAAGCCTACAAGTTATGGGGCCACTGGCCTACTACAATTCTACATATATGATATTAGTAATCAACATTATCACTTGAAACTTATCATCATGGTCAAACTTAGATGGTTGAGTCTCGACTCCTAAACTTTGCAACTACTAGAGTCACAAACTTCTTTGTTGGTTCAGTGACTTGTGTCTCAAACTTCTAAAGGTATTATTCCCTAATATTCCCTATTACTTCATTTGGTGCTCCACATGGCTTTACATGGCCTCCTATCCCATCCAAGTGTTGCTTGAACCTATTAATACCCCCTCCTTCAATATATTTTTGGAAATATTTATAGATCATTTTTCCATCAATCATATCACAATGAATCCATGTAGTATCCTTTGATTTTGGAGGAATTATGGCTAGTACTTAGCTCAAACTCTTTGTTGTTGCACTACTCTAGCAAAAATTCAACACTCTCCAAGCTCCCAATGAAACTCATAAAAACTCCAAATGAGATGTGTGAGGAAAATGAGAGGGGTGAGCTGCTTTTAAAGGCTTGGAGAGGGTGTTTTTGGAGCGAAAAAACCCTTACTTACCCTCAAAAACACTCAGGAAGCTTCCAAAAATATTATGTGTGGGTTTGTCACTATCCTCGCAGCCTTGGTAATGAATTAGTCAGTTTATGACTAAACCAGATGGTTTGACCATAAATAACCTAATTCCATTATAAACTGAATGGTTTGACCATAAATCGCATGGTTCCATTATAAACCGGTCGGTCTCGTTATAAACCAGATGGTTTTACCAGTTTTTGTGATTTTTTTTCCAACTCATCCCTTAGACCAGTTTTTTTGCCCGGTTCGACCCGGTTTCCTAATGAACTGATCAGTTTGACTATTTTCTGGTTCATGCCGGTTAGTTTTTAAAGCTATTTTTGTTACATTCTTTGTGAATCTGGAATTCATAGAGACTAATAAGATATTGAAAAATACTATTAATTGATAAAATCTAAATGTGTTTCACAAAAATATCACATGAGTACTAGTATCAGTTAGCAAGTCTAATACATCATGTCCTAAAAATTTTGAAAAAAGAAATAAAATGATGATGAATCATTTTTGTTAATCAATGCACTCTTCACCACTTCCTAAAAATAATGAATTTACTCCTTTTTATGCTTCTTTTGGTATATTTTATGTTCGTCGGAAATACTAGGGTGGGGGGGGGGGGGCGTTTGAATCAGTATTTCATAAATTTCAACAATTTTAGTATCAAAATTATTAACCAATACTAACATCACATAAAATGAACACAAGATAATTATTATGTGCAATGTTTTTATATTACAAAGGAAACTACAACTTTTGGTTTACCAGCTACAAACGAAAGGGATACAACCCCAAGATTTACTAGCTCCCACTGGAATGAGGCGACAACCTCCCAAAGGAATCTACACCTCCCTTCCCTAGCACCACCATGCCACCCTTTAGAACAAAATATAAAATAAAAACCTATTGGGTTCTCATACCAGGGATAATGGCCCAATTACAACAACACTCAAACAACTTGAATTATGCCCCTTTTCATATCAATAGCTCAACTAAGAAGCGCATACCTTAGATAATAAAACCCACAAGTGATCTTACCCTAGCTTGCTTCAATATCAATATCAAAGTTTGGTTCTAAAATATTCTCCAAAATTGGCTCCAAAGGTCTACTTAAAAACAAGTGACAAAATCCACTCCATAAGAGGTTTGTTGCAAACATAAAATTCTATATCAAGTCCTACTTCAGATCATCATATATCAACTTCAAATATGCTCACAACGTATACTTAAAATATTCTCTCAAGGTGACTTCATGATAAACTCCAAGTTTGCTTCAAAGAGGCTTCAAAATTTGTTACAACGAAGGCTTCTGTCAACTTCAAGTCCACTTCAAGAGGTTTCCCAAGTTTGATACAAGGAAGATCAAGAAATATGGTTCAATATCTCTTCAATAACCTTCAAAATTGATCCACGTTTTGTTCAAGAAATGTCTCCAACATCTACACTAGGATGTCTCCAAGAAAACTTTAGAATGTCATCAAAATATGCCTTAACATCGAGGTCAAACTTTTTCCATAAATGTGGCCAAATTACGAGGTCAATGTAGTTTCTCCACAGGGTCAAGTGTCCATATAGAAGGGCCAAAATGTAGTCCTAAAACAAGAGGCCGAAATTCACTTTACCACAGGTCTATGATTAGCTTCACGTGGGGGTTGCAAATGTCTCATATTATGTTCACGGTCTGCCCATAGGCCTGAATTTTTCCTATCGAAGGTTGATATTTTCAGAGGTAAAGGAGGTCGAATAGTCTCTAATAAGAGTCCCAATTCTACTCCATAAGAAAAACTCCAAAAATTGATCATAGTGTCACCAAAGACCATAACCCAAGAACAAAAACTAGAAACTAGATCTCGTGTCAACCAGTTACCAAACCAATATTTGATCTGCCTTTCTTCATATTTTTATTTAAGCACAAGGCCTCTAAATCTTGTCTCATACTTCTCCTTGCATCTTAGGTCAATCACCAAACTTTTCTTTCTCTTAGAATTCCAATAGCTAGTGTATTTATAGTGAATTTGGATGTCCCCTTAACTAGAGCCGACCTAATAAAAAAGATGATCTTCTTATGAAAATTTATTTCTAATTTATGACCGACTTGAAGTAGATGAATTGACTTGATTGGAGAAGACTTAGGATACTTAAAAATCAAATTTTTGATTTCCACATTATCTTCTCCCAAGATGATTAGGACACATGACTTTGGTTAATCATTTTTACTTTGTCTAAGGGGTTGCAATGAGCTATTAAATCCATAAATTAATAAGGCTTGATCTAGTACAAAACACATTCATTTGAGACATCAATCTTCAAAAATTAATATATCTACAACCAGGAGGACCCACAAGGTGTGCCACTTATCAAATGAAACAATATGACAAGGGTTATCAATTCAGAGAGTCCTTGTACCCAAAATTATTAACATGTGCTTGCATTTTACCAAAACAAGTGTAGGTCCATTCATCCTTTGGCATCAATGAAAAATTCTTCCAACAATCTCCCCCTTTTTCATTAATGTCAACACTCATGCTCCCCTTGTCATCGTGTTCCCCCTATCTTCATACTATGCTTCATTTTCTCTCCCCCTTTGACATCAATGGAAAAGAGTGACTCATGTCTTTCTAGTAGCTCCCCCTAAACGTATGGCACTTGGCATGACTTTTTTCTTCTTATCCTTTCCTTATTCTTCATTCTTACGACTCATTTTCTTAGTTATAGGTTTATTCGGATCTGATTGATCTAGAATTTATATATGTTGTTTGGTCTTCTTGTGGTTGTTGCAACCAATCTTCCTAAGTATTCTTCCTTTATTTCACACTTATAAGAGTCAAACAAGAGAGTTTATCCTTGATCACACATCTGGCCAACACTAAGAATATTTTTCTTCAAATCCATAACTAGAAAAACGTGTGGTGCCTTCATATGTTCACTTCCAAGGCTTTCCACACCTTTTACAAGTATCTTGATAGAATAATTATCTCCAAATGCAACATTGCCACTCTTTTATTTTAAGCTGACAAATTTGTTTCAATCTCTAGTCATATGTGTCGAGCATCCACTCTCTATGTACCATTCATCTTCTTTATCTTCAATAATCAATGTTAAGTTTCAATCTTCCTTCTTTTTCATTTCCCATTTCATAATTGGTTTTTCTATCTTTATGATTGGAGTATTTTATAGCCTGCAATCTTGTTCCTTGTGACCAAGATTATTGCATTTGTAGCACACAATATTCTGATTCATTAGTGGTTCAAATGGATTGTATTTTCTATTGGTAGATCAATGAAAATTTCCTTATATGTTCCTTCCATAATCATTTATGCTTCTTTCATAATTGTATCTTGTATTTATTTTACAATGGATTTATTTATGCCCAAATTTTCTACGGGAATAACAATGACCAAGAAAATTATTCTCATACCTGGGAGACTCGGATGATATTCTGAAGTTGTTTGGTCTTGAAGGTGGTTCAATCCATTGTTGATCCTGGATGTTCTTTGGAACATGAGTAGAAAATTTATAAATTCCCCTTTAATTTCCTCCTTCAAGGGCTTGGAGCTTGTTCCTTCCTTGCTTGAAGATGGGGCCTTCATAACCAAGACCTATTTTATCACTTGGAGATATTTGACAACTAATAATTTTATTCAGCACTAGGGAAATTTTTAGGGGCTAATATTCGCAAGTAGGCTAATTTCCGTTCTTTTTTCTAGAAACAAAAACAGAAGTCATCAATTTCCATTTTTATAAAAATGATTCGCCCAAATTTTATAATATAAAATTGTTTTACGTTAAAAATCACCAAAAATTTACTCACCAAACATTTTATAGTTTTCATGTCAGGGACTAGTAAGATTCACCAAGATTTCTAAATTTTAAGATAAATTTTTATCCTTAAAATTTTCCCTGTCCAACACTAGTGATCTATTCAAGTTCTTGTTAATATTATCAACTTCATCCTTCAATATTAAAACTTCCTCTTCAAGCCTCTCACTTTATTTATTCTTCTTCATTTCGATATTCATCACTTCCGAATTAATTTTTCTTCTTCAAGTAGAACTTTGAAAGAGACAATTTCATCATCAAGTAGAACTCTTAAGAAGAAATATTCTCAATACTCTATTTTTATTTCTAAGCAAGGCATTTTCCTTTTCACTATTCTTCAACTTTTCTTGAAAATATTCATCTTCTTGTTCGGTCTCTGAATATTTTCTCAGTCCCTAGAGAGAAATATTCTCATATTTGGTTCTTCATCATATGAATAATTTACCTCATCATCATTATCATCATTATCTTGATTCTATTGATTTATGAATAGAACTTCTTTTGCATCGAGTTCTTCTATATCAGTTTCTTCTGAAGAGTTGTTGTCCTCTTTAGAATAAATATTTTTCTTGTTAAAGCTTTTATTTTCCTTAAAATGACATATCTTAGCATAATGACCTATTCTACCACATTCGAAGTATTTAAAAGGTAACTTACCTTTGTGTTTTATGGCTCCTCTTTTTAGCTTCCTAATGAAATTTTCTTCATTTAAATCCGAATCATCATCTGGAGCTCCTTCCACCTTGAGCTCTTTGTTTCTTGTCTTCGTTGTGTCTTTAAAATTTTCTTCTTTGGATGATGGTATTTTTCTGTATCTATTCTCATAGCGTATATTTTAAGAGCACTATGTAATTATTTCATTGTCATCTTGGTCAAGTCCGTGGTTTCTTATATGGAAGATACCTTGGCATCATATTTCAAGAGAATTCATCTCAATACCTTTTGTATGACCAAAGGATCTTCAATTTTTTATCCTAATCCTTAGTTGGAGTTGAAAAATTCATCTACTATGAGTGAGTATTTTGCAACATCGTTTTCATCCATTTCATATTTTCAAAATGAGTTCTATAATTTTGAGGTTTTATCTGCTTGAATTTCTCATCACCTCCATACAAAGTTTTAAGTTTATTCCATTCTTATTTAGTTGTGGTACAGGTTGGTACCTTAGACTTAATGGTTCTTAACAAACCACCCTAATGGTATCAAGATCTTTTGAATATAGCTAAACAAATCCTTCTCATCAGGATCAATTAGAGAACTTTTAGGAACTTTGAAACAATTTATGATGGAGAGCCAAACATCCACTACTAAAACATTCAAGTAGGTTTCCATAGTGGATAATCATTTCCATCAAGCACCAAAATTATTTTTGAAGAGATGCATTCCATTTCCATATCTTCTCACAATCTTCCCTCTAGCGATTATATTGTTAGAGGGTAACCCACTATGATACCAACTGTTGGAAATACTGAAAAGGGAGGTGAATCAGTATTTCGTGAATTTAAACAATTTAAGCACTAAAATGATTAACCAATAACATCAAAACAAATCAACACAAGATATATATCATGTATGCTATTTTTATATTAAAAATGAAGCTAAAACTTTTGATTACCAACTACAACTCGAAGGGCTACAACCCCAAGATTTACCAGCTACCACTAGAATGAAGTGACAACCTCCAAAAAGAAGCTATAACTTCCTTCCCTAACACCACCCTGCCACCTTTTCTAATAAAAGATAAAATAAAAACCTTTTGGGCTCCTATACTAGGGACAATGTCCTAATTATAACAACACTCAAACAACTTCAGTTACGCCCCTTCTTGCTCCAAGAGATGCTCTACAACCTGTATAGGGGAAATGTGTAGGTTTAATGTAAGAAACTATGTAAGAACTTTTACATGTCAGCTCAATTAAATAATAGTAAAAGGTTAAAAGTAATATATAGCACGAAGATGTTCTAGTGTCCATAAAATGCTAAAAGTAATAAAAATAATAAAATTTAATGTATTTATGGGTTTTCATAGTGTATTATATTAGATATCATTTTTTGGGATTCAATTGCATTAAGCAAGTCATTCATCTATGACCATATTCCATGAGAGGTAGTCGTAACTGACTAATTTCTCGTCATTTTTTAATATTCCACTTATCACTCATTTCATTGGGTGATCCTCACAGAGGTGAAGAACTAGTGAAATGAATCACATAGCATCAACCATTACTTCCGTGGCTTGCACCCGGTAACCAGGACTTCCCGAGAGGTCACCATCTGAGATTGCCTCTGGCTCAAGCATGCATAACTGTGGAGTTTTCCCCACAATCGAGCCCACTTAGCTTGCTACCCCATTTTCAAAACCTTAGCAATTATTGTGCCTCATGAACCATTCAATTAGAGCTCCCTTCACTCTTTATATTCAAGTATTTAAGGGTTTTTGCAGTGCATTATATTAGATATCATTTTTTGGGATTCAACTATGTTAAGAAAGTCATTCATCTATGACCATTTTCCATGAGAGGTAGTCGTAACTGACTAATTCCCTCTGAGCCTCACCCGATGCAATGAGTGCTAAGTGGAATATTCAAAAATCACGACAAATTAGTGAGTTACGACTACCTCTCATGGAAAATGGTCATAGATGAATGACTTACTTAATGCAGTTGAATCCTAAAAAATGATATCTAAAATTTAATTTGTTATATTGAAATTTTATTCTTATTAATAAAATTATGAATAAAATATTAAACATATAAGTAGTAGCTATAAGTTAAGATCCATTTTATTTTATAAATTAAAATCATGAATATGTAACCATATTTAAATTTAATTAATAAGCACATAAAAAATAATAAATATAATAAAGTTGGAGCCAAGATGAACCCTAAGTTTTTTGCATGAAACTCTCTTATCTCCGCCATCGTCAAGCCTTAGATCAGCCTTGCGGATCGCAGAGTCCATAGAGAAAGAACGCCCCTGATTCCACTCAGGCCCAGTGATGAGAGCATCTACGCTAATGAAAAAGGGAAGAAGGCAAGTGTTGGGCTCACAGAAGTTTTTGCACTCTCTAACACAGACATGGCAATGGTTTCATTTTCTACGCAGGTCTACGGTGGCCACGCAGGCCGGATTGGGATGGCTCCCCATCCCGATGGAAACCCGAAGGATGCCAGGAACCTTTGTGAAACGTCTACCATCGAGCAAGGCAACGAATGTGCAAGCATGCCCCTGTGCTCCCACAGCTTATTTCTCCAGTGCGCAACCCCTGATTTTACTTGCCAGAGTGGCCTTTGCACCAGGGGAAACAACATATATAAAGAGGTTGCCTCGGGTTGCAGCGAGTCAACTAGGATCTTCAATCTAGCCTCTCGGATGCGCTCTGGCAGCCAGGGTTTCCCAGATCTCTTATCCCCTTTTTTCAGATTCATATCTCGCTTCTCTCTGGAAAAACAATGCTTCATTGGGTGCGCTCAACGGATCTAGTGCAGAACCTCTCGAATGCCCTTGAACAGGGGCTGGGGATTCCCTCAGATTTTCAAATATTTCTATATGGAGATAAACAACTAGAGGACTCTCTTCCCCTCTCATTTTATAATGTTGAAAGATATTCTTTTGTATTTCTAACCCTTCGTCTGAGAGGGGGAGCCACAGATATGGATATATGAAGAATTCCATATATGAAGAAAATAGAATTATTGAGATTATTCGCAAAGGCGAAAGATAAAATTTAGATTAAAATAAATAGAAAGATGGATATAAAGGTTTAAATTTATTAATTTGAATAAAATTTAATTTAATTTAGAGATAGAATAACAGGTGGGGTTGAGATTTTTAAATTAAATAATTTGAAAACCAATTCGAGATATGAAGAATTGGGGATTCGTCACCAAGGTAAAATATGAGAGTTAAATTATGGATAAAAAGGTTAATGGAATAACTTTAATTTGAGAAAAAAAAAAAAATTGCACATCTTACTATAAAATGGACCAGTTTTCTAAATAAAATTTTCTTATATATAAATGAATGTTATAAATAATAATGAGGAACTTATTAGAATTGGAATAAACTCAAATCTCTAGGAAATTGGTGGGCAAGGAGCCACTTGGAAATCATATAATTTATTAAATTTATTAAAAGTAATGAGCCATTTTGCTAAATAAAATTTTCTTATATATAAATGAATGTTATAAATAATAATGAGGAACTTGTCATGGAGGAACTTATTAGGAATAATCTAAAATCCCTACTAAATTGGTGGGCGAGGAGCCACTTGCCCCGAATCTAATTTTTTAAATTTACTAAAAGTCAATGCAACCTAACAAACTATATAAAACACTACATCCCATTCACACGAAGCATATGTTGAACATATTCCCTTGAGAATCAATCTAGGTTGTCAAATAAAAAATAAAAAAATCGATGGAATCCTTATTCACCTTAATTTGAAATAAGAAGTCTTCGGAAATAATAATAAAAGGTTATAAGTAATATAAAGCACAATATGAGAGAGATGTTGTAATGGTCGTAAATAGTTAAAAGTAATAAAAATAATAAATGTCGCTTTGTTTTATTGTAATTTTTATTTTATTAATAAAATTATGAAGAAATTTTTAGATAAAAGAAAATAATAATATACATGAAAAGCAAGAAAAATTTAGGTAAAAGTCACATCATCAGAGTTTTGTCAACGTGTTTCGAACCATCCAGTGTGGTCCATCCAGTTTTCTTGTTTTCCATGATATGGATCATGAAAGACTAAATTTAAACAATATATGTATCACATTAAAATATACAACATGGTTAAAATTCATTTTTCCTTATAAATGAAAAAATGATTATGTAACCATATTTAAATTTAATTAATAAGCACATTAAAACTTCAATACTTACACTAAACTTACAATATAAAAATATTTTTAACCATGGATATTCATGCCCACTTTACCATAGATATTATTAACTTGTAAATAGATTTTGTTACAATAACATGGTCCACCAATACCACATGCCCAAAAAACATCTCTCATTTCACACTCAAAATATTTTATAAATGTTTTATTTTAATTAATTTTTATAACATTTTTTTAATTAAATATAAAAGAAAAAACATTATAATTACTTTTGAAATATATCTAAACTCTCTATCACACTAAAATATATAAGATATAAATAGTAGATATTTATTAGATTTTGCTAAGCCTCTCATTTCTGATGAAATTAATATCTACCCCTGTGCTAAGGGTTTCTTTATAGTAGATTTTGAAAACTCTGAAAGCAGACAATGCATTTTAGATTTCGGCCCTTGGTTTTGGGAAAAATCGGTCCTATTCATGAAACCATGGAATCCATCATTCGATCCCTCAACAACAGTCATAACCTCAGCACCAGTTTGGGTCAGATTGCCAAACCTACCTTTGCATCTCTAAAATCTCTCCTCGCTAAAAGCCATTGGAAATGCAATTGGGAAATTTTACTACAGGTGCCCAGAAATAGAGGAATATGTCAAAACCACCTATGCACGCATCTATGTATAAATGGACTTCAGCGTCGAATTCCCATCTGAAATAATCCTAACAAGAAAATACTATGGAACCAGAAACTCGACTATGAAAGTGTCCTCTTCAGATGTTGATCCTTCTTTGAGACAGGCCATCTAGCCAAAAATTTCCCAAAAGTCTCCCAAAAAAATTCTACTAGAAAGAATCACCATAGATCTACATGGTGGCAAGGAGCACAAAAGGAACATTACACTGTCATCAAGGAAGAATACTCTCCAAAAAACTCTGAATCGCAAGAAATCAGGCAAGAAAGAAACAACCCTCAATATAAGTAGGGGGAAAGCCCCGCCCAACAACAAAAAAATGAACTCGACAGTTCCTCAAGCATCAACAATTATGAGGATTCGAATACCGCGCAAAAGAAATCTTCATTTCGCAGCAAAGCAGATCTCCCATATTCCGAAGATAACACACCAGTGTTCCAAGGATCAGAAGAGATGAAGGAGTTGCAAGATAAAGGAAGTTGGAAGATCGTAGAGAAGAAAAAGAAAGCTACAACACCAATCTCGCCAAGAAATACGAGAAGCCAGACAATTAAGAATTAAGAAAATTATAGGTCTGATAGACCAAACTTTGGTCTCAGTGGACGTTAACCATCATCATCATCATCATCATCATCATTAAGATTCATTTTACCATATAAATTATAATAATAATTTTGTAACCATATTTAAATTTCATTAATAAGCACATGAAAACTTAAGGAGTTGTCTTTAAGTGCTACAATGAAAATAATTGTGGTGAAATATTGTTTTTTGTTGTTTCAATTGGTTTTTTGACCCAGCAAGTAGGCTCTTGCATAACGTTTTTTGACCCAGCACGTCGGCTCTTACCGAACATGCTGAAAAATCATGTCACCATGTATGCATTGAGAACTCCAAATCCATTTCTAAGGTTGATCACTTCCATCATAGGAAGCTTAGGGAGGTTATTGAGATTGAGAGGCATGCTAAGAATCTCAACATGGATGATGGTTGGAAATTGAGTAAGAGCTAGACTCCGGCACTCTCTAGGTGGTTTTACACCTTGTGTTGGGATTCTTTGCATTTTGTATTTGGTTGTTATTTATATTTTTGGGTTTTATTTCCCTTCTTTCTTCTTTCTTCATCCCTTGTCTTTGATTATTTTTCCTTTAACCAATTTCTCTTTAGTATTCTTATTCTTTTTTCTTGATCTTATATTTATTCTCCCCTTTGATTTATTTTGTTATAATATATTATATATTATCTTATAATATATTAACCTATGTATTACATTAATAAAATAATAATAAAATTGTCTTTAAACTTGTTTAACCTTTTCTTTATTATTATATTATAATAATAATAAAATTAATCATTTTATTAAAATATTTATTAAAAAAAATTATTGTATTATTCATTAACCCATTTAATAAAACTTTCTTAACAGCTGAAATTTTTAATAGTTTAGTTTTCAACGGTTAGCTTTTAAACGATTAGTTTTATGGGCAATGATGCATCCACACTATTTATTCAAAAAGATCGATTGGTTTTTTCACCTTGTCCTGAGGATGAACCACATTAGTTGGTTTGATACGTCGTCAACCAAATCCTAATGATGTGATTAATGTGAAAGACATTTATCCACATTTGTGGATTCAACACCCTGAAAATCCTTTGGAGCTCTTCATCAATTCTAGATAAATTAAATCAAAAAATAAACAACAAAATGTTTCAAATGGATATTCACCCCCACTTTACCATGGATATTATTAACTTGTAAATAAGCTCTATAAAAATACCATGTGCCAATACCACGGCTCATCAATATTACATATGCCAAAAAGCATCTCTCATTTCACAATCAAAATATTTTATAAATCTTTTTAATTTAATTTTATTACATTTTTGTATCGAGAGACACTCTCAAGCATAGTATGGAAGAAATGTTGTAATATCTTGTTATGATATGTTATCTAAACATTATTATTGGGTCAAATTACATTAAAATATATATATATATATATATATATATATATATATATATTAATAATTATTAATAATTAGACCAAACTAGATCCATCTCAACTCTAAATCTAACAAGCTCCGAGAGGGATCAAATCTCTCGAGGTGCAAACCTTTCCTCAAGTTTTGCAGTCAAAAAATAAGGTTGCACCTTGTGATATTTTATCTCTCTCAGTTCTTGATAGATCAGGGGTTAAGATGGATCTAGGTTGGTTTTTATTTGCAGAAATTGTGTCTACCTATGTGAATTTTCAGTTTTCCTATCATTGGTATACTATTTTTCATGCAAAAAAAAATGCATACATTTATGTTACCTTTGATTGACTAAATGATGGAATCTTGCTACGAAAAGTTATAGAGTTTTAAAGAACATCTATTTTCTCAAGTTTTATGATCTTAATTTTTTCCTCCTTTTTAAATGAGGAAAGGGTCTTAACATTATCAAACAATCATTTTTTTTAAATTAATGCCCCTAAAAATTATAGTGGAAATAGATGAAGGTTTTATTTTTAAAATTTTGATATGTCAGGAGAAAAATGTTTTAAAAATAGTAAACACTATTGAGAAATTTTAATTATATATCTAGAAATTAAAGAGTGGACCCGATAAGTGTGTGTAGTTTCACGGACGATGGATTTATCTAGATTATAGAATAATAACGTCAAATATACAAATATTTATGTTTTTTCTAAAAAAATAACGTTTTCATGTATTTGCAACCCAACTCACCTATATCCTAAGCAACCAAGTCATCATGCATGTAAAATTACCACTAGGAAAAAATTTAATTAAAAAATAAAAACACATGTTTTTTCTAAACATTAGGCAGGTGTGCACGTTTCCAACATAAAAATGTGTGTGTGTTCCTAGCACTAAAAATACATGCATTTTCCTAGAGTTTAAAATATGTGCACACTCTTGACACTAAGAATGGGTGTGTATTCTTGTAGCTAGTGACTTTAACGCATGGTAAATTGAGGGGGAAGGATAGAGGGTCCAATGGATATAAGTAGAGAGAGAAAGAGAGGAGAGGGGGGGGGAGAATGAGTTGGTGAGTGAGGGAAGAGAGTGAGTGAGTCAAAAAGAGAGAGAGATTAGGAAAGAGGGTGAAGAAGTGAGGAGGGAGATAATTGTGATTGAGAGATAGAGAGAGAAATTTGGAGGGGAGTTGTTGTGAAGGAGGTAGAGAGAGAGAGAGAGGGAAGAGAGGGTGTGTGTGAGTGAGAGAGAAATAGTGGGGGGGAGGGGAGAAAGTTGGGAGGGGGGGAAGAGAGAAGAAGAGTGAGAGAGAGAGAAATAGCACAGAGGGTGGTGTGGGAGGGGAATGATAAAGGGGGATGAAGTGAGGGGGAGAGAGTGGGAGAGAGAGAGATAGATCGGGATAAAGGGAGAGAGAGAGAGAGAGAGAGTTGGAGGTAGGTTGTTGTGAAGTAGGGACTAAGGGAGGGAGGGTGAGATATATAAATATAGTAAGGGGGAGGGAGGAGGGGAGAGAAAGAGAGAGATAAAGAGGGAGAAAGGGGGGCTAGAGAGAATGAGAGTGGAAGGGAGGGAGAGAGATATTTGGAGGGGGAAGAGAAAGGATAGAGATGGAAGGAGAGATATGGGGAGGGGGGGGTAGGAGATAGAGGGAGAGGAAGAGGAGAAGATAGATATGCATGGGGGTAGAGATATATGGATAGAGAGAGAGAGAGGGAATAAGAGAGATGTATAGAGAGGGAATAAGAGAGATGTATAGATAGATATGGGAGAGGAGATAGAGAGAGTTTGAGAGGGAGAAATGAGAGAGGGAGTGAGGAGAGAGAAGGAGATAAGGGGACAAGAAGAGAGAGAGAGAGAGAGAGAGGGAGAGGAGGTGGGGAGAGGGAAAGACAAATTGAAGGGGATTTGTTGTGAAGGAAGGATTGAGGAATAAAGGGAGGGCTAGAGAAATGGAGGAAGTGGGAGAGAGTCGGGGGTGGTAGTTAGGGAGGGAGGGAGACAAGGAAAAAATTGGAGGGGGTGTGATAAAGAGAACAAGAAGTGGGAAATTGAAGTGGAGATACAAAGAGAGTGATGACAAAGGGGGGTGAAGGAGAGAGGGAGTAAGGGGACAAAGAGGAGGAAGGATAGAAAGTGTGTGTGATTGAGTGAGAGTGCGGGGAGGAGAAAAAGAGAGAGAGGGGGAGAGAGTGGAGGGGAAAGAGAATGAGGGAGAGGGGGGAGTGAGGAAGACAGTGATAGAAAAGCATAAATGGAGTGAGATAGATGTTGAAGTATGTAGCTATGATTGGTCTTCATAATAACAAATTATTGTTGTATTTTGAAAAAATAAAAATTTTATTATTTTTTTATTGTCAAACACGATTTGTATTGGTCAAAAGAAAATTCAGAAGGGCATGTTCTTTATTACTCATGCAAAAGAAAAGGAAGAATTTAATTTTTTTAAATATATTTTGTGACCCCAAGTTGACCAAGTTGGCCCTCCAGAAGTCAAGTCGGGTTAGACTTTAGAGAAACCTTTTCGGATGAAGAAATAACTATATGTTGGCATGTATTCTCCACCGTTTGGAAATTAATTTGGATCTCATCCATGGAAGGGAATTCATAGGTATTATTCTATGGAATTTAGATCTCTCTAATACACCTTTTTTGGAATGAAAACTACATGAAGCACTATAATTTTGTGAATGTGAGATATTTTAGGCACTGTCACTTCTGTGGAATGTGAGCTAATTGAGGCGTTATTCCTTCTGTGATTATTCAAGCTATCTGAGGCACTCTTATATTTTTGGGACGTGGAATCTAAAGGAAAAGCATGTGGTGTCATGTGATTAGACTTGATGAATATTTTGTGGACATAATTGTGGAAAAGTTTGGGCTATTGGTAGAGGGTTGACTTGGAATTTGGATAATTGGTCTCTTGATCTGGTAATATGTGACTTGGATTTCTCTTTTTGATGAAGACTATATAAAGAAAGGATAGTTTGGTTTTCCCCTTGTGGGTTTTTCCCTGGCCTCTAGCCTAATTTCCAGTGTCTCTTGTCTCTTATCTCTTGTGCACTGTGATCTCTAATTTCTTACATAATTATATGTATAATTGTTTTATGACATAATTGAATAAAGAGAATGATAAAAGTAAACATATATACTAGCCACAAGTAATTATCATGATTATAAATTCTAGCTTGTAAATGAATTTCAACATGGCATCAGAGCTAGAAAGAGTTGTTGATCAAGCATACAAGTTACATTTCTGTGGGGAGGTCCAAGTTACCTCAAAATAAAGCCATATTTGTAATCCAAATATCCTTCATGAGGATATATATATGATGATTTCGAGCCTTTATGGACAGTAACTTGATTGTGCCCAAACCTATTGAATTTATAAAATATAATCAAGCCATAAAAGGAGAGAAGAATTTACCTTTGTGTTTGAAGCTAAATGATCCTATGGTTATGTTTCTTGTAAGAAAAGGATTAATTACCTAGGACTAATATCTGAAAATTAGTATTTCTAATGTTCAATCCCAAACCTTCTCCTTCCTAAAATAGGACCAAGTCTCTGTAATGAAAATCTGAACTTATAGAAAGGTGATCCGAACTGAACAAATGAAGCATGCCAAAGTCAAAATTTGTCTCTCAATTAAATCTACATGGCACCAAGATATCCAAGTTATGTGGTCTTATGATATAGTCATAATTTGAGGCAATCATGAAGGAACATATTTGATTATGTATCAAATGTTTCATATAACAATGAATCCAAAATGAAGGTTGGTCGGCATCATAAATAATATTGCATTTGTAATATTGTGTTAGACAAAACCGATCCCGTGAAAGGAGTCAAGATCAAGCTTACTTATCTTTGTGGAAAGAAAAAAAGTGTGAGTCTTATGTAATGATCATATATTGAAAGGTTTAGCTTCTTATGATCCAAATCTGAAGAATAAACGAGTGACCAAGTCATGCACCTAGTGCGAGGCTCATCTTTGAATAATCAGTTATCTCTGAAGACTAAACCAGAAATCCAAATTAAGACAATTTTGAGCTTGTATATGGTAGAATTTTAAACTATTTGAAACATTATAAGAATCATACCTAATATCTCTTTGAACTAGCATCAAAAAATTCTGATTTGGCACTGTACTCAAAGGAAGAAAAGGAGGACAAGCATGAATACCCCTCACCCTCTACAATACAAGAAGGAGATTAAATATGAAGTCTAAATGAGATATGATATGTTATGAAGGAATTACATTAGGTGTTGTAAAAAACCAGATGAGAAGAATCATTATATAAGAGTTTGTGTTCCTCTCTTTTGGCAAGGAAAACTTGGTAGTCTCATAACAAAGAATTGGAGGATTTTTCTTGAACTTGTTAGACAAAATTGTTGAAGTTTGATCTTTTGTGACAAGAAAATTTCAAGAATTTTGGCCTATAAGTTGTTGAGTTACTAAGGGGATATGAACTTCTAAAAGTATCAATGCCATATATTCTTGGGAATTAAATTCTAAAAAGTTGAGTTACTTGGCTTCATGAGGTCAAGGTTAACTATTAATTAATTCATGATGTAAAGAATCTAGGGTCTTGGCATTTCGGCACTTGTAGATTGAAAGTCTAGGGTTTACAAAACCCTAGCAAGTTGAGAAGAGGTTGGAGGGAAAAATATTATCAATCCACAATCAGTGTGTTGGTCTATAAACCCTAGAAATGGTTTGAAAATAAAGGTCTATGGTTTGTACTCTAGGAATGACAGTTTCCACTATGCAAAATACCTAGCTCTTGGGAATGACAAAAATGACATCATGTTGATGCTAAATACAAGGATGAAGAAATTGCAAGATAAATGCAAGAAGTCCAAGAGCAATAGGGGGTTGAATTTTGTTAAAAGATAATTATTCTATATATTCTGTCTTTGGTTTCTACTATTGTTATTGTCTTTACTTTTGGATAGTCTCTCGTCTATATACTTTTCTTAATTGTAATTGTTCTTCCATGGCCTCCTAGCAAGCATTGCAAGTTGATGACAAGGGCCACCTATGCCTTAGTAGCGATTTGAAGGAAATGGAAGAATGTAGCAAAGAAAGAGGACTTTACAAAATTATAAAATATTGCAATGCAAGAGGAGCAAGCAATATGAAGTAACCCTTGATTGTGCCTAAGAAAATTAAAATTCTATAAATGTGTAACAAATGGAAACATGGAAGCAATATTTGAGAAGGTTATCCCAGAAAGGGGGAGAGGATCATAACAAGATGTTTGCCTCAGTTGTAAGAACTACCTCAAGCTTTTGAAGAGCATGAAAAAGAAGCCCCTTGATTGAAGAAGATTTTGGGCTTGGTTGAATGGATCAAGGATGATCCTATATGATTTATCTCTGACGAAAGTTAAAGGTCTCATGTGTTAAAGGGAGTATATTTTTCCTCCAAATAGACCAATCAAAAATCCCTGATATGACCTCAGAGAAATTTAACCTTAGACTCCAAGATGATGGACTATCAGTGTGAAAGGGAGCACCCAATTAGAGTGACCTGAAAGTATCTATGATGAAGGATCGTGTGAAGCTGCAAAGAGTTCATTAAGATATTTCTTATGGTTGTGGATCCATTATAATTTCTTGAATGAGCATGAATCAGTATGGCAGAATTCACGTAGATTGCAGCTGGATTAGAAAATCGAGAAGCGGTATGGCAAAATTAGAGTAGATTGTAGTTGGATTAGAAAATTGAGAAGTAGTATAGATTAAAATGTTACTTGCAGAATTAAATTAATTGAGTGTTGGTGATGACCATGATGACAGGTTGAAGCACATTGGGATTATATACCACTTCATTTGATACATGGTGCTAAAGGGAGTTGTGAAACTCCTATACATCTTGATTGATGAGCATATTGTTGACATTCTTACAAATCCTCTTTGAAGAGGGAAGTTTGTGTAATTTCATGGAAAGTTTGGGCTCATGGAGAATACCTCTATTTTAAGAGGGAGAGCTAATGAGACATCATTATGAATGGACATTCTTCCTATGCCTTCATGAGCTGGGTTGGATAATGGTAAGATATTATCTCTGTGTCATTATGACCTTGGTTGGAGAATGGTTTGACATATTAGATAGCATCATGGATTGGCATTATTCCTATGACATGTAATTTGGCCTGATTAGGAAGGTTATACTTGTGTCAAGTACATAGACCTTGGTTGAAGAATGGTTGGGCAAACATACATTCTTACTGTGTCACTTTTACCTTAGTTGAAGAATGGTCCTGCAGACAAACATTATTCCTGTGTCACTTTGACCTTGGCTAGAGAATGAATTCTCCCTGTGTCACTTTGACCTTGGTTTGAAGAATGGTCTAGAAGAGGATATTCTACCTTTTTCAGTTAGATATTGGTTGTAGAATAGTCCTAGAGGCTGCTCATATCTATTTCTAGAGTGATATGGAGCCTCATAATATCATGCTTTGATCTCTTTCTAGAGTGAGATTGTTTTTGGCATCATGATTTGATCTTTTTTTGGAGTGAGCTTGTTTTGTTATCATACTCTAATCTCTATCTAGAGTGAGCTTGTTTTGGTGGATACCAAACGATGCATATGTTCCAAATGTTAGGGGTACTGACTAGTTTATGGCAATGTGGGTGATGTTAATGATTATAATATTGATGATGATGAAGATGCTTATGTTAATCCTAATGATCCTTCCTTATAGAATTGTAAACTTGAGAACATCTTGATAGTCATTATGAATACCTCCTTAGCTAAGAGGGAGTGTTGAAGTATGTATATATGGTCGGTCTTCATAATAAAAAATTATTAATGTATTTTGAATAAATAAAAATATTATTATTATTATTTTCAAGCATGTTCTTCATGATTTTATTGGTCAAAATAAAATTTAGAAGGGAATGTTCTTCATGACCCTTGAAAAAGAAAATGAATAATTGAAATTTTTAAATATAATTTGTGACCCCAAGTTGACCAAGTTAGCCCTCCAAACGTCAAGTCATCTCAACATTTAGAGGCACCTTTTTGAATGAAGAGGGAGTGTTGAAGTATGTCTATATGGTCGGTCTTCATAATAACAAATTATTGATGTATTGTGAATAAATAAATTATTCTTATTATTATTTTCAGGCATGTTTTTCATGCTTTGTATTGGTCAAAAGAAAATTTAAAAGAAATGTTCTTGATGACCCTTGCAAAAGAAAATGATCAATTGAATTTTTAAAAATATATTTTGTGACCCCAAGTTGACCAAGTCAACCCTCCAAAATTCAAGTCATCTCAACCTTTAGAGGCACCTTTTCGAATGAAGAAACAAATATATATTGGCATATATTCTCCACCATGTGGAAACTAATTCGGATCTCATCTGTGGAAGGGAATTCAAAGGTATTCTTTTGTGGAATTTAGAGCTATCTAAGGCACTAACCTTTTATGGAATGCGAACTACCTAAAGCATTATACTTCTATGAATGTTAGCTACAAGAGGAACTATCACTTCTGTGGAATGCAAGCTACTTGAGCCATTATTTCTTCTTGATTATTCAAGCTATTTGAGGCACTCTATCTCTATGGTAAATGGCATCTAAAGGACAAGCATATGGCATCCTCTGATTAGACTTGATGAATATCTTGTGGAATGAGTTGTGGCAAAGTTTGGGTTATTGGTGGAGGGTTGAATTAGCACTTGGATAATTGGTCTATTGATATGATAAGATGTGACTTCGATTTATATTTTTGATGAATATTCTATAAGGAAAGGATTGTTGTGTTTTCCCATTGTGGGTTTTTCCCTGGCCTCTAGCCTGATTTCTGGTGTCTTTTGTCTCTTATGCATTGTGATCTCTACTTTCTTACATAATTATATGTATAAGTGCTTGATGACACAATTGAATAAAGAGAATTATAAAAGTATATATATATATATAAGTCACAAGTAATTAACATGATTATAAATTCTAGCTTGCGAATGAATTTCAACAATAGAGACCAAGTTGGAGGGAAAAGGGAGAGAAAGACAGAGTTCGATGGGATTTGTTGTGAAGAAGGGACTAAGGTAGGGACAGAGGGATAAAGAAATAGAGGAATGGGGAGGGAGTAGGGGAGAGAATGAGAGAGAAAAATAGGGAAAAGGAGAGAGGAAATGAGGTAGATATATATTTAGAGTAGAGATAGAGGGGGGGAGAGAAGGAAGAACACACACACGGGGGGGAAAGAGAGATACATAGAGAGAGAGGGATGGAGATAGAGAAATATATGGTAGGGTAGAAAGAGAGAGAGGAAGAGAGAGAAAAATAAGGAATAAGAGATGTATAGAGAGATGGAGGTGGAGGAATAGAGAAATATGGGAGGAGAGAGAGAGTGAGAGAGAGAGAGAGAGAGAGAGAGAGAGAGAGAGGTTATGGGTTAAGGGAGAGAGGGAGAGAAAAATTTGAAAGGGGTTTGTTTTGAATAAGGGAAAGAGGGAGAGAGGGAGGGATATAGAAAGAGAGGAATTGAGAGAGAGATTTGGGTGGTAGTTAGGGAGGGAGGGAGACAAAGATATAATTAGAGGGAAAGAGAGAGAGTGATAGAGTCGAGAAGGAAGATAGAGGGGTGAGAGAGAGGAAGAGGGAGTGAGAGAGACAGTTTATGGAGAGAGAGAGAGAGGGGGGGGGGAAGGTGGTGAGGATGAAAGAGGGGGGTTGTTGGAAAAACTGAGAGGGGGGGTGTTGGAAATACTGAGAGGGGTTGAATTAGTATTTCTTTTCAATTAGCACTTTTTAAATATTTTTAGAGCATTAGTTAATCTTCAATTATTCTTAATGTTTATCCAATAACAGCAGTAAACAATATAACACAATAGGAACACAAATTTTAGGTGGAAAACCCCCTCCGGGTCAAAAACCTTCGAATTCTTTTCTAATAAATTCTTTAATCTTCAGCCCCAACTGAAATGAAAGGTACAACTTCATAGAATTCTAGAAAAACATTCTTCTCCAGCTCCCACTGGAAGGATGCCCCAACGCCCTGGTTTCTTCAGTAGTCAACGGAATGGATGCCCCGACATCCTAGACCAACCTACCACCCTGAAGTGTTCATAGGCTCCAACATGTAGGTGACTTCATGCACCAACCTAGCACCTCCATGCCACCCTATAATGATCAGAAATAAGAGAAGAGTGTGGAATATCATACCAGGGACAATGATCCATGATACAATATGATTCACAATTATTTTCTTAAACTAGACCAATCACTCAATCACACTATGACCTCCAACCCAACCATAACATTATCCAACAATGAAACATATACCTCTCAACAATGCCTCTCCAACTCTAGGTAGATTGACTCTTTTACAATAATGACTCTTTTACAATTTTACAATGATGATTTTTACAATACTGACTTTTGACACAACCTGATACTTGACTTGACACTGCTTCTTTGAACACTAGCAACTGTTGAGGTATTGTTGTGCTTGCTTCAAGTAATGGTACTTTGTCGTTGCATTGTCCTTCTAGTATGTGTCTGAGTTGTCCTATTTTTTCCTCCTTCCTGCACATGCAATACCCAGACCAATATACAAACAAAATAATTACATTGTCCTACAAACCATATGTCAAAGAAATATTCAAAATTCAAATGTAAATACGTTCAACATTTATGAACAAAACCCAATCAAACATACATACAAAATACTTACATTGTCTTGAAAAAACACATGTCAAAGATAATATTCAAATTCAAATTCAAATACTAATCATACATACCTTTTTGTAGCAGACTTACCCTTGACTATTGATGTGTTGTCCTTACTACAATGATCCTTGAATGCATATTTTTTCTTGCATTCTAGAAGCTTGATATTGAATTTGTTGTATCTGTGTAATTTCAGATCTCCAAGGTCTGAAATTTTGTCCTGTGGTAGCCCTTTGAGTCCTCTTTCCAACCCCGTAGGTCTGATCAACATTGGATTCTTAAAGAAATAGGTATGCCCAATCTCCTACGATGACATGATTGTAGACTGGTTCAGTTGAGTGAAACTGTACAAAGTGCCATGTGTCATAATTTCAACCTTTGGTCCTGAAAACGATAAAAAACAAACTACAGTTCATCCTCTTTCTCTCACATTTTACGAAATTTGAATCCAATGCTCAGAGAGAAACTTATGACGATTTTCCCATGGTCACATGTTTGAAATGAAATTCGGGAGCCATCAAAAACCCTAAATTCCTCAGATCATATCTCTGAAAATATAGCAGACCAATATCTGAATTTTGTACACGAGATTCATCAAGATTTTTCCCAAATGGGTTTTTCATTTCAGCATCTGAAGCTTCGCAGAAATAATAAAAATAAAAATAAAAAAATAAAAAGTTATAGCGAAAATTCCACGATGACCTGTTATAAGTAGAGAAATCCTTACATGAGGATATGAGGGTCACAATTTATATAAATGCTTAGGTTGAGAGGGTATTCAACAACTGAACATTGGAGGTATTTTAGGAGCATAAAAAATCATTAATATTGACAATTCAATGACCACAACCAATGATTAGTGTCATGCCACAACCCCATGGCGTTTTATCCCACTAACTGATGGGGTTACTAACTTTAAACACGAATATCTCTCAAAATTTGAATAATTATGTGGCATGCCATATGAGAGTACTGGAATCAGCACTTGGACTGCATTAAGTGCCTGACCAGACACATCCTAAACTCTAAGGAAATTTAATGATTTGGTTTATAAGATTGGTAGGTGGTTTAAACTATCATTCACTGAATAGAGATTTTAATCAAATCCATTATTCTACTAATGAGGGTATTGGATCCCGATGTGGTAGCAAAAGAGTGAGTTTGTAGCCTATGAGGAGAAGAAAATGTGAAATGGAAAAAGAAATAGTGGGTCTGCAAGGAAAAAATTCACTATTTTTGGTAGGAAATAACACAAATAGCAATTTGACAATATTTCAACAAGAGAAAGCTATGTCTAATCTTACAATATTCTCATTGAAATATTATGAAAATAACCATCATAAGTAATGCTCTTTACACTGTTATTATATATACTACCAAGAAGGATCACTGTGTGAGACTGATAAAAATTGATAAAACACATGAACATGTCAAGAGATTGATAAAAGCACATAACAACATGAGGGTTTGCAAACTACAACTGAAGATAATAAGATATGGAAACACAAGTGAAAATTAAAAATACACACACCAGACTGATAATAAGTCCTCAAAAGTTTCTTTCAATTTCATTCACTAAAAAGTACTAATCATATGAGCCAAGATTCTAAAACCATGAACCTTTACTTCATAGAATTTTGTCACATATAGACAAAAACACAATATTGTCATCTCCACAAAAGGAGTGAATCTGTTCCTAAAAGTTATTACAATCTTGTGCAAGAGATGAGGCTTATGCATAAACTTAAATACAAAGTGTTATATCATAAATAAAGTAAACATCATGAAGGCTAACAATTCGAAGTGGTTGTATGATATGGTAGTCTTTTGGAAGACTACTCCTCTGTTATGGTGCAACCAACTTCACAAAAAGTGTAAACAACAGTGAAAGTGACATGTGGTTGTTCTCCTTAAAAAGTGCAAAACAGAACCCTGAAATTTTGGAGGAGACTTGATACATGACACCTGGAAGCATCCATTATAACTGAAATCTCCTCCACTTCACCTGCTTTGATGTCACCATCATGATAATAAAACAAAAATCAGCTCCTTTTCATCATATGTTAATATTCAGAAATAATTGCTACCTACGCAGAAAAAGTATTTATATCCGAAAACATGGAAAATTAACCCCAAAAAAATGAAAAGTTTCTCCAAAGGCAGCCATGTTCCTTCACTCTTCAGAGGTCCAGAATAGAGGCAAAAATACCGATGGCCTCGGCTTTAGTCACCCTCTTGTCTGACCTCTTTCTCTGTGTTTGACTCTTTGGCTGAGTCTTTTTCTTCTTCTTGATTTTATCTTCTGGACTCTCCTCAATATTGATAATTTCATATCTTAATGAAGCATTCAAAATCAGCTTACTGTTTAGTCTGAGTTTATTTTTGGGCCTAGTATGAGGTCTCTGGATATAAGGATTTGGAGTTAACTTAGACCTCTTACCTCCATGCATGAATCTACTAGATTCTCCTTCCTCATACTTTGATTTTGTATACTCTCGGTCACTGTTATCTTCATAAGAGGATTAGGAGTGTATCACATTCTTCTTTCTCTTCTTGATCGAAGAGCCAATGGAGGAGACTATTTGAGCCAGAGTAGGCTCTTCCTCTATAATAGTCTCTGACATTTTATGTTTTCCTTTCTTAAGAGATAGCAAAACCTGTGAGAGAAGTACCACTGCTTTCTTGTGCTTGATGATTTATTTCAGGAACATGGCTTGATCTTTTTACACCAGGGTTGACTTCCACTAGTGACAAAGCAGGCTTAGATGTTAGAAGTCCAGGGTTGACTTCCATTGGTTCTTCTTCCATGAAGATCTTCTACCTAAATTTTCCTCTTGAAGAGGAAGCTATTTTCTCCTTGTATTTTGACTTAGACTTTTTAGGAGGCATAGCATTTTTTTGTTTCAATTTATTCTTATATTCCTCCATGAACGCCCTTAGGGTCTAGGGTTCTCTAGGTGAACTGCTCACTGGTGAACTACTGACATGGGCTTCATTAACTGGTGGCATTGTTGGCATAGGCATAGGGTCTCCATCTTTCCTAGTCGAGATTTTAGTTGGCCTTTTCACTGAGATGAAGGGAGGGTTAACTTGGCAGAAAACCGATGAATGGACAGAGTTAGGCTGTGAACTATTTGAGAGAGGGGTTGCACTAGTTTTTTCATGGGTATCTCTTTTCTTGGGCCTCCCTACCCTTCTCCTGGATTTTATGTTACCAAACCCTTCCTCTCTCTAGAACTTATCCCAAGTGGTATTCTTCTTTCTAAGATGGTAGACAATCAGAATTTTAATTAGACCCCTATGATATAAATTGTGAAAATATTAAATAGGGATCTTCGGCAGTTTTAGGGACATTTTGAGCAAGGATTTATATAGAAAATAGTGCAAGTTCGTAGGTCTATCTCCTGAAATATGAGCAATAAATATTAACTGATAATGGTGGACAGAGGAGAACCTACCCTCGTATGTAATGTATTTTTGCACGGTGGTGATCACATGTTGCCATTCAGCCTTAAATCAGGAAATATGTGCTGTTGGATTCCACTTAACATTGACATGTTCAGGCTTAAGGTATAGACTTCCTTCTGTGGGCAACGTTTTGTTGTTGAACCAGGGTTCACTAGTCGCAGAGGTTTGAGTAGCACAAGCTATGATGGCCTCAGAGATGTTGAATGTCTTTCTTCCCAGCTTGACCTTTTCACCATCAAAGCTCTCGGAAAAAGCCTGAGCTAAAGCCACATTCTCCCTAGAAAAAATTTGTAGAAATTTATGCCAGCCAGCAGATTTAAACTAAGGTTTGGCCCTAGCATCAATGAACCTACTGGCTCAGACCTATTGACATTACCACCTTTTCCCATATCTTCCAACAGCTAGACTTCTTACAAACATGGAGTTGTTCTATTCTGGTTGTAAAACTCTACACGAAGCCCTGGTTTTCCTGCCTTAAAATACTAAAACTGTTTGTTGAAGAAATGACTTTTGTTAGCTGTATCCTGCACAGAGAACTTTGTTCAAGTGAACACCAAACTCACTCCTCTGATTTCGCGCCTATAATCATGGTATGGAATAATGGCATGCTTTGAAATAATTCTAAAACAAGCGCCATGTCACCCCATTATGCTTAACACTACACAGTATCATTAAATGACTGATACCTCATACTATGATTTTCGCTTCACTTAAGTGGGGTAGCTATAGGTTAGTTGCATAGATAATGTAACCACTCACTTATAATAATCCTCCTAGGTCAAACAATAATTAATCTTCTTTAAAAGAATAATCATGTTTATAGCATAAGAGGTCTTCAATGATCTTCAAACATGGATGGTCCCTACTTTAAAAATATTCTTTGTTGCTCCTATATGCTTAAGAAATAGTTTTCATTACCTCTGAATTGCAATAAACCAAATCTCAACGAAATAGTTTCACTTTTCACTGAGTTACCACTATGAACAGGTCCCTGAATAAATAGCAGCTCTTTTCACTGTGTGAGTAATATGACCTTCAATTTAGAGAAATAGTTGCCTTCCATTACATCACTGTGTTAATAATGAAATTAAAAAATAGGTAGCTATTATCCTGGAAAGGGTGGTTGTAACTTTTTTACTCAAACGACAAATAGCCTTCGACACTAACTTAAGTTAAAATAGTGATTTTAACTTATTTTATGAACCTAAGACACTAATAACACCTATACACTTAAAATTTATTTAATTTTGAGACTCTTTTTTGACCTTTATTGAAAATGACTCAAACATCGACATGGACTAGGACATTAGAAAATTTTGAAAACTGTGATACAATGGCAATCGCACCGTTAACATTTTCAGTGCTAACACCATATATCAATAGAAACATCTTGACAAGTAGAAACCATCCAAAATACCCTTGACTTGGAATAGAGTAAGTTTTCAAGTCAAAATTCCTATGCAATATCGGGCTAGCCCTTGGTGCTTCTTGGGTTGATATCAATGACAACCACTAATCAACAATATCTCCCTTTGGAATTGATGGCAACAAAAGTAATCCCCCTGCGATCATGAAATCTCTTCCTACATCATTCTCTCCCCCTTTGTCATCAATGGCACAGGGTAACTCACCTTGACAAACGCCATCCTGCGGTCCTGTACACACCTCAACTCCCCCATTTTTTTTTACTTAGTTAGATAAGAGAAAGAGTCTAATGAGAACTTGGGATAATCCCAAGATTTAGGCGAAGATACTCAAATGCTTCACGAGGTAATGGTTTGGTAAATATTTCAACAATTTGTTCCTTTGTGCCAACATATTCAAGCTTGATATTCTTTTTGGTGACCTACTCTCTAACAAAATGATATTTGATCGGAATGTGCTTTGTGTTGGAATGAATCACATGATTCTTAGAGATATTGATGGTGACTGGTGTTATCACAAAAGATGGGAATAGGCTCATCAAAAATGACTTGAAGATCTTGCAAAGTGTGCTTCATCCAGAGAACTTGAGTACAACTTGTTGTTGTCGCGATATATTTTTCTTATGTTGTGGATAACGAGATTGAAGATTGTTTTTTACTTAACCATGAAACAAGGAAACCACCTACATAGAATGCTGCTCCACTGGTACTCTTTCGATTATCAACACTTATTGCCCAATCTGCATCTATATAAGCTTGGATAACTAGATTATTTCCTTTGGGATACCATAAACCATATTCTGTTGTGCCCTTAAGATATCGAAGAATTATTTTGACATCAATAATATGAGATTGTTTTGGTGTTTCTTGGAATCTTGCTACTTGTCCAACTGTCTGCATTACGTCTGGACAAGAAGCTTTCACATATAGAAGATTTCCAATTATAGATCTATACAACCTTTGGTCCACATCCTTTCATGAATCATCTAAACATAACTTGCAACCTGTTACCATTGGGATAAGGACAGGCTTGCAATCTTCCATCTTGAATTTCTTGAGCATTTCCTTGATATACTTGGTTTGATATATAAATATTCCTTTATCCTGCTGAGATATCTGAAACCCTAAAAAGTATGTCAGCTCGCCAAGTAGAGACATTTCAAACTCACTTTGCGTCTTTTTGGCAAATTTTTTACTTAATTTGTCCTCATTGCTTCCAAAAATTATATTGTATACATATACCTCGATAATTGTTAGGTTATCTTGATCCACTTTCACATAGATATTCTTGCCAGTGCTTCCTTTCTTGAATCCTTATTGATGTAGATATCCATCAAGACGATCATACAAGCTCTAGGAGCTTTCTTGAGACCATATAGTGCCTTTTTAATCTGTAGACATAGTCTTCCTTTTCAGAGAGTAGAAAACCTTCGGGTTGTTCAATGTAAAATTCTTCTTCCAATTCACCATTTAGAAAGGTTGAATTAACATCCATTTGGTAGACCTTGATTTTTCTAGAGCATGCATAAGTGATAAACATTCTGATAGCTTCCATTCTGGCAATGGGATCAAATGTTTCTTCAAAATTAATTCCTTCAACTTGTGCATATCCTTTTCAGACTAATCATGCCTTATTCTTGGTAACCTGTCCATCCTCATTCAATTTGTTTTTGACGACCCATTTAGTTCCAATAACATTTTTATCCTTTGGTCGTGGAACCAATTCCCAAGTATCATTCTTCTTAATTTGATCCAGTTCTTCATTCATAGTTGCTACCCAGTGTTCATCTTGACTAGCTTCCTCAAAATTGCTAGGATCAAAAGTTGCTAAAAAAACAAGGTGGGCTTGTTGTGATGGACAAATTTGTCGACTTCTTCTGGTTCCAATTCCTTCATTTATGTTGTCGATGATTTGATTTGACGAATGATTCTTTTGACACCATTATTTTAAAGCTTTTGGAGAATTTTCTTTTCTATCTTGTTGGTCATTTCTTATTTCCTTTTGGTTGATTTTTGTTTCCTTATTTGATTGGTCTTGTTCTGGAGCTTCTTCTTCATCCTTCACGGATTCTCCCTCAGATTTTCTTGAAGGGAAAATCTCATCGTTATCATTTGTAACACAATCTTCATCAAAAGTAACATTTATGCTTTCCACTATATGTTTTCGCCTCAGATTGTAGCATCTATGCCTTCCTTTTGCATGAATAACCAACGAAAATATCTTCATCTACACGGGAATTGAACTTGCCCAATTTTTTATCTTCTCTTTTGATGTAGCATTTTCTTCCAAATATTTTGAATTATTTGATGTTAGCCAGTCTTCCTTTCCATAATTTGTATGGAGTCATGTTACAGTTTTTCCTTAGAAAACCTATGTTTATAATGAATACAGTTGTATCGATTTCTTGAACCCAGAATTTATCACATAATTTCGAGTCATTTAACATTGTTCTGGCCATTTCCTATATGGGTCTTTTTTTTCTTTCAACAACTCCATTTTTATACGGTGTTTTGGCTGTTGAGAATTGCATTTTTATTCCATTTTCATCCCAATACTGTTGAAATACCTTGGAAGTGAATTCTCCACCATTATCTGATCTCGGACATTTGATCTTAAAATCAGTTTCATTTTCGACCAATTCCTTGTAGATTCTAAAACATTCGAATGCCTTGGTATTTTTTTTTAATAATATGACAGTTGTCATTCTGCTGTAATCATCTATCATTAGCATAAAATATAATTCTCCATCTAAACCTTTTGTTCTCATAGGACCACATAGATCAGTATGTATTAATTCCAATGGACATGATGCAAAGTGTTCTTTTGTCTTGAACTCAACTTTTGTCTGCTTGCCATGCCGACAAGATTCACATATCGTATTGGTGGGTTTTGAAATTTTAAGCATTTCTCTTATTACTTCCTTCTTGATGATCTTGACCAAATTGTTGAAATTTATGTCCCATTTTTTTGTGCCATAACAAACTTTCGTCTTCTTTTTCCAAAAAGCACCCTTTAGGTGTCTCATCCAAAATTTATATGTCTTTTGGAGCTCTGCTTGCTGTAGCCACAATTTTACCAAACTTTCCTTTCCTGATTTCACATTTCTTAGATTTAAATAGCATCATATGTCCTTGATTGCACATTTTTCCAACACTAAGCAAATTGTGATTCATATTTTCAACCAACAACACATATTTCGCTAATGCATTCTTGCTTCCAAGTTTGACTATACCTACTCCTGTGACATTTGAAGACCAGTCAGTTCCAAAATACATTGTTCCATCCTTCTTTTCCTTCAAGGATATGAACTTATTCCTATCTCTGGTCATATGAGTTGAGAAACCACTATCAACATACCAAACGTTTATGTTGCTTTGAGCCTTGAGATCGATAGCACATTTTTCAGTCTTCTTTTTTCATATTTGTTCATTATGATTTTGCGATAATTCTTTGAGGAACTTCCAAGTCTGCAATACTTAGCCAAATGTCAAAAAATTTTGCATTTGTAACATTCGACATCATCTCTCAAATGATCAAATATGTTAATATTTTGTTGAGTTCCGGAATATCCATTTATGAAAGATCTCCTGAAACTGTATTTATTCCAAACATACGTGCGACATTCTATAGCTCTATGTCCAAACCTTCCACATGAATAAGAATGACCATAGAATATAGGTTGATACCTAGGAGGAAATATTCTTCGAGGAATTTTCTTCCATGGTTCTTCCTGCAAGTCCTGATCTCTTGAGTTGGCTAGAAGGTCTACCTGCTTGTTAGATTTTGCATATCCATCTTCTTTTATTTTCATACAAGGACTTGGCTCCTTCTCATATTTTTCTTTGTAACCAAGACCAGCTTGTCACTGTTTGATCATTGATTTTTGATGATTTCTTCCAATGCTTTGGAGATGTTTGTGTAGTTTTGAAGAGTTTTTCCATTTTTTACTTGCTTTCGAAGAGAAACTATTTCAGCTTCCAATGCTTCTCTTTCATTTTTGCTTTCCTTTAATTCTTCCATGAGCGATTCTTCAACTCGTTTGTATTCTCCAACCTTGATTTTAATATTTAGGACATATTCCCTTTCTATCTTTAATTCATCTTCAAGAGTGTTGACATGCTTCTTCTCGACCTTGAGCTCTTTGATAACCCTAATCACTTCATTTTGAAATTCAACATCATTCATCTCTTCTTCTTCGTCAGATGCTTCTTGTTTATTATGCTTGGCCATAGACAATACTCTTTCGTTGATTTCTTCTTTGTTATCAATGTCTTCCTTAGATGAGGAGCTATCTTCTTTGGAGAAGAAATTCTTCTTAAACCATTTCTTCTTTCCTTGCTTGTTGAGCTTCCTCAGACCTTTCTTTCCTTTCGTAACAGCGTCATTTTTGTGAGGACACTTGGCTGCAAAATTCCCAACCTCCCCACAATCGAAACATATCAATGGAAGTTTACCTTTGAATTTCCACATACCTATTCTCATTTTTCGTGTGAAGTAGGAAAATTATTTATCTGAAAATTCTTCTTCATCTTCTTTCTTTTCTTATTCCTTACAACTACAAGTTTTCACTTTCGTAGTATGCTTGTCCTTACTAGTTTTCTTGGATGCGGCGAATGTTGTTTCCAGGTGAGATGTGTCGTCCTATTCTCAATCCTCATTTCATATCACATAAGAACTCCATTCAGTTCATCTTTTCTGAGATTGGCTAGATTCGAACTATATTCCAAGGCAGATAACTTTGGGTTGAATCTTATCGGAAAGTTTCTAAGGATTTTTCAAGAAACAATTTTCATGTCGACAGGTTCTCCTAAACCTTCCAATGCATTTGTTATTTCATCAACACGATGTAAATATGCATCAATATTTTCATCTTCCTTCATTTTGAGTTGCTCAAGTTTTTCCCTGTAAATTTGAAGCTTTTCTTCTTTCACGTTTGAGTCACCTGCATATATATTCTCAAGATTTCCTCATACTTCTTTAACAATTTTTCAACTCAGTACCTTAAGATAGACAGATTCTATAAGCCCACTGATAATGAGATATTTAGCCCTTGCATCATATACCATATTTTTCTTTCCTTGTTCATCCTGGGTCGTTGTAAAGCCTTTTTCAACGATTTCCCATACTTTGTATCCTTGCGCCAGCAAATGAACCTGCATTCTTCCACTCCAATGTGTGTAGTTATTTCCATTGAACAGAGGAACTCTATTCTTAGTATACTCCATGACCTATTTCCAATTGTTAGACTATTATTGAAGGAACAAAGCTGTGATACCAATTGTTGGAAATACTGGGAGGGGGGGTGAATCAGTATTTCTTGTCAATTATCACTTTTTAAATCTTTTCATAACATTATTTAATCTTCAATTATTCTTGATGTTTATCCAGTAACAACAGTAAACAATATAACACAATAGGCACGCAAATTTTAGTTTGAAAACCCCCTCCGGGTCAAAAACCACCGAACGCTTTTCTAATAAATTCTTTAATCTTCGGCCCCAACTGAAATGAAAGGTACAACTTCCTAGAATTCTATAAAATCATTATTCTCCAACTCCCACTGGAAGGATGCCCCAACACCCTAGCTTCTTCAGTAGTCAACTGAATGGATGCCTTGACATCCTATACCAACCGACCACCCTGAATTTTTCACGGGATCCAACCTGTAGGTATCTTCATGCACCAACCTAGCACCTCCCTACCACCCTATAATGATCAAAAATAAGACAAGAGTATGGACTCTCATACTAGGGAAAATTATCCACGATATAATATGATTCACAATGATTTTCTTGAACTAGACCAATCACCCAATCACATTATGACCTACAACCCAACCATAACATTATCCAACAATGAAACTTATACCTCCCAGCAATGTCTCTCCAACTCTAGGCAAATTGACTCTTTTACAATAATGAATCTTTTACAATTTTACAATGATGATTTTTACAATACTCACTTTTCATATGACCTGATACTTGACTTGACATTGCTTCTTTGAACACTAGTAGTTGCTGAGGTATTGTTGTGCTTGCTTCAATTAATGGTACTTTGGTGTTGCATTGTCCTTCTAGTATGTATATGATTTGTACTATTGTGTCCTCCTTCCTGCACATGCAAGACCCAAACCAATATACAAACAAAACACTTACACTATTTTGCAAACCATATGTCAGTGAAATATTCAAAATTCAAATGTAAATATGTTCAACATTTATGAACAAAACCCAATCAAACATACATACAAAATACTTACATTGTCTTGCAAAAACACATGTCAGAGACAATATTTAAATTCAATGTCAAATACTAATCATACATACCTTGTTGTAGCAAACTTACCCTTGACTGTTGATGTGTTTTCCTTACTACAGTGATCCTTGAATGCATATTTTTTCTTGCCTTCTAGAAGAGTGATATTGAATATGTTGTATATTTGCAATTTCAGATCTCCGAGGTCTAAAATTTTTCCCTGTGGTATCCCTCTGAGTCCTCTTTCCAACCTCATAGTTCTGATCAACATTGGATTCTTCAACAAATAGTTATGCCCAATCTCCTACGATGACCTAATTATAGACTGGTTCAGCAGTGCGAACTTGTACGATGTGCCACGTGTCATTGTTTCAACCTTTGGTCCTGAAAACGATACACAACAAACTACAACCCATCCTCTTTCCGTCACTTCTTACAAAATTTGAATCCAATGCTCAGAGAGAAAGTTATGACAATTTTCCCAACGTCACATGTTTGACATGAAATTCGGGAGCCTGCAAAAACCCTAACTTCCTCATATTATATCTCGAAAAATATAGCGAACCAATATCTAAAATTTGGACACGAGCTTCATCAAGATTTCATCCAGATTTTTTTTTTTCGTTTCAACATCTGAAGCTTCGCATAAAAAAATTTATAGCGAAAATTCCACGTTGACGTATTATAAGTAGCGAAATCCTTACATGAGGAGGATATGAGGGTCAAAATTTATATAAATGCTTAGGTCGAGAGGATATTCAACAAGTGAACGTTGGAGGGATTTTAGGAGCTTAACAATTTATTAATTATTGACAATTCAATGACCACAACCAATGATTTGTGTCATGCCACAACTCCATGGGGTTTTAGCCCACTAACTGGGGTTACTAACTTTAAACACAAATATCTCTCAAACCATGAATAATTATGTGGCATTCCATATATCAATGGAAACATATTGACAAGTAGAAACCATCCAAAATATCCTTGATTTGGAATAGAGTAAGTTATCAAGTCAAAATTCATATGCAAGATCGGGCTAGCCCCTCGTGCTACTTGGGTTGAAATAAATGACAACCACTGATCAATATGGGGGAAGGATCGAGAGAGAAGAGGGGAAATAGAGAGGAAGATTAATAGGGTAAGAGATATAGAAGGACATGGAGAGAGGGAAAGAGGATAGGGGAGGAGAGAGGGAGAGAGAAGTGGGGTGAAGGGATGTTAAATTTAGATAACCATGGTGTTATAAGCTTGATGCAATTTTACTTCAATATTTCTTAGGCCCGATTAAAAATAGCAATCACATAAACATGAAAGTAAGATGCTAATAGAACACAATAATAGATCAATAGAAGACAAGCCAAATATAGCTCAGATTTACAATTCCTTTTGTCCAACAAAGATATGAGATATTGTGGTGTTACGGCAATCAACAGGATGCTTCAGCCAACAAAGTATTTCTCAGTCAACCAATCCTCCATGTGTCACACCCACAGCCCTCAAATACATCTCATCACAAGTCAACTCTAGTCAACCCAAAGTCAACGCAGAAAATTCAACGCAAGACAACAACAGAAAAGTAAACGTAGTAGATTAGGGCTTCAGACAAACAACTCGGATTTCCTCGATTTCAGTGCCCAGTAGTACGGCCTCTCAAAATCGAATTTTTGGCAGATTTTTGAGGTCAAACGACCAAGGGTTGACCATGGTCAATGCTATATCAAAAATCCCTAAACATATCCGCAGAAAACAACAGGTTTGCTCCACTTGTGTGAGAGGAAAAAGGCCTCCAAACGCTATTGGACCAATCAAATCACAATGACAGAATGTGTGATGAGTTGATGATAAAATGACCTCCAAGTCTCCAATTTATATCCATCAATGAGGGTGTGTGACACATCTATTAGGCATGTGAGCATACATTACAAATTTGGCTGACCTTGCACATGTGGAAAATAAATTCAAAATAAATGTTCTGCTCATCCAAACAAGATGATATATAGATCAATCTTGCACCTCTCCTAAAGAGGAATCCAACAAAAATATGACCATCGTCATATGAGCAGTGTAGCATGGAGTTTGTACCTAGTTGCCCAAAAATTAACACTCCCTCTCAACTAGGGAGAACTCCATCTGTCCACAAGTGCCATCATGTACTTTCACCAAACATCGTGTGTCATCTTGTCGTAACTTTCTTTGCTGGCTCTCATTCTCATATAGAACAAAAAGGTGAGTCACAAAGACATCACACTCAGCTGACTCAAAGTCACCTTAGAGGTAAAAACCTCTCTCGGACACGAAAAGAGTCTCATACTAACCCGAAGTTAGTTTACTAACCTGAAGTCAGTATAGAGGTAATAAACTCATCATACTTGATCCCAGTTCAAGGTGTTGGACACGTGCCATCCTAGACATAGAGAGTATGGAAATCTCCGATGCGTCCATCGGTCTTGCTATTGGTCTCTATCAACATTTCCAACCTCATTGGAAAAATGAGAGGTAATTCCCATCAGTCTGAAACTCCATGGGTAGGATGCATGCGGGTCACAGATCAAAGAGAGGTGAACCAACTCAATATCATAACGGTGGGGCAGAAGCACAACAAGGTTCGGCAAGCCTAGCCCTGTATGTGCTTATAGCTCCAAGAAGCTATCCCCAAGCCCCCTGGAGCTCCCAGAGCTCATATTCCAACCCATTCAGGACCCTTAGAATAGGGTCTTTCCACAATTCCAAGCTTCTCATAGAAGGTTAGGAACTTGACCTTCCCTAGGGGATTCATGAGAATATCTGCGACCTGCTCATCAGTTCCTATATGATTGAGCCTTACCGCGCCTTGTTGTACCATATCCCGGATAATGTGGTACTCAGATATCAATATGCTTGAATAGATCATGGAACACGGGATTCTCATAAAGACGAATCCCACTCTAGTTATCACAAAGGATAACGGTGGTATCTAGCACATGCCCAAATAGTTCATTGAATAGCTTTCGCAACAAAATAGCTTCACAATAGGCCATACTGGTTGTAATGTATTCGGCCTCAGCGGTGCTCAAAGCCACATACTTCTTCTTCCTTCTCATCCAAGATATCAAAGCAAAACCCAAGGTGAAGCAGCATCCAGATGTGCTCTTGTGATCCACCACACTGCTAGGCCAATCGGCATCAATATATCCATGGAGTCTCAAACTCCCAGTAGTGTATCTCATCCCATGGTTGATTATGCCTCGAAAATATCTCAACATATTCTCGGCACCAATCCAGTGAATGTGATGAGGATCAACCATATGTTGATTCAAATTGTTCACTACAAAACATACATTCGGATGGGAGTTCACTAGCAACATAAAGGCCCCCACGAATTGTCGATACTTGGTGGGATGTGCTAGCACCAGCCCAAAAGCGTTTCCACACAACTTCTTGAAGTTGAGTTCCATCGGTGTGGACACAGACTTACAGTCCACCATACGAAATCTCTCAAGCAGCTTCACGACATATTTTCCTTGAGAAAGGAAAATCTCGCCTAGCCTCTGCCAAACCTCCAAGCCTAGGAATTAGTGCATCAGTCCTAGGTCTTTCATCTCAAACACAGAAGCTAGCTCCCTCTTACACTGATGAATGAGAGGGTCAGCACCTGTCAAGAAGAGATCGTCCACATAGAGAACCAGAATGAGAGGCCTTTCTCTATCAACCTTAAAATAAAGGTTCGAATTAGCATTACTTTGAGTGAAGCCCAGCTTCATCAAGTAGCTATATATCCTCTCGTACCAAGCCATGGGGGCTTGCTTAAACCCATAGATGGATTTCTTCAACCTGCATACATGGGTGTCTCTATCTCGGACTTTGAACCCCAAAGGTTGCTCCACATACACTTCTTCCTTTAGAGATCCATGCAGAAAAGAGGTCTTCACATCCATATGATGTAGACTCCATCCTTGCGTAGCAGCAAGGGCAATGATATATTGGATGGTGGTATAGTGGGCCACAGGTGAAAATATTTCATCATAATCTATGCCTCCCTTTTGAGAGAAGCCTCGAGCAACAAATCTTGCCTTGTACTTTTCATCACTTCCATTAGATCCATGCTTGATCTTATAGAGCCATTTCGAGGTGACAAAAGATTTGTCCTCCCATCTCGGGACCACTTCCCATACATCATTTTTCATAATGGACTCATATTCTTCGTGCATAGCATCCTTCCAAACTTGATGCTTGACAACCTCTTCAAATGATCAGGCTTAGATTGTACTATCGTACTCATGGCTTCTAGATACCCTTGGTATCTCTTCGGCTTCTTGCTTTCACGGAATGCCCCCCTTAGGGAAACATGTCTCTTAGCATCTACGAGAGTATCCCTGAGCCATGAGGGTCTTCTCTTATTTGAAGGAGGTGGATCAATAGGATCCATAGGTCCTTCAACATTGGGCATCAAGTCATCCTTCAGCTCTTCCTGCTTCCCTGCTTCTTCAAATTCTTTATCTTCCTTGGAGCTAGGAAGATTTCTCACTTTCTTGAGGGAAACATTTTCATCGAAGGTGACATCGTGGCATATCTCCACTTCCCTTTGACCAAGCACATAGATTCTATATTCCTTCGAAGTTTCATTGTAGCCCACAAACATTCCCTTCTTTCCAAAAGCATCCAGCTTGCTTCTCTTTTCTTTCGACACATGAAAGTAAACAGGACAACCAAAAACTCTAAAATGAGAAACATCATGTTTCTTACTAGAGAAGACTTCTTCAGGAGTTTTGGAGTCCAGAGCGGAATGCGGGCATCTATTTTTAACATACACAGCATTGTTCGCAGCTTCTCCCCATAGAAACTTTGGAAGACCTTAGTCACATAGCATGGTGAAAGCAACTTCCATAATGGTTTTGTTCTTTCTTTCAGCAACACCATTTTGCTTAGGAGTGTGCACATTTGAGGTCTCCCCCTTAATGTCATCTTCTATATAAAAGTCATTAAAATCATTTTACTCATACTCCGTCCCATTGTCAGTCCTCAAAACTTTGATTTTCTTCTCGGTTTGATTTTCCACCAAGGCCTTGAAGGTACGAAACCATTTTAATGCTTCGTCCTTCTTCTTCAAAAAATATATCCAGGTCTTATGGGAGAAGTCATCTGTAAAAGTCATGTAATAGGAAAATTCTCCTAAGGATGTCACGGGAAGCATACCATATAATTCAAAATGTATCAACTGTAAGATATCAGTTGTCTTGGTGACACTTGAGGGGAATGGTCCCCTTGTATACTTCCCTTCGGCACAACCCTGACATATACCTTCATGATCATCTCTAAATTCAGGCATCCCTGTCACCACCTTCCTTGCTTCAGGAAGGGCTTTGTAATGAAGGTGTGCAAACCTCTGATGCCATAACTTTGTTTGAAGAGTTGTATCACATGACATAGCCCCCAATGGACTTCCTCCAACCTAATAGAGTGTATCAACTCTAAAACCGATAGAAAGATCTTCCTTTAAGTTCTTCTTCCAGATAATTTCCTTTCCATCAACGAATACCACCTTGCACCCTTTGTCTTCCATTTCTAAAATGGACACAAGTTTCTTCTTCAAATCAGGTACGTACAACACATCTTGTAATCGGAGGACTTGACCTTGAGATAGATGGAGGGTCACAGTCCCTGTCCCTTTCACAGGATAGGTGGCATTATCTCCAAGGATAATTTCCATATTAGTATCCTTCTCAACCATATCAAAGAGGGCTTCTTTATAACCAGTGAGGTTCCTTGAAGCACCACTATCAATCAACTAGACATCCAGGGTGTCGGGTGGAGATGCAGCAGAGAGGGAAGATACAAGAATAAATTCATTTATTTTATTATCAACAACATTAGACTCATCGTACCTGGAATTTATTAACCTCTTGAAAGGTTGCCTGTTTCCACTATGATCAGAGTGAGCCTTCCTTTTTCCTTTGAACTTGTTGTTCCTGTCAGTCCCTCTCGAGTTGTTGTTGTAGTCATCCCTAGGAGAGTCCCTTATATTAGGGAACTCTCTTGCATAGTGACCAGTCTTGTTACAAGTGTAACATCTTCCCTTCCTTCCTTTGGGCCCCACTCCACCATGGTTTTGATTTCTCAGGCCACCATGGTTCTTCTTCTTTGCATGAGCGGTGAAGGCAGTAGGGTCACTTCCATTTCCATTAGAGGCATACTCCATCATTCTTGTTTCCTCTTGAGTGCATCTCGTCAATATTTCATCAAAATCAGGAATCACATTATTATTAATAATGGTGGTATTGAATACATGCCAATCACGGGGGAGGCCTCCAAGTGCAATTAGAACCATCTCTCGATCAGATATTTCTTCCCCAATATCTAGGAGGTTATTCATAAATTCAGTGAGCCTCATAAAATAGGATTGAATAGATTCATCCTTTCCCTTCTTGATATTCTTTAATTGATTATTGAAGAAAAGGATTTGATTAGCATTTCTAGCCCTGAACATGCTCACCGGCTTATCATACATCTCTTTAGATGTGTTCAGCTCATAAATGTAAGCAACCAAGTGCTTATGAATAGAATCTCGAATAATCATCTTTTCTTTTATTTCCCCCTTTCTATACTTCGTCTTCGTGGTAGCAATTTCATTTGATGGAGGCTCTTGAATCTTCCCCTACACATAGTCCATGACATCTTGATCTTCTAGCACCAAATCCAAGGACATCTTCCATGCATGATAATCAGACTTATCAATCAATTTATCATCAGCCTTGAAACCCTTGTAGGTTGAGGAGGCCATTTGTCCTTGATAGGATTTCTTCCTTCGGCAATTGCTTCTAACACTAGCTTGGAATCTTGGACTTTGTCTGTGACCTCAGCTCTGATTCCATGTTAATTTTAGATAACCATGGTGTTTAATGCTTGATGTAATTTTACTTCAATATTTAATAGGCCCGATAAAAAATAGTAATCACATAAACATGAAAGTAAGATGTCGATAAAACACAATAATATATCAACAGAAGACAATCCAAATATAGATCAGATTTACAATTCCTTTTGTCTAGAAAAGATATGAGATATTGTGGTGTTACGGCATTCAACGGGATGCTTCAGCTAGCAAAGTCTTTCTTGGTCAACCAATCCTCCAAGTGTCACACCCACAGCCCTCAAAGACAACTTATCACAAGTCAAATATGGTCAACCCAAATTCAACGCAGGACAGCAACAGAAAAGTCAACACAGCAAATTAGGGCTTTGGACAAATAGCTCAGATTTCCTCGATTTCAGTGCCCAGCATTACGGCCTCTCAAAATCAAATTTTTGGCAGAGTTTTGAGGTCAAACTGCCAAGGGTTGACCACAGTCAACGCTAGTCAACGCTGCAGCAAAAAGCCCTAAATAGATCCACAGAAAACAACACCTTCGCTCCACATGTGTGAGGGGAAAAAGGCCTCTAAAGGCTATCAAACCAATTAGATCAAAATGAGAGAATGTGTGATAAGTTGATCATAAATGACCTCCAAGTCTCTCCAATGTTTATCCATAAATGAGGGTGTGCGACACATCTATTAGGAATGTGAGCCTACATTTGAAATCTGGCCGACCTTACACATGTGGAAAATAAATTCAAAATAAATGTTCTTCTCATCCAAACAAGATGATATTTAGATCAATCTTGCACCTCTCCGAAAGAGGAATCCAAAAAAAATATGATCATTGTCATATGAGCAATGCAACATGGATTTTGGACCTAGTTTCCCAAAAATTAATAGGGGAACAGATGGGGAAGGGATAAATGAATAGGGGGGGGAGAGAGAGACATGTAAATATGGAGAGAGAGAGAGATGAGGAAGTGAGGCAGAGAGACAAAATTAAGGGAGGGTGATGTATATAGATATGGGGGGGATATAGATAGAGAGATAGACATAGAAAAATATATAAATTGAAATAGAGAGAGAGTGTGAGGGTAGAGAGAAAAGAAAGAGAGAGGGAATGGGGTGAGGGAGGGAGGTGAGAGAGAAGTAGGGGAGGGATATTGGGAGAGGAGAGATGGAGAGAAGGGGGGGTGAATATATATAACTAGAGGGGTGATAGAGAGGGAAGAAGAGAGAAAAAAAAAATGGTTGGATTTTGCAAAACTCTCGCTCAAGTGATCATGATTAGTGTGCTTGAATGGGTCTTGGCCAAAAATAAATTTTGGAGCTTGAGATTATGAAACTTATTTCTACTTCTTCATTCGGTTTTTATACCCCAAATAAAATTCAAAATGTATCCCTAAATGGCTCTCGGAAGCAAGTTGTAAATCACCATAAAATTCAAATCAAGACTTGGATGGGAAAGTTGTCGATTTTTTCGACTCTTGGCACAAGGTTACAAAAAAGGACGACACCCTCCTAGGACTCAATAGGTTGAAAATTGATTTATTTTAGGATCTTCAAAGGCAAGATTTTATTCAGTAAATATCAATGTGAATTTTTCATAAGGGGTTGGAGCTTGCTTGAGTGATCGTGGATAGTATTATCACATGGGCCTTTTCCAAACACAATTTCCAAAGCTTATATAAGTAATCAATGTATCTCGTTTTGGTTTTTACTCCCATGGCCAAAATTCACAATATGTCCCTAAATGGCTCCAACAAATAAGATGCAACTAGTCATAAAATACAATACCTGCTTCAAATGGGTAAACTGTCAATTTTGTTGGACTCCTGACATTGGGTTACATCTAAGTGCACTTCCCCCCTCGGATTCCATAGGAAAAATACTGATTTATTAAGGATATTTGGAGCTATGGTTTTGTTTAGTAAAGGCCAATGTGAATTGTTAACAAGGGAGTAGATTTTGCAAAACACTCGCTCGAGTGATCTGAGTAGTGTAATCACATGGGCCTTGTCCAAATACACTTTCCAATGGTCATTTTTCCTGCTCAATTCATTTTTTTACCCACAAACAAAAGTAACATTATATCTTTGAATGGCTTAATCAAGTGATATGTAACTGGGCATAAAATATAAACCAATACCTCGATCGACAAATCATTAATTATGTTGGACTTCTGGAACTAGGTTACATATAGGGGCATCCCACTCCTAATATTTTATAGGAAAAAAAAACATTTATTGAGGATATTTAGAGCTAGGGTTTCATCTAGTAAAGGCCAATGGAAATTTTGCACAAGGGAGTGGATTTTTGAAAACTCGCTAGAACGATCGAGAATAATATGCTCACATGGGCCATAGCCAAACATAATTTCCAAAGGTTACACAACCCATTTTTCTACTAGGTTTGGTTAATATACCTGCAGAAAAAAATCACAATATGTCCTTGAATGGATCCAAGAATTGAGATGGAATTGGACATAAAATTTAAACTGAGACTCAAATGGATAATTTTCCATTTCCATTGGAGTCTTTGCACCAAGTTACGAGGGTCACCTCCCTACTTAATTTCCATAAGAATAAAATATATTTTTTGAGGATCTTTGAAGTAAGGGTTTTGTTCAGTAAAGACAAATGCAAATTTTTCACAAGGGGGTGGATTTTGAAAAACCCCGACTCAAGATATTGTGGGTAGTGTGGTCACATGGTACTTCACCCAACACACTTGATATAGTTTGCATAAATCATTTATGCTACTTCGTTTAGTTTTTATCCCCTTATACCAAATTCACCATATGTCCCTAGATGGCTATAGGAAATGAGCTGCAACTTGCCATAAAATTCAATCCAATAGTTTGAATAGAGATCTATCAATTTCATAGGACCCTTGGAATCAATTTACAGGCTCTTGATACAATTTTGTTCTTAAAATAAAGTTCATGTTTATTAAGAGGTGATGAATTAAGTTGAATATTATACGAAATATAGCTTTTAAATATAAGGGAAAGGATGTAACCATCTAGTTTTTCAAATAAAATGACAAGGATTTTTATGAAAGCATTGTTTATTTATTATTAATCCATTATTTCTAAGTTGTTATTTTAATTATATTTAAGGTGTTATTAAATTTATTGGTTTCCTCTACAATCCTTTGTAGTGTGTAAGAAGCTTATTTAAACATTTTTTATATTTTTTCTCTATTATGATATGTAAAATGTTGATTGCTTAGATCTTCGACCAAGTATAACTATAACTACCTCAGGAATAGCCACCACGTTCATTGTTAACTTGATCACATCAAGGATCTCAAAATTGTTGTTGTAATATTCGACATTATATTTCATACCAAGATATGTCATCAAATGGTGAAGGTCAAACCCATTTTAGTGACCACTAGAGTTCATATATATGTAGGAATTTACATATGCTTATCTCATAAACAGTCACAGGAAAAATGACCCTCCATGCTCTTTAAATAGAGATCATGGACCAATCAGGTGTTAATCCATGGATCAAGTGTCGGTAATACCGATGAGAAAATGAACCATCGGATCACTACATATTGTGACCATCAGATTATAAGTTACAAAAGTGCATACTCAAGAAACACATTTTACCTAAATTTACGCTAGACCAAGTTATACTTAACTATTTCCTGTGTTGGAATATCCTAACATCCCCCCTTAAGAATAACTTGGGATAGGACTGAAGGATTTACAAAGGTGACACAATAGGAGAAGGAAGGAGGCATTAGAGCCTATCTCCCGTTAATGATAACTTTCCTGAACTCCAAGCATAGATCAAAGTTTGGTAAACTTCACTTTTGTGAGAACCTTTATAAAGATATCAGCAACTTGATCATTGGTTGAACAATAACGCACTTCAAGAACACGATCATGAATGAGCTTTCTGATAAAGTGCATGTGTAGCTCAATGTGTTTGTTGTGCTGATGTTGAACTGGATTTTTGCATAGCTGAATGGCACTCTGATTATCACACCAAAGTGTAGTTGGATGCTACTGATGAAGACCAAATTTGGACAGGATCTAACGAAGCCACAGGGCTTTCTTGTTGGCTTCAACAACACCATGATACTCTGCTTCTGCCGAAGAAAGAGAAATGGCACTTTGTTTCTGAAAAGACCATGTAATAGGTCCTGAACCAAAAGTGAATACATAACCTGTAGTAGACTTTTGATCATCAGGGTCACCAGCCCAATCAGAATCAATGAAACCAACCAACAATGGAGATGCTCCTTCACTCTAATGAATCCTAAACTGAACTGTACCTCAAACATATCGAATTATTCTTTTAGATTCTTTCTAGTGACTTTCATGAGGTTTGTGCATAAATCGAGCAACAAGATCAACGACAAAGGAAAGGTTGGGATGGGTATGGGTTAGATACATAATTTTACCAACAAGTTGACGGTTTAAGGTAGCATCAACCTCAGGGGAAGTACAAGTGACTGAAATCTTGACTCAACACTGAAAGGGAGAAGGGGTTGGCTTACAGTCTTCCATGTGAAAGTGGTGTAGAAGATCACAGGCATACTTGGACTAAGAAAGGGTAATACCTTCTTTGGATTGCAGGACTTGAAGACCAAGGAAATAACGCAAGTGTCCTATGTTTGTCATTTCAAACTTCTTTTTGAGGCTAGACTTCACATGGTTTATATGGTTGGCATCACTACCATTAAGGATAAGATCATCAACATAAAGAAAAAGGATGATTAACGACTTACCTACTTTCTTAGTGTAGACAGTGTTGTCGAAGTGACATCTACAAAATCCATTATCTAAGAGAAAGCTATCCATTTTGGCATACCAAGCACGAGGGGCTTGTTTGAGACCATAGGGAGAATTCTTAAGGTGACAAAAAAGGCTGGAGTATTTTTGGATAAATCTAGGGGGTTGTTCTATGTAGATTTATTCATGTAAGTCCCCATGTAAGAAGGCAAATATAACATCCATCTGATGGACTTCCCATTTAAAGGAGGTAGCAAGGGAAAGAACAAGGTAGATAAAATTCATTTCGGCAATAGGGGAGAAGGTTTCAGTATATTCAATGCCTTAAACTTGCTAAAATCTTTTAGCAACAAGACAAGCTTTATCTTTATCCACTTTTCCATCTAGTCCAAACTTTGTTTTGTAAACCCATTTGCATCTGACAAATTTTCTTCCCTTTGGAAGAAGAAAAAGATCCCAAGTATCGTTTGCCAATAAGGAATGATATTATTCATTCATAGTTGCATCCAAATCTGATTGACCTGAAGCTTTTTCAAATGTATCTGGATCATAATTTTCTAGAACTTGAGCCAATAAAGAAGAGGATATGTCGAACTGAGAACGTGTGCGGCATTGATCAACAAGGTCATCTGCAAGAGAACCTGTTGTATCTCGAGTAGAGCAGACCCATTTTGGAAGCTTTGGAGCTGAAGGAAGATCCTGAGGAGGTGGAGGAGGATTGTCATCCTTGATGTCATCATCAGAAGTAGAAGGAATGTTGTCAGAAGTAGAATAGACATAGAGAGGTGGCACATATGTCGAATCAGGCTCGCAGGCCAAAGGTGGCACACCCGCCAAACTAGGCTCGCACGCAGATATATTTTCATCAAATTTTACATCTCCTCTAATTTTAAGTCTATATCCTTTGACATCTTCAGAATATCCAACACAAATACATTTTTCACTCTTAGGTTCTAAGGCTTTATGTTTCTGATCTGGAATATGGGCCCAAGCTTCACTTCCAAAAACATAAAAGTGACTTACATCTAGTTTGATTCAACTCAAGGCTTCGTCTGGAGTGATAATCCTTAAAACCTTAGTAGGAGTTCGATTTACTATGTAATTTTCACAATTAATTTCTTCTGCCCAAAAATTAAGACTAAGTCCTTTAGATTGAAGCATACAATTAGCCATTTATTTTAGAGTGTGATTCTTCCTTTCAGCTACACCATTTTGTTGTGGAGTGTACAAAACAGTATCTTGCAATTGAATGCCATGCTCAGTGCAAAATTTGATAAATTTGTTGTTAACATATTCTCCTCTGTTGTCAAATCTTAACTTAAGAATTTGATGTCCATATTGTTTCTCAACAAAGGCCTTAAAGGCCAAGAACATGTTAAAAACTTCACTCTTGAGTTTTAAGAAGTATACCCAAGTGTGTCTCGAAAAAACATCAATGAAACTTAAGAAGTAATTGTAGCCAGAGAAATAAACAACTGGAAGTGGACCACATACATCACTCTGCACAAGTTGCAAAAGGGTTGAAGCGTGCCAAGAGGCACGTTTGTCAAAACTATCCCTATGATGTTTTTCAAGTACACAACCTAGAACAAACACCATCTCGGCAAGATACCATAGGAAGACTTGTCACCATATTTTATTTACATAGAGTTTGAAGAGAGCGATAGTTTAAGTGACCAAATCGTGCATGCCAAAGTTTCCTCACTTCATCATTATGAGCAACAAAAATGAAGGGAAGATATGATGACCCAAAGTTGTCAAACTTATACAACCTTGTGGAATCATTAGCAATGCCAGTAGCTAAAATATGTCTAGGTTCTCTTAGGTCCTTAATTACAACATCATGAGGTGAGAATTCTACGGTTTTCCCTTCACCTGAATGAGTTATCTAATAAACATATAGAAGGTTTGTAAATTTTCGTAGATGTTTTATGCTTGATGCAACTTTACTTTATACCCAATAGCAATCACATAAACATGAAAGTAAAATGTTTATAGAACATACCAATAGATTGATAGAAGACAAGCCAAAAATACACTTAACTTGATCATTAAAATATATGTGTTGTGGTGCGTTACAGCAGTCAACAAGATGCTTTAACTAGCAAAGTCTCCTTACGGTCAACCAACCAGAATGTGTCACACAACCCTCAAGACAGCTCCTACAACAGTCAACCGAAAGTCAACAAAATTCAATGTTGTACAATCAACGGTCAACGCAAAACAACAGCAGCATAAATTCAACACAGTCGATTCAAAGTCAACGTCCAGCCTCAATTTTTGTGCCAAAAAATTCGGATTTAGGAGATCGAATTTTTGGGAGAGTTTCGGGTCAATTTGACCAAGCGTTGACGAAAGTCAACGCTGGTCAATTCTGCGTTGGAAACCCTAGAACAGTCTGTAACGCTAGCTATTGTTTTTCCCACGTGTGCGTGAAAAGAAGTCTCCAAGATGATGATCGAACCAATCAAATGTAGGGAGAGAATGTGTGATGAGTGATGATGAAAATAACCTCCAACGTTGACCAATATATATCCATCAGTGAGGGTGTGTGACACATCTGTTGGGGCTTCAAGCCTACATTACAATTCTAGCCGACCTTGCACATAAGTGGAATTAATTCAAAATAAATGTTCTTCTCATCGGATGAAAATGATCTTTAGATCGATCTTTCACCTCTCTGAAAGAGGAATCCAATAAAAATATTGGCATCGTCATCTGAGCATCACAACATGGAGTTTGGACCTAGTTGCCCAAAATTAACACTCCCTCTCAACTAGGGAGAACTCCATCCACCTGTGCCATCCAAACATCGTGCATCATCTAGTCGTAACTTGTTCTGCTGGTTTCTTTATTTCATAACAAAAAGGTGAATCACAAAGACATCACTCCCGGCTGACAAAATCGGCTTAGAGGTACAAAACCTCTATAGGACTCAAAGGAGTCACATACCAACCTGAAGTTTGTTTAATTGACCCAAAGTCAGTTGGAGGTCTGAAACCTCACTAGACTTGATCCCATATCAAGTGGTTGGACAAGTTCCATCCTAGACATAGAGAGTACGGCAATATTCAATGCATCCATCAGTCTTGTTACTAGTCTCTAGTTTTTCCCACCTCATTGACCAAGGTAAGAGGTACTTCCCATGAGTCCGGGACTCCATGGGTAGGATGCATACGGGGCACAGATCAAAGAGAGGTGAACCAACTCAATATCATAACGGTGGGGCAGAATCACACCAACGAGGTTCGGAAATCCTAGCCCTATGGTTTCTTATAGCTCTGAGAAAATATCCCCAAAGCCCTTTGGAGCTCCTAAAGCTCATTGTCCAATAGGACCCTCAGAATAGGGTCGTTCCACGATTCCAATATTCTCACGGAAGGTTAGAAACTTGACCTTCCTTAAGGGCTTTATGAGAATATCTATGACCTGCTCATCAGTTCCTATATCAATATACTTGGATCGATCATGGAACACGGGATTCTCTGAAAAACAAATCCCACTCTGGTTATCACAAAGGATAACAGTGGTGTCGAGCACATGCCCGAACATCTCATTGAAGAGCTTTCGCAACCAAACTACTTCAAAACAGGCCATACTCACTACAATGTATTCGGCCTCAGCGATGCTCAAAGCCACCGACTTCTGCTTCCTACTCATCCAAGATATCGAAGCAGACCCGAGTTTGAAGCAGCATCCAAATGTGCTCTTGTGATTCACCACATTGCCAGCGCAAATGACATCAGTATATCCATGGAGTCTCAAACTCCCGACAATGTATCTCAGCCCATGATTTATCATGCCCTGAAGATATCTCAACAAATTCTTGGCACCAACCCAATGAATGTGATGAGGATCAACAATGTGTTGATTCAAAGTGTTCACTGCAAAACATACATCCAGACGGGTGTTCACTAAGAACATCAGGGCCCCTATGAGCTGATGATACTTAGTAGGATTTTCTAGCACGAGCCCAGTAGCGCTTCCACTCAACTTCTTAAAGTTGAGCTCCATTGGTGTCGCCACGGGCTTACAATCTACCATTCCAAATATTTCCAATAGCTTCACAATATATTTTCCTTGAGAGAGGAAAATCTCACCAGGTCTCTGCAAGACCTCCATGCCTAGGATGTAATGCATCAGTCCTAAGTCCTTCATCTCAAACTCAGAAGAGAGCTCCCTCTTACACTGATGAATGAGAGGGTCAGCACCTGTCAAAAAGAGATCGTCCACATAGAGAACCAAAATAAGAGGCTTTTTGCTATCAACCTTGAAGTAAAGGTTCGGATCAGCATTACTACGAGTGAAGCCCAGCTTCATCAAGTAGTTATCTATCCTCTCGTACCAAGCCCTTGGGGCTTGCTTCAACCCATAGAGGGCTTTCTTCAACCTGCCTACATGGGTGTCTCTATCCTGGACTTCTAACCCCAGAGGTTGCTCCAGATACACCTCTTCCTTTATCAATCCATGGAGAAATGTGGTCTTCGCATCCATCTAATGTAGACTCCATCCTTGCGTAGCAGCAAGGGAAATAATAGATCGAATGGTGGTATATCGGCCACAGGTGAAAATATATCATCATAGTATATGCCTTCCTTTTGAGAGAAGCCACGGGCAACGAATCTGGCCTTGAACATTTCAGCACTACCATCAGATTCATGATTGATCTTATAGAGCCATTTCGAGGTGACAACATCATTGTCCCTGGTCTCGGAACCACATCCCAGACATCATTCTTCATAATGGACTCATACTCTTTGAGCATAGCATCCTTCCAGACTTGATGCTTAACAGCTTCTTCAAAATATCCAGGCTCAGATTGTAAGATTGTACTCATGGCTACTAGATACCCTTGGTATCTATTCGTCTTCTTGCTTTCATGGAATTTCCCCCTTAGGGCCATATGTCTCTCGACATCTTCGAGAGTATCTCGAAGCCATGCGAGTCTTCTCTTCATTGAAGGAGGTGGATCAATAGGATCCATTGTTCCTTCAACATCGGGCATCATCTCATCCTTCGATTCTTCTTGATTCCCAAATCTTACATCATGATCTTCCTCAAAGCTCGGAAGGTTTATCACTTTCCTAAGGGAAGCATCTACATCAAAGGTAACTTCGTGGCAAATTTCCACTTCTCTTTCACCAGGCACATAGACTCTATAAGCATTCGAAGTTTCATTGTAGCCCACAAATATTCCCTTCTTCCCAAAAGCATCCAGCTTGCTTCTCTTCTCTTTCAGCACATGAAAATAAATAGGACATCCAAAAACTCTAAAATGTGAAACATTAGTTTTCTTACCAGAGAAGACTTCTTCGGGAATTTTCGAGTCCAGAGCGGAATGCAGGCATCAATTTTGAATGTACACAGTAGTGTTCGCAACTTCTCCCCATAGAAACTGCGGAAGACCTTGGTCACATAGCATGGCACAGGCAGATTCCACAATGGTCCTGTTCTTTCTTTCAGCAACGCCATTTTTCGCAGGAGTATATACGGTTGTGGTCTCCCTCTTGATGCCAGCTTCTCTGCAAATTTTATTGAACTTGTTCGTCTCATATTCAGTGCCATTATCAGTCCTCAAAATCTTGATCTTCTTCCCTGTTTTATTTTCCACCAAGGCTTTGAAAGTACGAAACCACATGAAAGCCTCATCCTTATTCTTCAAGAAGTGTATCCAAGTTTTGCAAGAGAAGTCATCTACAAACGTCATATAATAAGAACATCCTCCCAAGGATGTCACGGTAGCATATCAGACAAATCTGAATGTATCAATTGCAAGACATCAGATATCTTTGTGACACTTGAGGGGAAAGGTCCCCTTATATGCTTTCCTTCGGCACAACCCTGACATACACTTTCATGATCATTTTTTAATTCGGGCATCCCTGTCAACCTTCCTTGCTTCGGGAAGGGCTTTGTAATGAAGGTGTCCAAACCTTTGGTGCCATAGTTTGGTTTGACGAATAGTATCACATGTCATAGCCCCTAGTGGACTTCCTCCAACCTGGTAAAGTGTATCAACTCTAAACCCAATCGTGAGAGCTTCCTTGAAACTCTTCTTCTAGATGTGTACCTTCCCATCGACGAATTCCACCTTGAAAACTTTGTTTTCCATGGCCGAAATAGACACAACATTTTTTTTTCAAATTAGGTACATATACTACATCTTGCAAGGGAGGACTTGACCTTGAGATAAGTGGAGGGTCACAGTCCCAATCCCTTTCACGGGATAGGTGCATTATCTCCAAGGATAATTTTCAGATTAGTATCCTTCTCAACCAAATCAGAAAGTGCTTCCTTAAACCTAGTGAGGTGCCTTGAAGCACCACTAACAATCAACCAGACATCCATGGTGTCGGGTGGAGATGCATCAGAGAGGGCAGATAGAAGAATGAATTCATTTCTTTCATATCATCGACAACATTAGATTATCATACCTGGAATTTCTTGACCTTTTGAAAGGTTACCCATTTCCATTGCAACCAGAGGGAGTCTTCCTCTTTCCTTTGAACCTGTTGTTCCTTTGATTTCCATTCTTCTTCTTCTTCTTGTTATCATCATCCCTGGGAGAATCCCTTCTATTATGGAATTCTCTAGCATAGTGGCCGGTCTTGTTACATGTGTAACATATTCCTTTCTTTTCTCGAGCCCCTGCTCTTCCATCGCTCCTCGGACCACCATTGTTCTTCTTCTTAGCACGAGAAGTGAAGGCAACATTACCTTCATTTTCATATTCCATCATTCTCATTTCCTCTTGAGTGCATCTCGACAACACTTCATCAAAATCAGGAATCACGTTGTTATTGAGAATGGTAGTAATAAATACGTGCCATTCAGAGGGGAGACCTCCAAGTGCAATGAGAACCATTTCTCAATCATCTATTGTTTCCCCAGTGGTGAGAAGGCTATTCTTGATTTCGTTGAACTTCAGAAAATAGGATTGAATGGTTTCATCCTTTCCTTTCTTAAGATTCTTCAATTGGTTCTTAAAGAAAAGGACTTGATTTGCATTGTTGGCTCTAAACATATTGACCAACTTATCATACATCTACTTATATGTGTGCAGCTCAGAGATGTAGGCAACCAAACTCTTATGGATGGAATCTCGGATGATCATCTTTGCTTTGATTTCTCCTTTTTTATACTTTGACTTGGTGGCAGCAGGTGCAGATGATGGAGGCTCTTGGATTTTACCCTGCACATGATCCATGACATCTTGGTCTTCCAACATTAAATCCAAAGACATCTTCCAGGCATGAAAGTCAACCTTTCCAGTCAACTTGTCATTAGCGTTGAAGCCATTATAATTTGAGGTACCCATGGGTCCTTAACAAATGCTACTTCTTCGGTGATTGCTCTCAATACAAACTGGGCCTTGTCTTCACCTTAGCTCTGATACCATGTAAATTTTCGTAGATGTTCTATGCTTGATGCAACTTTACTTTATACCTGATAGCAATCACATAAACATGAAAGTAAAATGCTGATAGAACATACCAATAGATCGATGGAAGACAAGCCAAAAATACACTTAACTTAATCAGCAAAATATATTTGTTGTGGTGCGTTACGGCAGTCAACTGGATGCTTCAACCAGCAAAGTCTCCTTACGGTCAGCCAACCAAAATGTGTCACACAACCCTCAAGACAGCTCCTACAATATTCAACCCAAATTCAACAAAATTCAACGTTGTCCAGTCAATGGCCCAAGTCAAAGTCAACATCCAACCTCGATTTTTGTGTCAAAAATGTGGATTGAGGAGATCGAAGTTTTGGGAGAGTTTCGGGTCAATTTGACCAAGCGTTGACCAAATTCAATGCTGGTCAATTCTACGTTGGAAACCCTATAACAGTCTAAAACCCTAGTTGTTGTTTTTCCCACGTGTGAGTGAAGAAAAGCCTCCAAGATGATAATCGAACCAATCAGATGCAGGGAGAGAATGTGTGATGAGTGATGATGAAAATGACCTCCAACGTTGACCAATATATATCCATCAGTGAAGGTGTGTGACACATCTGTTGATGCTCCAAGCCTACATTATAATTCTTGCCGAACTTGCACATAACTGGAATTAATTCAAAATAAATGTTCTGCTCATCGGATCAAGATGATCTTTAGATCAATCTTTCACCTCTCCGAAAGAAGAATCTAATAAAAATATTTTCATTTTCATCTGCGCATCACAACATGGAGTTTGGACCTAGTTGCCCAAAATTAACAAGTTTGCAAGACGAGTTAGGAACACTTAATACATCATTAAATTGGTCATTATCTAGATGAATGGTTCTAAACCCTACAACACTAAGAGATATATCATCACCGACATAATTATTTTTGGTGTTACAATCATTTAAAGAAGAAAATGTGGTTTTATTTTTTGCTATGTGGTAAGAGGCTCCAAAATCAATGAGCCACTCATGAGAATGAGAATAAGAAGACACATTCAATGCATAACCATATCTTGATGTTTGAAAACCACATGCAGATAGTTCCATTCTTGAAGATGAAGTTGAAGAGTTCTCCAAATGGATGTTGTGCTTCTTCGTTGTTGCTTCTAAGGCTTCCATCTTCTTAAAACATTTTGACTCTACGTGACCATCACGATTACAAAATTTGTAATGTCTAGTTGTCTTCTTCCCTTTGTTTTTATTTGCCTTATCAGTTTGTTGAGTTGTTTTTCAGTTTTCAATTAAGACTGCTTAAGACCCTTGTTTGGTTTAGGACCATTCTTTTTAGGATGTTGCTTCCTAGGATTCTTTGGATTTGGTTGCTACTAGGCTGCTAAGGCTTTCTTAGAAGAGTTTCCAGTATTAAAAAGACCAAGATTTAATAGTTTTTCTTGTTCTCTTATCAAAGAATCACAAAAAGAATAAAAAAGGGGGACTTGTAAGGTGTTCCTTGAGAAATGAGGGCTTCTCTAGTGGAATGGAAGGTGGAAACAAATACAAATCATGCAGGGTCTAACTTACTAAGAATGGAATAGATAAGACTACCATATTCCTTTTTGACCTTACAACCTTCTAAGAGAAGTATAAGGGTCTTGAATTTGGGCAAAAAATATTCAATAGAGGATAAATTAATGGGGTCCAAAGTAAACAACTCATTTTCAAGTTGTTGGACTGTGATTTCATTTTGAATGTCAAAAACAGTATTTAGTTGTTTCATAGCTTCATCAGGGGAGTCAATTTCTTGGATATGAAATCTAAGATCTTGAGCAATGGATATTCCTATCAACCCTTGCATTTGATCTTGTTTATTTTCCCATTTATCATTTTTATCTTCATCAGTAGGTTTATCTTTTAGTCCTAAGGCTATTCTATAAAGCCCTTTACTTCTAAGTAAGTCTACCATGTAGGATAGCCATTGGAAATAATTGGTGTTGTTAAGAATAACCAGGAATGTACTTTCCATTTTTAAAAATTGAAGTTGTAAATGTTGAAACTAACTACTCCAATGGAAAGATCTCGAAAAATTAGGTCAGTTAAAAAAAATGGCTCTGAAAACGACTTCCGGAAGAAGAAGTTATGCATTTTTTAAGAAATGTTGAAGTAGATGTCAAGTAGTCACATGATAGGTTGAAAGTTGATGTTGAAGTTGTACTTTTTTTTTTTTTAAATCCCCTACCCCCCTACCCCCCTCCCCTTTCCAAACTTAATATAATAAGTTCATTTTTTTTTAAATACTACTTTATGTGACCCACTTTTATAAATAAGCGAGTCACATTTACAATGTTACTTTATGAACTAATGACCAAGTACACTCTAACTTAAATAAAAGATAAAGTGACTTTAGACTGCAAGTGACTCACTTTTTATAATGGATGAGAAATATTATTACATAAAGTAACTTTAAAACATAAGTTACATGTGTTTTTTTTTTAAATAACTTACAAAAAGCCCTTTTTTTTTAAAGTAACTTGAAAAAAAAGATTTTTAGAAAAATTAACTTGAACTCAAGACCTTTAGTCTCATACAGTAACTTTAGACCAAGTGAGCTAGTTAAAAGATTTAGTAATTGTTGGAAAGGAGGAAGGGTTTTTTTTTTTTTGCTCTTTAGGGTGCATGCTGTTTTCCTACAAAAAAACAACCACGCAAACAAAAACCAAAAAAATAAAAACTTTTCGACTTGATGTTAGATTTCTGGTTAGTCTGACCGAAAACTAAATATTGTTCTCGTTATTTGTGATTTCCCGATATCTCACAAAGTCGTGGGGAAAGAGCATACGTAGGAGAAAAATCTTATCTTTCTATTTCTGGTTTTCCAAATCGCACAGAGCGCAGAGCAAAGAGCATACACAGATAAGAGGGTGTAGATCTGGTAATAAAAAATAACTATAAACCGAAATAAACATAGGGATAAATAAATATATCGGCAAAAAAAATAATTTATACCTCCATATCTAAAATAACATAGCTAGGGCAACCGAAAAAAAAATTGTATCAAAAGAAAGGGGTTCCTCACTCGAACAGAGGCTCTGGACACAATAGAGTATTTCTCCCAGCGCGAAGTGGTTAGAAACGGTAGATCTGGAAAACAACAGTCACATGCAATCAAAATCGGCTTTAGATTTGGATCAATAATAGATGCGGCCATCAAAATAGCTCTGATACCATGTAGGAATTTACATAACCTTCTCTCATAAACAGTCACTGGAAAAATGACCCTCCATGCTCTTTAAATAGATATCATGGACCAATCGGGTGTTAAGCCACATATCAAGTGTCGGTAATACCGAGGAGAGAATGAACCATCGAATCACTACATATCGTGACCGTCGGATTATAAGTTACAAAAGTACATACTAAAGAAACACATTTTACCTAACTTTACACTAGACCAAGTTATACTTAACTATTTCCTATGTGTCGAAATATCCTAACAATATACAAGCTAATCACTATGTTGTGATGATTTTAAAGATGAAGCTCAAAAAATGATAAGATATTTCTAGGAATGGGGGTTGTCACGCTCATATTGGTGACAATTCACATTCACTATGGTTGGCGGGAATAATTTGTTCCCCTAGGAGAGGATTAAATGGTAGAATGTTTGGCAGCTAAAGATAAACCTTAGTAACCTACTTCCCTAAAATACAAATTATTTCTCTTAAAGGAACAATCCTAGGAGCATCGTTAGGTATTTTTAGAAATTTAGAGGATGTATATTGGGATGCAAAAGAGATACAACCCAGATAAAGACACATATGTGATACTTAAATTGTTTTGTTGAAGGTGCCTTCAAATGCTAGATTGAAATAAAGTTTAAGGCTAAGCATTATATAATTCACGTTAGAAATAAAATATGTATCCTAAGTACTACATATAATGTACCATATTTTTTGTGTAAATACACTCGAGGTGAAGTGAGAAATCCAACTCGAAAGATATGTCCTTGTCAACTATTGCTAAATGTGTTGAGAATCTGGTAGGGCATAGTTGAATTCAATTCTCTTTCATGATAATTACTTGTGATTTCATTATGCTTCTTTACTTAGATCTTATCTTCGTTAGTTTATTACGTTCTTCATCAATTCAATTATCAAATGCACAAGAGAGACAATATTTAGGCTTTCCAGCCAGGGCCAAAACCTCTCCCTCTTGGAGATAAAAACCCGAAAGTAATTCTTCTTCTAGATATTCAATTGACAAGTACCATGACCATGACAGAGGCCCTTGAAACCAGTATGCCTTCAAGACCCTTGTCACTATTCTTATTACTCTTCTCATCTTCTCCGGTTGATTCTTCCTTTCTGCACTACATTGCACCAACACTAGGGAGGCTAGATCCCTAGCCCTAAATAGTATGCTTCCTTTTTGTCCTCCCTTGATCTAACCTCGGCTTCCAAGTGACTCTTCATCAGCCTTATTTATGCAACTCTTTATGTCTAGGTTCGAGATCTCTTCCACATTGTATTGACTCTTCTTTGTGTTGTAGTTAACTTCATCCTCTCTCCGAGATATACTAGATATAGATCTTGTTCCAAAAAAGAGATAGTAAATCTCTCTTATCGATCTAAAAATAGATCCCTTCTTCGCTATATCTCTTCTCCATGCAGCATTGTATTACGCACTGGAAAAGACTTATCCATGTTGTAATAGGTCTCGACCTCCTTGGATATACAAGATATATTGGACCCAAAACTAATTCAGATATGTCATATCCTTCTTCGATGATTGCCTTCCTTCCTTTTTACCAACTACAGACCCTATCTCGCACCTCTTGTTGTAGACCTTATCTAAATCCTTAGTGATGTAGTGAGGTCGCAGTCCTCTTATTCATAGGGACTGTCTCCCTCCTCTAAGCTGACATGTCAATCTAAGTATGACCTAACTTCATCAAGTAAGGAGCTTCAACATATTCTAGGCCGACTTGAGGAGCATATTGGAAAATGTCTTGAAGGCATACATTTACATCAATAAGTTGTCTTTACAAGTGTAACACCACTTCATATACATGACTCTAAATTATATATTTATGACAAGATGAAAAACCCCTAAAGACATCAATAAGAATATTTTGACCTATAAAATCTTCTTTCTCATGAAACCCATGAAGCAAGTATTTACAAAATACATTTTATTACATAAATTCATAATCACTAGTCATTATGAAGACCAGACCTAATTACACTTTTCAACACTCCCTCTTAACTAGGGAGGTATTCATAATGGTACATGGTCACTCTCAATTTGAAGAATCTCATAAAAAGAATTTGATTGATAATTCATCTGTTATAGCATCATATTATCCAGCATTGTGACGAAAGGCCTTGACTAACTGCTCCATCTCTCCATGAGATCTTGAGATACAATGTTGGTGAGACCAATTACTATAGACACCATATTCATTATCTCCAAGGTACAAACTCCACCCGGGTGTTCAATGAGTATGACCTCATAGGATTATTCTTAATTCTCAAAAAATATCCATCCTTTCATGACTACTCTTTTCATTGAATGCCTTAATACATCTCAACAGAGTATCGGATGCCAGATAATTACCCAATCCCACATTTTGTCTTCCATAATGATGTGTCCATTTCTCTCTCTTAACTAGGGATGACATATTCCACAGAGGAATAAGAATGTACTCAAGCTTTCTTTTTGGCTTAGGAATCATTGAGTTTCTTTCAAATAAGAAACTTATTATCAGGCTCCCTCTTAGCCATGGACCTACAGCAGCAATGATGCAAACATCCAACTACTCATGAAGGACTCCTTTTATTGATGTCATGAATTGAGGAGTCTTCAACATTGGGATCTCTTCTTAGAGCACAGATCATCCATCACTTTCATCTAAGAGCCATGTCTTCTATCAGAAAGTGATCCATCAGTCTTCTCATCTGTTCTAGCTTCATGTTATGATGTTTTCTTTCAAACCATATATCTTCCAAGGATCTTCATCCTGTCATATGGCTATCAATTATGGAAGACATCTACTTCCATTTGGCAGCCTTCCATAATCTCATCAGATGTTATTCCATTATAAATATGAATACTTAAATCAAAAATTACCTCAGTGATGATATTTCACCATGAAATCCTTCTTGTAAGCATCGACATCCTTTGCATATGTTGACACATCTCCAAAATATATGTATTGTCAAGGGTCTCCATCTATTCTGGACTCCTCATCAGAGTATACATATCTTCCCAGGATATTTTCTAGGTAAGTTTTCTTGGCTTCCTTGGATGTTGACTGTCTCTTTTCATGACTGCACTTTTTCGCGATCTCTTCCTTTTTCTCTCTTTCTCTACACAATTTTATTTCATTCCCAAGGACTTCCAGTATGCAATTCCTTGTTAGTACACAATTATGTTGATTTCATCATTTTTTTATCATGTCTATTAACAACCTGTGCATCAGAAGAGTTTCTTCTTTCTTTGATCATACTTCTTCTATCTACAACCATGTGACCTATCTATATAGCATCCAGTGTCAGCATAAAATATATATGTACCTCATTTCCTTTCTTTGAGTCATTCTGCAGCAGATTTCCTTGGAGTAAAGAGTTTTATTCCCTTGACCTGCTTCATCAATATGGCATCATTTCTAATCCCAGAATTCTGAAATTTAGAATTTTTCAAGGAAACCTATGGCTTTCTTTCTAACCAATCAGTCCAAAGAGGACTCCATTAGAAAATTTCAGCGTTTGTTTCCTTATTGATTATTGAATGGTGATCTTTGATCTTGATGATTGTCTTCTATAAATTTTGTTTTTCAGTGAGGTTCCCAGGAGCCTCTTATAACATAGATGTCACATATGTGTTACAAACATCTGCCTACAACGAGTGCTTCTCCTTCAATGCTTCCATCATGATGCCAATCCTAGAGCGATGCATTTATCTAATATACCATGCTTTCTAACATACTATTTTACAACCTTATAGATACCTCTTAAAGAGGAATATGATCTCAATTATAATAGAGATCTTTCACTTCTTCTTTCTTAGGTTTCTTTAAATCTGGTTCCTCCATTTTTCCGACGATATGGGCTTTTTCTTTTTTCCTCTTGTCCTCATTAGATTTGGGATAATATTTCATTACACCCATAGCATCGTATCTTATCCATGTTTCTTCTTTTCTTCTTGAGGACCAAACTTATCGAATCTTTCCTTTTTCCTTGATATGGCAACATAGGCTTGATTCTCTTCATTTGATCCTATATCCAATTTAGCTTTTAACGTTGTCTCTTTTAATTCTCATAGATACCATAGATCCTGGTATGTTGTTGCTTCTTTCTTCATATAGATACTTGAAGTGAAGTTTCCCAATGCCTTCGTTAGAGCACTCAACATCATTGTAGTCATTTCTCTATCAGACATAAGGTATCTATAAGGTATCACGTACTTCATAAGGTATGAATTTATTCCTTCTCTTGATGTCTTCAACCTGTATAGTTCTTATCTCAAAGATATTACTTCTCCTGCAGTACTCATCGAGAGTAGCTCCACCAATTTTGTCATATATTTCTTTTGAATATTTTTTATTTTGATACATATGGGATGAGAGAGTCCTTTATGGATTCTATAATAACTCTTTGGGCTCTTATGTCTCCCTTCATGTATGACTTCATTTTCCTTTTCTTCCATGCAAGAAAGTTTGAAACCCTAACCAATTTGTTGTTTTCTTTGTAAAAATGCATTTTGATAGATTCCTATGAAGTCATAAAGATACTTAATTTAGTATACGTTTTTCTTCTTCTATCAGCTTCCTTGTTGATGATGATGTAGATAGGACCATGAGCTCCCTCTTAGACAGACTTCTTTAAGAATGGTGTAAAGCGGTAGATCACCTTGGATCCTTGATGATTATGATGATCAAGGATGACTTGATGATGACTTCAACAAAATGATGATTTTATGATGTCTCCAATAGTGTTGACTTGGCTTCAATCATGAGATAGCTTTAGATTCCTTGAATATAAATATCACCTCTTGAAAGAAACTTGATGTGTATGTTATTTAAGTGAGATCTTTTCTCTTCTTGAGATGTCTTGAGGACTTCTTCAATTTCTGCAAACCACTTCTTCTTGTATGAATGATCTTCTTAGATCTAGATTTGTATAAGGTAGATACTTCTTTTGAAAAATTATCCTTGATCTTTTGATCCTTGTGTGTCTTCTTGCCAAATAGACCTTTCTAGCGCCTTAGCTCTAATACCATGTTGAGAATCTGGTAGGGCTTAGTTTAATTCAATTCTCTTTCATGATAATTACTTTTGATTTCATTATGCTTATTTACTTGGATCTTATCTTTGTTAGTTTATTACGTTCTTCATCAATTCAATTATCAAATGCACAAGAGACACAATATTTAGGCTTTCCAGCAAGGGCCAAAACCTCTCCCTCTTGGAGAGGAAAACCCAAAAGTACTTCTTCTTCTAGATCTTCAATTGAAAATTACCATGACCATGACATAGACCCTTGGCACCAATATGCCTTCAAGACCCTTGTGACTATTCTTATTACTCTTCTCGGCTTCTCTAGTTCATTCTTCATTTCGGCACTACATGGCACCAGTACTAGGGAAGCTCGGTCCCTATCCCTAAAAAGTATGCTTCCTTTCTGTCCTCCCTTGATCTAACCTCGGCTTCCAAGTGACTCTTGCTCGACCTTCTTTCTGCACCTCTTTATTTCTAGGTTCGAGATCTCTTCCACACTATATTGACCCTTCTTGTGTTGTAGTTAAATTCGACTCCTCTCCGAGATATACTAGATATAGATCTTGTTCCAAAACAGAGATAGTATATCTCTCTTCTTGATCTAACAGAAGATCCCTTCTTTGTTACATATCTTCTCCATGCAGCGTTTTATTACACATTGGAACAAACTTATCCATATTGTAATAGGTCTCAGCCTCCTTGGATATGTGAGATATAGTGGACCCAAAACTAATTCAAATATGTCATAGCCTTGTTCCTCGATTCCCTTGCTTCCTTTTTACCAACTACGGACCCTATCTCACACCTCTTGTTTTTGACCTTATTCGAATCCTTGGTGATGTAATGAGGCCACATCACCCTTATTTATAGGGACTGTCTCCCTCCTCTAAGCCGACGTGTCAATCTGAGTGTGATTCGACTTCATCAAGTAAGGATCTTCAACACATTCTAGGCCGACTTGAGGAGCATATTGGACAAGGTCTTGAAGGCATACAATTACATCAATAAGCTGTCTTTACAAGTGTAACACCACTTCATATAAATGACTCTAAATTATATATTTATGACAAGATGACAAACCCCTAAAGACATCAAGAAGAAGTCTTTTGCCTATAAAAACTTCTTGTTCATGAAACCCATGAAGCAAGTATTTACAAAATACATTTTATTAAATGAATTCATAATTACAAGTCATTATGAAGACTGAACCTAGTTACACTTTTCAAAAAAATGTATACAGGAAGTGTTGTATAATTCATGTAAGAATTTATTTGGAGAAATGATAGTGGAGTTGAAGGAGCGAGAGAATAATGATGGCCAAGGTGATGGGATGTTTTCGTTTCTATATAAATGAGGATAAGAAGGTGCATTGCACCATAAATATATGTTTTCTTGAATGTCAATAAGAGGTAGAGCATGTTGTGTTGCAAGCTAATGAGGAGTGATTTTGGAGAAAACCTTCATTTGGATAATTGTAGTAGTGCTCTATAGGAGGTTGTGAACCTAACTAGTAGGTAGGAGTTGACGATGCATGATATGTGTTTTTTGGATGGTGGAAAGAGAATTGGACCACATGACATATCCCTTTATGGAAAAGAGTTTTGTTCATAATCAACCATTTGAGACCATTTCTATGTTGGAGTGAGATGTTGATCATATGTATCTCCTAAGTTTGGAAGAAATGATGGAGATATTTGTACTATAGCAATGGAGAGCACAATGGGAACTAGGACATGAGGTGTAGGAAAGGAAAGAGGAAAAAAAAAGCACGATTGTTGTTGGGATAATAATGGATGTTATAACATTCTTTTCGAAGGTTGTGAGATAGGAAAACAACATCTGGAATACAATGAATTAGGGATTGGGGGGGGGGGGGGGGGAGTGATTTTGGAACGGAAACAAGATAATGAGATATGGTTGGGGATGAAAGAGTAAGACGATGGATAAAATTTTAAGGTTCAAGGAGGATGGTGTAAATATAGAGGAATACTTTGTGAAAGTTATAATAAATAGAGAAAATCATATATACAATTTGATTGTTCAGATTATAACACTACGAGAGAGCTTTATTTTAGTTGGGGTGGCATCATACATGTTTTCATTTTAGAATAATCTATAAATGATTAGGAAATAATCGTATTAATGAATTAACATGATGTTGAAATTGGTTTCCCAAGAGAAAATAAGAACATTTGAGGGTTATACATCATTATTGCTAACATAAAAAGGAGTGTTGTGTTGTTCTACTCAAACAAGGTAATAAGGAGACGAGTGTGTTGTAGTTGCAAGTTGAAGAAAGGCTACAAAGCCTTCATATATGAGATATTTTTTTATGGCATTGTTGAGTATAGCCAAGTTATCTTTCACTTGAAAATTATAAGTAAGAAAGAGATCTAGAAAGTGTAAATAATTTTGATTATTTAATATCACAACCATCTCCACATCAAGTTATGTAGGAACAAATGAAGGTAAATATTGGAAATACCGAGAGGGGGGTGAATCAATATTTTTTAGCAATTAGTAACTTATTATTATTTCCAAGGCATTAGTTAATCTTCTACAGTATTCAAAAATCATAAATAAACAGTATTCAATGAACACGGATTTTTAGGTGGAAAACCCCCTCCAGGTCAAAAAGCATTGAACGATTTTCTAGTAAGTTCTTTAAATCTTTAGCTCCAACTGAAAAAAGAAAGCTACAACTCCCTAGAACTCTAGAAAAACATTTGTCTCCAGCACCCACTAGAATGACGCCCCAACGCCCTGGTTTTTATTGGCAGTCGGTTGAAAGGATGCTTCAACATCCTAGCAAGCACCAACTTTCCCAAGCACCACCCTACCACCATGAAGTGTTTGAAGGAACCAACCTGAAGGTGACTTCAACCACCTCCCTAGCACCACCCTACCACCCTGAAGTGTTTTCAGGAACCAACCCGAAGGTGACTTCAACCACCTCCCTAGCACCACCCTAACACCCTAAAAAGACAAAAATTTAAATACAAACTGTGGACTCCCGTAACAAGGATAATGATCCACTTTACAATGATATATAATGATTTTCTTCAACTAACCAAAACAGCCCTTGACTTAAAACTCTTTTCCCAACTACAAACCAAACCTTTATACCAAAAACCAAAACAATTCGTGTACAATAGTACAAGGCTATGAATTACATACAAAATGCACAATGCCTTTGATGTTGAAGATGAGAATGATGTGTTTTTCCCTTGATGATGTAACCACTGAGTGCCTTTACAGCTATAGATATTTCTCTGCCTTTAATGATGACACTTTGATGCTTGATACTACTGCTACTTGAAACTATTTTTGAGGAAGTAGGTTAAATTTTAATAATTTGTAACTTCACTACTACACTTTCTTGTTTATGATTATGTTATGCTATAGTAGATGATGTTACTGTTAACAACCCTTGATGATTGTATATCAAAACAATGGACCACTGGACCGTAAGAGAAAACTCCTTGTATGATGGTGATTTTCTTGTTTCCCAAATGTATGCTTGGTATGGATGTTACACCTTATGTTTCTTGGATCAGGTCGGCTTCAAAAGGAGCTCGTACATATATGAATATGGATAGAATTATCATTATTTGATGCTTGGGACAGGTACAACAACAACACACCTCAAAAGTCATGAATTTTCACCTTTAAGACTTCAACTTAGATGTTTATGAATTGATCACATTCAGGTATGTAATGATTCACATAGGCTCCATAATTGTATTGATGTTATGGTTGTAGGTTTATGCTCAAAATCAAACCAACCAATACACAGTGAACTAAGATGGATAGGTCGTAGATGTAACCACTTCAGAACATGCTCTTACATTGTCAAACAAATTGACATCTGTTGTGATGTGATGCCTTGTTCTATAATACCTTCACTATTCACAAGTCTTTTGATGTTGAAACAGGTGCCCTCAATAAGGGCCAACATTATGTAAATGAAGAGTTTGTATCTGCAATCAAAATATCCAATAAAATCCCAATAAAACCAAAAGGGAAATAATAAAAGAAACCATTAACTAAACTACAATTTTTGCCCTAAAGAGGGCCAAAGGTCTGCAACAAAAGGCTTGAACCTAAAATTTCTTGAACAGGACCGAATTTTATTACCATAGTCAAGAATTCATTAACCTGGACCTTCTTTCTTCTTAAAGTATGAACCTTCAAACAAAAGAACCATCATAAATACCCTAACCCACTCTATTGATTCCTATGTTATTTCCTCAAGGTAGCCAAAAATTTCAGAGCTATTCTTCTCAAGATCATACATTTAAGTGTATTTCAATGGAAGGTATAGAGGTTTTTTTTATAGAGAAAGGTGGGGCTTATAAGATGAACGTTGGAGATTTATTAGAAGGGGATTCAAAAATAATATGTTGGAGGATGATACTATTAGATGATACTACCTTAAGCCTTAAGAAAAGGCCATTGCCCTTTAGGTGTGGAACTTAGACTTTAATATGTAAAATAATACTTCTTATGGATGCAAGACCCCTGTGATTCCCTTCCTTAAAGTGATTTTGCTATGAAAAAAGGTGAATAACATTTATTCTTAATATTTAAATGACCAACAACCAATAAGTTGTGCCATGTCATAACCCCTTGGGGTTTTATCCCACTAACTTTGGTTTCCAACTTCAAACGTGAATATCTCTCAAACAATGAAGAACTACTTGGCATGACATATACCACTGGAAACATCTCGACGACGAGAATCGATCTAGAGTGGTATGGATACGAGAAACAATGAGTAGCCATGTCATATTGGTCAACAAAAGTGGGGCCTCTCCTGGTGTTTCTTAGGTTGACATTAATGAAAACCACTTATCAACAATCTCCCCCTTTGGCATTGATGGAAACACATCCCCCTGACATCATGATTCTAACCTTCCATACTTTCTTTCTCTCCCCCCTTAACATTAATGAAAAGGGTGACTCCCCCTGGTAATTTTCCTGCTTCATGTGGACCTATAACCTACCTTGACTCCCCTTGTCTACTTAATGAGATAAAAGAACAGTCTAATGGGAACTTGGGAGAATCCCAAGTTTTTGGCGAAGATACTCAAATGTCTCATGCGGTAAAGTTTGGTAAAGATATCAGCAATTTTTTCTTTTGTCCCAATATATTCAACTTTTATGTTCTTCTCTGCAACTTTTTGTCTAACAAAATGGTACTTGATTGGAATGTGTTTTGTTTTTTAGTGCATCATAGGATTCTTAGAGATACACATGGTGTTGGTTTTATCACAGAACATCGAAATGGGCTCATCTAACTTCACTTGACGATCTTGCAAGGTTTGTTTCATCCAAAGGACTTACATACAATAATTTGTTGCTACTATGTATTCTTCTTTCGTCGTGGATAAGGAGACTGACGATTTCTTCTTGCTCAACCACGAAACCAAAAAACCACTTAGATAGAAAGTTTCTCCACTAGTGATTTTACCATCATCAACACTTCCTTCCCAAATTGTGTTTGTATAATATGTGATAGTTAACGCGTTCCCTTTAGGATATCATAAGACATAATATGTTGTTCCCTTGAGATATCAAAAAATTCTCTTCACAACAATGACATGGGATTCCTTTTGTCCTGCTTGGAACCGTACTACTTAACCAACTGCATGCATCGCATCTGGCCTAGAAGTTGTTACATAGAGGATACTACCAATCATAGATATGATATGCATCTTTGGATGAGTCATCTATGCTCAACTTGTGACTCGTCACCATTGGGGTGCAAGTTGTCTTGCAATCTTCCATCTGAAATCTATTCAACATTTCCTTGATATATTTGACTTGACAAATGAATATCCCCTTGTCTTACTAAGATATTTGAATTCCCAAGAAGAATGTCAACTCGCCAAGTAACAACATCTCAAACTAACTATGCATATTTTTTGCAAAATTCTTGCTTAACATGTCATCATTACTCCCAAATATTATATCATCCACATATACTACAATAATTGTCGGGTTGTCATGTCTAACCCTTACATAAATGTTTTTATCAACACTTCCTCTCTTGAATCCTTTTGTTTTCAAGTACCTATCAAGACAGGCATACCAAGCCCTAGGAACCTGTTTGAGACCATATAATGCCTTCTTCAACCTGCAAACATAATCCTTCTTTTCATTTAACAAGAATCCCTCAGGTTTTTCTATGTATACCTCTTCTTCTAACTCTCCATTCAAAAATGTTGATTTTACATCCATTTGATATACTCTGATCTTCCTTCAACATGCATAGGCCAAGAACATTCAGATGGCTTCCATTTTTGTGACGGGTGCAAATGTATCTTTGAAATCAATTCCTTCAGCCTGTGCATATTACCCTTTACAGACCAATGTTGCCTTGTCCCTAGTAACATGTCCATCTTAATTCAACTTGTTTCTAAACAACCACTTTGTAACAATGACATTTTTATCCTTAGGCCGTGGAACTAGTTCCCATGTACCATTCTTCTCAATCTGATCTAATTCTTCGTTCATCGTTGTTATCCAATGTTCGTCGTGACTATCCTCTTCAAATTTCTTTGGTTCAAATGTGGCCAAAAGAGAAATATGGGCTTGTTGTGACGTACGAACTTGTTGGCTTCTTCTGGTACCTATGCCTTCATTGATGTCCCTAATGATATGATCTGAAGGATGATTCTTTTGATACCATTCTTTACGTGTCTTTGAAGGTGTATGTTGTTCACTTCTGCATCTTCTTGCTTGGTAGTTGTTCTCTCATTTGGTTGAACTTGTTGTGAGGTTTCCTCCTTCACCTTTTCTAATTCAATCTCTTGCGTCTCATATTTGTTTGTAGATGAGTTTCCTTGTTCACTCTTTGATCCACAAACTTTGTCAAATGTTACATTGACACTTTCAACTATCCATTTGATTCTTTGATTGCAACATCTATATGATTTTATCTTGCGTGAATAGCCAACAAATATTCCTTCATCTACTCGAGAATCGAACTTTCTTCTTTTCTAATCTTCCCTTTTGATGTAGCATTTGCTTCCAAATACTCGAAAATGTTTGACTTTTGTTGGTATTCATCTCCATAGTTCATATGGGGTCTTATCACAATTTCTCCTAAGTAATCCTATGTTCAAAATATACATAGTTGTATTAACTAACTAAACCCAAAATTTGTTATCCAATTTTGAATCATTGAGCATTGTTCTGGCCATTTCTTTGATATTTATGTTCTTCCTTTCGACAACTCCATTTTGTTGTGGTGTCCTAACTATTGATAATTTCCTTTTTATTCCATGTTCTTCACATAAATGTTCAAATTTTTTGGATGTGAATTCTCCACCATTATCTGATTGCAAACATTTGATCTTCATATCAGTTTCATTTTCAACCATTTCCTTGAAGATTTTGAAACATTCAAGTGCTTCGGACTTTTTCTTCAAAAAGCAAACTGTTGTTATCATGGTATAATCATCAACCATTAACATGAAATACAACTCACCATCCAGCCCCTTTGTCTACACCGATCCACATAGGTCAGTGTGTACCAATTCTAATGGTTTTGATGTGGAATGTTCTTTCGTCTTGAATTCAAATCTTGTATGTTTTCCATGCCTACAATGTTTACATATAGCGCTAGTTGGTTTCGAAATCAATGACATCTTCCTTTTTTTTATCCTGACAAGGTTGTTGAAGTTTATATGTTTGATCTGTCTATTCTAGAGCCAACTCTCGTCTTCCTTTGCCAAGAAATAACCTTTAATCATGTCATTCAAAGTGTATATGTTGTTTGGATTCCTAGTTGTAGTAGCCACTAGTTGACTGGATTCCTCTCTTCATATTTCACACTTCCTTGAGTCAAAGAGAAATGTGTGTTCTTGATCACACATTTGACTTACACTCAGCAAATTATGATTCATATTTTCAATAAGAAGTACATCTTTTGTTGTAGCATCCTTGTTTCCAAGCTTGAATCTACCTGTTCCTATAACGTTTGCAGATCCATTATTTCCAAAATACATTGTTCTATATTTTCCTTCTTTCAAAGTAATAAACTTATTCTGGTCTCTGGTCATATGCATTGAGCAACCACTATCAATGTAACATACATTATTTTTTCTTTGAGCCTTTAGGGCAAGAGCACGTCCCTCAATTTTCTTATTCCATACCTAGTCATTTTTAGTTTGTTGTAATCTCTAACCAGATGTCCAAAGTTGTTGCATTTATGGCATTCTACTTCATTTCTTAAGTAATCAAACTGATTGTCATTTTTCCTATAATTTTTCTGTGAATTTCTAGGAAAACCACCCCTAAAGGACCTTCCAAAGTTGCTTATGTTCCAACTATAAGCTTGACAATTTATAGATTTATGTCCAAATTTTCCACATGAGTAACAAAATCTATGAAAGATGGGTTAATACCTGAGAGGAGGAAACCCTCTTCTTGAACCGTTCTCCAAGAGCCTACTTGTTGATTTTGTATATCTTGAGCCTTTGGTTCTGCTAGGAAGATTCCTTCCTTGATAGATCCTTTGCCAGTTTCCACATAAGTTTTTTGTCCATTTCCTTTCGTGGAGGAGCTTGAAACTTTTTTGAATGGTTTCCTATAGCCTAATCCAGTCTTTTCACTATACGGCCTTTGACTGTTGAGGAGATCATCTAATGCTCTAGAACTATTTGCAAATGTTTGTTGAACATTGCTTCTTTTCTTTGTTTCCTTCATTAGTCAGACTATCCTTGCTTCTAATTCTTCCCTAGCCTTGTTGCTTTCTTCAAGTTCTTTTTTAAGAGAGTCTTCAATTTTTTGGCTTCTTCTAATTACACCTTAAGGTTGATAATGGGTTCTTTTGATTCTTCATTCTTCTCATAGAGGCTTTTAGCATGATCTTTTGATATCTTCAATTCATCTTCAAGATTTTCTACATTTCCCTATTAGGGGAATTTTGAGGTCTAAAATGGGCCTCCTAAGAAAAATGTACAACCAAAATATACTTTATAAGAACCAATAGGATTCAAGATGATGATGTCAACCATGGGGGATGATTCACCATTTTTTAAGTAAAAGAGTAAAAATATGAAAAAATAATAAAATAGTAAAACTACTTTTTCAACTCGTATTTTCAACTTATCTCCCAAAGTTTTTACTCAAATTTCGAGCGAGAGTACTCGTTGGATGCAAAATTTAATTCCTCATCCAAGGAGTACTCATGTTGCATACTTTCAATGGACCCTGCTATGCGAAAAATGAGAAATACATGAAAAAATGTGATTGCAATCATTGTAATCTTTGGGGTTCGGTCAAAAGGTGAAAGGAAGCTCACTACAACCACCACAACCTCTGCACGAGGCCTCTCTACACAACTGAAGCAAGTGGACAACATTTAGTGACAGACAAAGATATTTTTGCTCCACTTGTGGGGGTTCCTTTACACTACCAAACACTCAATTGAATTAATATTTAGTGCTCCTTTAACTAATGGCCCATTATACAAACGCTCTCTCTTGGAGAATGAGGAAATAAAACATCATATTCATGATTTCATTCAAAAGGGCCACATTCAACCGAGCTCCTCACCTTGCAAGAGTCAAATTGAAATGGTGCAGAAGAAGGATGGGACATGGAGACTCTATATTAATTATCAAGCCCTAAACAAAATCACTCTCAAGAACAAATACTCGATCCCTAGGATTGACAATCTTCTTGACCAACTTAAGGATGCCCAGATCTTTAGTAAGACTAATGTGAAGTCGGGTAACCACCAGGTTCTAATTTAACAAACTAATGCATGGAAGACAACATTCAAATCTAAAGAATGTTTTTTCGAGTGGTTGGTCATGCCTTTGGCTTGACTAATGCTTCAACAACGTTCATGAGGATGATGGATGATATCTTGTTGTCGTTCATAACTCTTTTGTGGTTGTATATTTGGAGAACGTCCTCATCTTTAACAAAACCTAGTTGGAACATTTGTAGTACATTTAGCAGGTCTGTGGTAACACAATTTGTATGTCAAGATAGAGAAATACTCATTTTGCATGCAGAGGATTCAACACTTGGGCTACATTGTGGATGAACATGGGGTGAATATGGACCCAACCAAGATCCAATTCATTCAAGATTAGACAGCCCTGACGAAACTAACAAAGCTTCGTAGCTTCTTATGCCTTATTAACTTTTACCGAAGATTTGTGTCAGGGTTCTCTTATATCACTTGGCCTTTGAGTCAAGTGACCAAGGGAGAAGCAAAAGAAAATTTTTTCAGTCTAAGTCACAGCAGAAGGCATTCGAGAATATAAAACACCACCTTTGCTTTGTACCAGTCCTCACACTTCCAACCTGCAACAAGAATTTGAAATTGAGACAGATACCTTTAACTATGTTTTTGGTGTAGTCCTCACTCAGCGAGGACATCTGGTGGCCTATCACAGTGAAACACTAAAATTTTTCGGAGATACCCCACCTATGATAAAGAGATCTACTCCATCGTGCAGGCTCGCCAACAATGGAAGCATTATATTTTGGGGAAGGAGACAATCATCCAAACTTGTCACAAGCCTTTGCAATTTGTGCAGACACAAAGAAAGTTATAGAATGACCACCATAATAAATGGTCCACATACCTAAAACAATTCTATTTGAACATCAAATACAAGAGGGGTAGCACTAATCATGTTGTTAAAAGCCTTCGTCAGCACCTAGTTGTGGCACTGACCATAGTTCTTAACTCTTTTGGGCACAATACCTTTGGGTGGCCACAGTTGTATAATAGTGACTTTGGCTTCAATGCCACATACCAGATGTTGACCATAGTCATAACAAAATCCCTCCATAGTTCTATTGGTCATAGTCATTTTCAGGTGTGTCTCGAGTTCCGACCATTGGCCCCAATTGATGTAGCTATGCCCATTACATCTTCATCGACAAAGTCCTCCCATGCTCAAGTTGAGGCAAACAATGCAGCTAAATTTGTTGAGTGGAATCAACATCTCCAACAACAAGCCCATTACATCCTACAAAAAATCAATGCCAAGTAATAGTAGCAACAAGACTAGCACAAGATTCCACACAAGTTTCAGGTTGGTGATAAAGTGTGGTTACATGCATAGAAAAACCACCTCATAGGCACCAATAGGAAGTTCATACCACTCCAATATGGGCCTTACAAAATCACAAAGGCGATGGGTGACATTGATTTTGAATCAAGCATTTCCTCTTTCCTTGGCTTGCACCCAATGTTTAATGTGGAGTTGTTTCTACCATATTTTCTTCCTCTATTGGAAACCCCAGAAACAGTCGAGAAAATGGCGCCCACATAACTCAATCCTAACTACATTGAACAAGCTATAATGGATCATATCATGGACACCAAGATAGAGGATACCAACCAATAACACATACAACTCTATCAGGGTTTGAAATTCAAGAAACTTCACTAAAGAAATTGGTTAACCAGGGACACTAAACGCAATGGAGACCATTTCTTCCTAAGGGGTGAGGACTGATGCAGGTGGGTATCGGTTTCCATCCACCTATTCCACTAACTCAAAGCACAAGTCTCCATCTTGGCAGTTTTCTTACATTGTTTCGGGTCTTGAAATTCTGGGGTCGTTTTGAGGCCCTAAACGATGTTTTTTTGACGTGGTGGGAGCCCACACAATAGTTTTTGGCTCTAGCCCGAGTCCTAGTTAGAATCTATAATTACCTACTAGACCTTTCCAACATGATACTAAGCACACCAAACACAGATTGTATGCAAAAGTTACAACCCATGAAAGTTGTGTACCAACCACATCGGGGTTCGCAAACCCTTTGGCATTTCATCTTCTAGGGTTATGTTTTTGGACCTCTATATTTCTTGCTTTGTGTTAAAAGGCCATTACAAATGCTTTTACAAATGTGAGTAGCCACCATCTGTTTTTGTTCAAAGATAGCTACCACCATCTAACCAATTTGTGTTCTACAATGTATTTCGTTTCATTTATTAATACAAGTTAGGTTTTCACCACATTCATAGATTAATACTTGTTATATTTCTCTATGTGTTCCATTTATTTTCCTACAATTTGTCTCATTCCTTGTATGACCTAGATCACTTGTCCGAGCTACAATTTTAATAGTTCGATTCCTTTTTTTAGTATTCAAGTGGATTTTTCATTTCAATGATGCAAATATGCATTGCACTAAAATTTAATATGCAAATAATGCATTGTATGCTCTAATACTACTCACGCTTGTAACATACATAATTTTAGCTCCATATTGAATTATCTGAAGATTATAATTCCCAAAGCTTTACCAGAAACATAAGTCTTATTATTGAATTTTCTACAAGGATGCTTAGTAGAAACCAATTTTATGATATGATAATTACTTCCTAATGATTTCCATTCAATTTATCCATTATATAAATTTAGAGGTATAAAATGGGCTTCCTAAGGAATATTATAAAATAATAGTGGAAATAACAAAATGAAATTAGACTACCTTGTCAAATTTTAGAGGGAAAAAAGAAAAAGAAAAAAAACTTTTTCGACTTGTATTTTGAACTTATCTTCTAATGATTTTACTCAAATTTCTAGCGGGAGTACTTGATGGATGCATAATTTAATTCCTCATCCAAAGAGTATCCATGTTGGATACTTTCGATGGACCCTACTACACGGAGAATTTCAATCACGTTTTTTTATGTATTTCTCATTTTTCATGTAGCAGGGTTTATCGAAAGTATGCAACATGGGTACTCCTTGGATAAGGAATTATATTATGCATCCAACAAGTGCTCTTGCTCGAAATTTGAGTAAAACCTTAGAGTGATAAGTTGAAAATACGAGTTGAAAAAATAGTTTTTTTTATTTTCCTATTTTTTAATATTTTTATTTTTTTACTCTGAAAGTGATGATCATCTCCCATGGTTGACATCATAATCTTGAATCCTATTAGTTCTTATAAAGTTAATTTTGGTTGTACATTTTTGTTTTTAGACCCATTTTAGTCCTCTAAATTTCTCTAATGCTTATATCACTTATATCATTGAGCAATTATACACATAAAATCTCAATAGTGATATAATGAAAATAGTAGGATCATAAACAGAGAATCATGCATAGTAGAGACAACAAATTTTCCTTGTGAAACCCAAAATTGGGAGAAAACCCAAAACTTTTCTTCTAGGAGAAATTGTTCTTCAGCAAGGTTCATAATTACATAAGTTGTCTAGAAATCTATGCCAAAAATCAAGTCCAAGATACCAGTCCAACCTAGTCAAAGATCAGTCAGTCCATGTTGGTCAAACCACCCAAGAACATAAAATTCAATGCTGGTCAACTATCAAAATTTCGGCCCTACAGTCAGCTCGGACTTGTGGTCAACAATTTGCAGTCAAATCCACACTACGGTCAAAGACAAGCTCGATCAAAATTCAGAAAACTCGGTTAATTACGTCCTCTTATTTGTTCCTTTATGTGGCTTCTCTAGAAGAAAATGTTGTGTGTTTTGGTTGGTCAAAATGAGGATGTCATATTTGTATATATACTTATCAAATGTGCAAGATTCGACCAAGGGTCACACCCTTTCATGGCGGGGTTGACTTGACAATTTGGAGCCTACATGAACCCAAAAAATTAAACTTTTAATTTTTATTTTCATAGTTTTCCTTGGCCAACTTGGGAGGCCTCTTGTGTCATATCCCCATTTTTATTTTCCTCCATAGTATAGTCAGGGTGGATTTCCAAGGCACACGAGATGGTCAGACCATGGGAGCAGGTTTATGTCATCATGATTTCTAAGGGAGTTTTGAAGATATTTTATGGGATTTGATGGCATTCGCTTGGCATATTCCATCACCCGCACAACTTGCCTTTCGTTCCATTGCATTCTGACAGCTTTCAAAAAACTACATTATTATGGGCCATAACTTAATTAATAATGCTCGAGGTGGCATTCTGGGAGGATTAACTGATGGAACACCTCAATGTAATAGCTCGTTGGCACCGGAACGAGAAGATCTATTGGATGGGATGTTGAGAAGTGGATTTCAGTGGTCGGAGAGAGTATGCTGGCCAATTTACCATTTTCCCACATTAAAAATAATATTTTAATTGAAATAAAAAGAGGGAAAAGTGCTCCATGATTAAAATAATAATAAAATAGGAGGTTCTAGAGGGGCCCATGAGATTTATAAAAAGAGGAGGCTATTAGGGGACATCTTCGATTTGTGATTTTTTTCTAAAGAAGTTTGAGAACTCGGTTCTCTACTTCAGCAGTAGCCCCAAGATGGAAACCCTTAGGTGATCTTGGTGAGAGTCGATGAGACCCACCTCATCTCCTTGGTCGATTCATCCATAATTCGCAGGTGCATTGATTGATTTCAGTTCAATTTTGGGAGGGTCAGTTTCAACATCAAAGCATGTCATTTTTGGAGACCAAATTGTCTATCTCAACTATTTCATTTATATCATCATGTACCCTCTTTCATTTATGTATTATAATGAAAATTGAAATTATGTGTACTCATTATGTTATTGAATTGCATGCACTCTACTTGTTATATTTTACATGGCAATCTTCTGTTAATCGAATAATTATTTTATGGTGAAATTTTGGTTGAGCTAATTTTTTGCAAAATCAATGAATTATTTCATTTGGGATATTACAGTGATATCCATTAGGGGAGTTTTGAAGTCTAAAATGGGCCTCCTAAGAAAAATGTACAATCAAAATTCACTTTATGAGAACCAATCACATTTTAAGGGATCACATCATCCATAATGGTTGAGGTGGCATTGTTTGAGTTAAAGGTACTTACTTGTCACATTCTCAATGGTGGATAAAAACTCATGGTTAACCATGGTAGTGTTCAAAGTACTTTTAAAGTCATAAAATAAAGTAGTCATAATAAATGTCATTTCACACTTTTTGAATAAAATAATATTATTCTCATTCCATATTATTTGAAAGAAACAATGCATATCCCTATACAGTTATTATATTATATTATATTATATTATTTTTATATAATATATTAATTACATGTTATTATACAATTTAAATAATATAAATTTTAATTAATAGCATATAATATAATTAATAATTTATAAATTTATATTTATATTTTATTTTAAGTTATTTAAGTACAAAGGACAAATGCATTATTTGTTTAATGATAATGACTTTTCCTTGAAAAGCTCATTCTTATTTATAGTTATATCAATACAATTTTTCATTAATTTATTTTTGGTACAACTTTTGAATTGAATTTAACTATGGTTACATGGATTGTGGTGAAAAAAGTGAATTGAAAAATCATAAATATTATTTGATTGGTTTAGCTATTATTTTATTATTTCCTTAGGAGGCCCATTTTAGACCTCAAAATTCCCCTAATGAGAGCTAGTGTTCCTACTAGCCTGAGGGTTTTAATCACATATTGCTTGAGCAATTATTTTGAAGGTGCCAAGGTCATCATTTATTGCACAAGGAAATTTTGTAAATTTGGGGCAACTAATATTTTGAATCAAATTTTTATACAAGTCATACATTTCATTTTTGCTAAGCTTTATTATAAAGGGAAAAGGAAAATATTTTATATAGGTGTCGTGATCAAATTTTAATGGTGGGATCGTATGTATTCCAAGGCCAAATATATTGGTGGCCCAAGTTATTAAAAAAGAAAAGGGGCCAAATTATTTCAAAAAAAGGGTGGGGAACGCATTTTTATGATATTCAAAGGTTGTCGATTTCTTTAAATCTTGAGAGGGGCCACATAAAATTAAAATTTTAAAGCCACGTGTTCATCACAACAAGTCGAATCTTCTCATTACTCGCACACAACATAGCTTTGTATTCCCTGTGGCTTTGAAATCAGAGGTCATAAATACTTTAACCATCAAATTGATTATTTTGCAATGTTCCACCAACTACCCTGGAGGTGGGGGTGAGGGAGCGGGGAAATGTGGGAGTGGCCTATGCAAAATCTCCCCAGCAATTTTTAGGAAACGTGGGGGGACGTTGGGGTCTTAAAAACTTATAAATTTAAAGATATTTAAATATATGATATATCATTTAAATTTTAATATTTATAATGTAACTCTCTTTATCATTATATAATTTATAATACATAATCATACATCATACATTTAAGTTTGTAACTGTACAGGGTAACTTACTAACTACTAACAATGTACAATGAAAATAAATGTTTAAAGTTTTAAAGTTTAAATGTTAAACCATATTGAAGTTCCAACTATGAATACTCAACATTGAAACAAAACCTAAAGTCAAGATTGAAACATCAAGAGTCAATTTTTTAATATATATATAGTCAAGACTCAAGTCTAAGATATCATATATCAAGATTTACAATAAACTGAAGTTTGAAAAAAGAAAACTTAAAAGAAAATAAGTCAATAACATAACATATGAATATCAAATGATATCATCATAAATGAGCATAATTGCTCAAGGTAATGCCCCACTAATCTCTGCATCTAGTTGTTGCATGAATATATCAGGATCAACCATGTCACCATCTGAATCTGAATCACTTGCATTCTCAAACATGCTAAGTGGCACACCAACCAACCCCATATGTGTCTCATCAAGTCTCTCGTTCATATCTACCTGTGCATCATCCTCTGGATCAACATCCCATCGTGTTGTTGGTCCCTTCAAATACGTAGGCGTATTCCTATGCTCAAGACAGGGAAATGTGCACAGCAACCAACTTCTCAGCTCTTTTAGAGGTAAGCATGTTCCTCTTGATATAGTGGATGAAGCTATATGTGCACCAATTCCTCTTTGTTGCAAAGGAAATAGTAATCTTAGACAACAAACACATAGCTAGATGTTTGAGCTTTGGAGCACCATCCTCATTCATCCTCCACCAACCAATCGAGTCATCTTGGGCTAGATCTATGTGATATGCCCAAGCACCATGTGTGTTGAAGGAGCCATTAAGAGATGCAAACTGAACAAAATGTCTTCGAAAGTTTTCCCCCTCCTCATCATTGTACATCTTTGCAATTGCAACTAGGAAGTCATTCTTTACCTCAGGATCATCAATAGGAGGCACTCTCGCAGGCTTTCAACATACCATTTTGGGTTTAATGCATATGTTGCCATGTGCAAAGGTGTATTCGTGTGATCCCACCAATGTTGAATGATGGGTCAAATCTGGGATGTATAGAACTCTAATGAGGGCTCCCTCTACTGAATGGTTTCCTTCACACGACCCAACATGCTATCAAAGGTCTCATAGATTTCTCCAAGACTAGGAGCATTTGAATCAGTTTAATGAATAACCTCCACAATAAGGCCCAAGAATGACACCAAATAAGCACAATCTTTCCACCAATCATTGTCCAACACCTGAAGCCTGGCCTTCTTCCCCGAGTTTGTCTTTAATTCTGACCACCTTCACCACTCTAGACTCACAACCAAGGATTGTAGTGATGCTTGTACCTCTAGCATCCTCTCCAATAAGAGAAAATAGCTAGCATATCCAGTATCGGTGGGCTTGAGGAATTCCTTCCTCGTGTGAGCCTTGTACATGGCCAAGGAGGTGTGGTGTTTGCAGATAAATATCTGCACATCTCCAGCAGCTATCACCAAATCCATGCATTATTGAGTGCATGCACACAACAAGGAGTCCAAAAAATATATTGATACCTGCTTTGAATCAATAACCCAGTTGATCTACAAGTTGTTGTTGCATCTATCACAACCTGCGCCACACCGTCAGCCCCAACATCCTCTATAACTTCTCGAAGAAGCTCAAATTGGAAAGATGCGTCCTTGCGCTTTCCATAACAGTCAAAAACTTAAGAAAGAATGGACCTTCTACAGATGTCACTATGATGTTGATTAGCGGGCATTTTCGAATGTCAGTCCATCCATCCATAACAATAGCGCAACCAAACCTCAACCATGTTTGTCTTATTCTCTCTTTTTGCACATTAATTTTGCACACTTATCTATCTAAAATTGTTTTTCTTAGCTTATGTTCTCTGGGTGATACATATGAAGGCCCTATTTTTGCAATTTCTTGGACCATTTCCTTGTAATAAGGTGAACGAACAACCTGGAAGGAAATTCCAATTGCAAAAATAATTTTTCCAGTTGCATCATCTCTGTCATCTTGATCTAGAATATTGTGCATCCCAGATTACTATAGCACTAGTAGAACCCCTTTTCTTTTTTGATGAAGCATTAGATGGAGGCATGCATGGATCAACATTTTTGCTAGAAAACATTCCTCTCCTAGTGGTTGCCATTTCTAGCCTCCAAAGTTGTTCTCTTTAAGTTGGATTCAGGTTCTTTGAGGGACACATATTGACTCATTTACCTGTAATAGCCAAAAATATGTTGCTTCACACTGATATAGCTGCCAACAAAGTGATGCCCACAAATATTGTAGACCCAATCACGTGAGCCACCACCAACTTTTGGATTTTTTTTGGGAAGTCGGGTTGCATAGATTAGAAGCCGTTTTAGAGGATTAAATGTTCCCTTTGCAAATTTTTCCAGCTCTCTTGGTGAGCCTTCAGAATCTACACCATGCAAATGCCTATTCTGATTTCCTGCCCTCCTGTGACTGCTTTCAACTTCTTCTGGTGCATCTTGTGACTCACTAGCACTGTAGGGGTTGTCATTGTTACCACTGTTCTCGGAATAACTTTGACTCATAGTTGTAAGTTCAAGTTGTAACTTCTAAGTTTTAGGCTGCAAATAAATTAAAAAATTCAGTTTTAAAATAATAAATTTAATAAATTATAATTAATTATGCCCAAATATGAAGTTAGTTCTGTTTAATTTAATTTTTTAAATTTTATTTTCTCAAACTTCAGTGTTCACTAATTTACACTTGCAGAACTCTTCAGTGTTCACTGTTTTATTTCTGAAGGCTTGAGGAAAGGGAAAAAAATTGAAAAAAAAATTAGAAATAAAAATTTTAAAAAATTAAAATTACAGCAATGTTATGTGTTCACTATTCAATGTTAACAGTTAAAAAAAAATAAAAAGAATAAGTAACTTATTGCCATTGTGGAATGATAGAATCGATGTGCTGACTGAAGCGGCCAAGGAGTGTTGAGTCGTTGGTTGTTGAGCCACAACAACAGTCGTTGGTGTGTTGAGTTGTTGGTTGTTGAGCCACAACAGTAGTCGTTGGCGTGAGGCTTCTGCACAGTGTAATGAGCCACAGCAACAGCCTTGAGGTGACGGTAGCGACAGCATCTGACAGCGACAGCAATGGGTTGAGCGAGATCCAGTGGCGGCAATAATGGGTTGAGCAAGGTTTGACGTTCAACGTCGAGCAAGGGCGAGGCAGGTTCAGCTCGAGCGAGGGCATCGAGCGAGGCAGGTTCAACTCAGAGTTCAACATCGAGCATCAAGCAGGCAGCAATGAGCATGAGGCAAACTAAGGGCGTCGAGCCAGACAAGTTCAGCTCAAGCGAGGGCGTCGAGCAAGGAAGGTTCAGCTCAAGCGAAGGGACAGCATCCGGTGGTGGCAGTCACAATGAAAATGAAATACAACACTAAAAAAATTTAACCCTTAGTTTAAATTCAATTTTTTTATTCATTAAAAAAATTCGCAAAGGGAAACTCCCCCTCACGTGCCCATTTTCCCTAGGAAATGGCCCCACTAGAGGAAACGACCCCTATTTTCTCTGAAACGCCCCCTAAGGAGTTTCCTCGTGCCCCGTGATTTTTAGGAGCGTGGGGAAATGTCCCCCTTCCATCCCCAAGCACCCAAAGCGCGACGGGTCTAGAAAACTCGACCCCCAGGTAGGGGGTTCGAGACCCCGTGGAACAATGTTATTTTGTAATGGTTTGTGTTATATCTTCTGACCTGGTGCTAGAAGAAACTTGTCAATTTGTCCATAATTGCTCGCTTAGAAGGCTGAGAATTGATAGCTCAACTCAAGCCGACAATTAACACTACAAAGCCGTGTATTATTCTTAAGACAAGGCCGAATTATTTCCAACGTTTTGGTTGCACAATTTCCTCAGTTGGGTCAAGCTTCCATGAGGGTAAAGGGAGATCAAAGCATCTTGTGTTGGTTACTGGAGGAGACGTTATTTTTTTTGGGTCATTTGCTCACTGTAAAACATGTTACGTAGTTGGTGACAGTTCAGAGTTGGCCATGGCTGTCATTTATGTTGAACATACTCCTAGATTCATCCCTCCCTATGTACGCAGATCTCTAGAGAGTGGTCATTAAGGAATTACGAGTGTTGAACGAATTTTTCGAGGTGAGAAATAGAGACCAACAACATTTTTTCAAGGGCAGACCCACGCCAAAATTTGAAGTCATTCCCACATTCGGAGAAGAACGAAATCCCCTCATTGATGTTGTTTGAATCCTCTCAAAAAAGGTTGTGTGTAAGAGAGGAAACTAGGATGAGATCTGAAGTTTGAGCTGGCACGATTTCTCCTACATTTCTGTTGAGCGACATTTCTTTTGGTGCATCTTGTGACTCACTAGCACTATAGAGGTTGTCATTGTTACCATTTTTCTCGGAATAACTTTGACTCATAGTTGTAAGTTCAAGTTGCAACTTGTAAGTTGTAGGTTGCAAATAAATTAATATTTTCAGTTTTAAAATAATAAATTAAAATTAATTATGCCCAAATATGAAGTTAGCTCTATTTAATTTAATTTTTTAAATTATAATTTTTCAAACTTCAGTGTTCACTATTTTACACTTGCAGAACTCTTCAGTGTTCGCTGTTTTATTTCTGAAGGCTTGAGGAAAGGGAAAAAAATTAGAAATAAAAATTTTTAAAAATTAAAATTGCAGCAGTGTTATGTGTTCACTATTCAGTGTTAACAGTTAAAAAAAATTAAAAAGAATAAGTAACTTATTGTCAGTGTGGAATGATGGAATCGATGCACTGATTGAAGCAGCCAAGGAGTGTTGAGTCATTGGTTGTTGAGCCACAACAACAGTGATTGGTGTGTTGAGTTGTTGGTTGTTGAGCTGCAACAGCAGTCATTGGCGTGAGGCTTCTGCACAGTGCAATGAGCCACAGCAACAGCCTTGAGGCGACGGTAGCGACAGCGTCTGACAGCGACAGTAATGGGTTGAGCGAGATCGAGTGGCGACAGCAATGGGTTGAGCGAGGTTTGGCGTTCAACGTCGAGCGAGGGCGAGGCAGGTTTAGCTCGAGCAAGGGCATCGAGCGAGGCAAGTTCAACTCAAAGTTCAACATCGAGCAAGTTCAACTCAATGTGGAATGATGGAATCGATGTGCTGATTGAAGCGGCCAAGGAGTGTTGAGTCATTGGTTGTTGAGCCACAACAACAGTGATTGGTGTGTTGAGTTGTTGGTTGTTGAGCCGCAACAGCAATCGTTGGCATGAGGCTTCTGCACAGTGCAATGAGCCACAGCAACAGCCTTGAGGAGACGGTAGCGACAGCGTCCGACAGCGTCCGACAGCAATGGGTTGAGCGAGATCGAGTGGCGACAGCAATGGGTTGAGCGAGGTTTGGCGTTCAACGTCAAGCAAGGGCGAGGCAGGTTTAGCTCGAGCAAGGGCATCGAGCGAGGCAAGTTCAACTCAGAGTTCAACATCGAGCATCAAGCAGACGCAGCAATGAGCGTGAGGCAGACTAAGGGCGTCGAGCGAGACAAGTTCAGCTCAAGCAAGGGCGTCGAGCAAGGAAGGTTCAGCTCAAGCGAGGGGACAGCATCCGATGGTGGCAGTCACAATGAAAATGAAATACAACACTAGAAATTTTTAACCCTTAGTTTAAATTCATTTTTTTTATTCATTAAAAAAAATTGCAAAGGGAAACTCCCCCTCACGTGCCCATTTTCCCTAGGAAACGACCCCACTAGAGGAAACGACCCCTATTTTCTCTGAAACGCCCCCTCAGGAGTTTCCTCGTGCCCCCTGATTTTTAGGAGCGTGGGGAAATGTCCCCCTTCCATCCCTAAGGACCCAAAGCACGAGAGGTCTAGGAAACTCGACCCCCAGGTGGGGGGGTCGCGACCCCATGGAACAATGTTCTTTTGTAATGGTTTGTGTTATATCTTTTGACCTGATGCTAGAAGAAACTTGTCAATTAGTGCATAATTGCTCGCTTAGAAGGCTGAGAATTGACAGTTCAACTCAAGCCGACAATTGACACTGCAAAGTTGTGTTTTATTCCTAATATAGGGCTGAATTATTTCCAACATTTTAGAAGCCGCTTGTAGGCCATTCTCCACAAATGTCTGAATTTGTTGAAGCATATGCAGAGTCTAATTTTTCTCTTGTTTTGGTTGCATGATTTCCTCAGTTGGGTCGAGCTTCCATGAGGGTAAAGGGGGGTCGAAGTGTCTTATGTTGGTTACTGGAGGAGACATTATTTTTTTTGGATCATTTGCTAGCTGTAAAACATGTTACGTGGTTGGTGACAGTTCAGAGTTGGCCATGGCTGTCATTTATGCTGAACATACTCCTAGATTCATCCCTCCCTATGTACACAGATCTCTAGAGGGCGATCATTAAGGAATTACGAGTGTTGAACGAATTTTTCTAGGTGAGAAATACAGACCAACAACATTTTTCAGGGGCAGACTCAAGCCAAAATTTGAAGTCATTCCTACATTCGGAGAAGAACGAGCTCCCCTCATTGATGTTGTTCGAATCCTCTCAAAAACGGTTGTGCGTAAGAGAGGAAACCATGATGAGATCTGAAGTTTGAGCTGGCACGATTTCTCCTACATTTATGTTGAGTGACATTCGTTGCGGTCATGACGCTATGTATTGAGCCAATCGAAGTGTTGGGCATGAAAGTTGAGCATCCTTGTTGGTCAAAAAAAAATCAAGTTCAAGTTGGTTTGAGTGGGAAATCAGTGCATCCCACCTTGTTGGTCCTATGCAGTGTTAATTTATGCAACTAGCGTCAAATTCCACCTTGGACAGCTCAGTTGACAGAGATGATGATTGCATTGAATTCCTCTTTTCAAGAGGACCAAAATCGACCTAAAGATCCCGTCACTTGGACAAGCAGAAGTTGGATTTTGAATTTATGAACCCTCTCATGTACATTGGATTAAGTCGGCCCTATACACATGTACAATTGGTCATGTTGGCCTTGACTCCAAGTGGACCCTCGTGGAAGCCTATAAATGGAAGAGACCTCATTTGAACACAATCATTAAGCAATCTCTTCTCCTCTTCTATTGTTTTGGTTAGCACAGGTCTGAGGTTCGTGCAGGGGTCCAAAATTATAGGTACGAGGCTCGCACATGTCTAGGGTTTTTTTTTTCTTACGCACGCACCTCATTGGGCATTCTCAACCACAGTCGCTCGCACATAGTGTCTTAGAGTGCGACTGGGAAGTCAAATTCGCATGAACCGTGGCTTGAACAGAGCAACTGGGGTTTTGAGGTAGATCTAGAAGGTTTCGTCCACAGTTGCTCGCTTGTAGTTCCTCATAGAGTGACTGGGAGGTAAGGTCGCTCGCACATCCGCCTGAAGGGCGTGACTGGGGTCTAAGACAAGTTTGGGTGAATTCTTCCTCAGCCGCATGCTTTCAGTTCTTCAGGGAGCGACCAAAACAGTCATAGTCGCTCGCAAACAGTATCTCAAGGAGCGACCACGAATTTATAATCGCATGCAGAATATCTTGATGAGTGCGACTGGGGTTCTGAGCTAGGGTTTGACAGTTGACCGTAGTTGACTACAGTTTTCTGATGCCTTGAAGATTTCTCTTTATTGTATAGTGTTTCTGAAAATCAGTTTCTGATTTGTATTGGGTATATCTCTACTAAAAGATTATGTATTGGGCTCATTGTACTCTTTGTTGAAACATTTTATGACAATCTAATAAGAAAATTTAAAATGGTTTTCCCCCTTGTGGGTTTTTTCCCTGGTCTTTGACTAATTTGGTGTCTCTTGCAGTTATGTTATTGTCTCCTTTGGCATTGCATATATTTTTCTGTCTACAGTTACTATTTATGATTGGAAACATTTCTTATAATTGGATCCATTGCTTAATGAAGAATTGAATTGGGCTGAAGTCATTGAAACAACATAGAAGAACCTGAAAATTAACATGGTATCAAACCTAAGGTGAAGAACAAGCACAAAAGGAGACAAGCATTGAATCCATCTTCTCTGGAAAGATGAAGGAGCTTATCTAGTCAAAGTTAAGATGTCTTCCCCTACCTTCAAGGAGCATGAAAACTTGGGACTCATCAAACTTTGCTCCATGGAAAGTCAGGTTGGAGATCATAGCTAACAACAATGATGTGTTTGAATACTTTCAAGGAAGGATGCCCGAGCCTCCAGAAAATACTTCCCCTTTCCTCAAAAACTAGGTACAAGAAAGGTGAGTCCAAAGCAAATCAAATTATAGCTAATGGTTTAAAAGATAATTTACTTGCATATGTTGGGAATTTAAGGAAGTCTAAAGACGCGTATGATAAGATAGTCGATATGTATGAAATCAACAATTTGAATGAGATCATCACTTTGAAAGATCAACTCAAAGACATCAAGATGAACAAAGGAGAAGTTGTACATCCTATATCATGAGGATATCTCGTCTTACAGATCAATTGCAAATAGTTGGGGAAAATGTGTCAGGCAGAGAACTAGTGATTGTGACTCTTAGACGTCTCCCTCCTATTTGGGAAACCTTCATTACTACGATAAGCAACAGCAATGCCCTTCCATCATTTAATGAGATTGTTGGAAATCTCACTCAAGACGAATCACGGATGGTGTCAAGAGGCAGAATTCAAAAGCATGAAGAGGGAGAGCCCACTGCATATATCACTCATGACAAAAAGAAGAAGAAAGGGAAAGGAGGTCCATCAAGAAAGCCTCCTCTTCAAAATACAAAAAGAATGAATGATAGAACCTCATCTCATATTGAATGTTATAATTGTCACAAGAAGGGTCTTTATGCACGAGATTGTCCCGAGAAGAGAAAAGGACCACATTACAACACTAGAAGCAACAACAAATACAATAATAAAAGAAGAAAAGACGATCGAAGAAATAACCGCGACAAGAGATATGAAAGGGGTAGAAGAGAAACCTCAAGAGACCGTGAAGAAGATCATCCTCCTCAAAAGAAGTTAAGATTTCCTAGGTATGAAAGTAATGTTGTAAATAAATCTGAATACATTCTTATTTCTACCCTTACTAGTTCTTCTCCTCTAGATTCGTGGGATAGTTGGTTGGTTGATAATCGGACTACTCATCATTTCTCTGGATATAAGGAAGTCCTCTCTAATCTAGTAGAGAGGGAGACTAAGCTAAAGATTATTCTTGGAGACAACTACACTCATCCCGTGAAAGGTTTTGAGTCTGTCAAATTTCATTTGAATTCTGGGGAATCAATGTTGCATGATGTTGTGTATGTGCCAAGATTAATGAAGAATTTGGTATCTATATCCGCATTGGAAGATAAAGGGATGAGGGTTTCCTTCATCGAGGGAGAAGTTCTGACTTGGTCTGTTAGTTCACCTATGATAGATGCATTCACATTAGGATCAAGATTTGTAGAGTCACTAGACGGCCACTTATAGCATTGGTTCATAATACCAATCATCTGAGTGAGTTGTGGCACAGCAGATTGGTTCATCCACATTATGATTCTCTTCCAAAATTGAAGAAATTGGTCTCAAGTATTCCCAATGTTCAAGCCCATCATGATGGAATATATCCAATATGTGCAACTGGAAAGAAAACAAGGGGACAATTCCCCTCTAGTGAGAACAAGACAAATGAGTTCATATAATTTTGCAAGAAAGAAGGGATCAAGAAGGAAACAAGTGTGTGATATACACCAGAACAAAATTGATTAGCAGAAAGAAAGAATAGGTCTATATTAGAAGTTGCATGTTCCATGCTCCATGATCAAAAGGTGACAAAGTTCCTTTGGGGAGAAGCTACAGACGTTGTTGTATATGTTCAAAACAAGGTGTCTCATCAAGCATTAGAAAACAAGATCCCCACAGAAATGTTCACAGGTGTCATGCCCGACATTACCCATCTTCATATATTTGGATGCCCCGCATATTTCCATGTGTTGAACGACAAAAGGAACAAGTTGGAAGCTACAGGAAGAAAAGGAAAGTTTGTTGGTTATTGTGAAAATTCTAAAACATATAGAATATATATTCTTGGTCAAAGGAAGGTTGAAATTAGTAGAGATGTAACATTCGATAAAGATGTTTCTCTTGAAAAAGCAAGAGACCTTCCTTTGCCTCCTCCTCCCAAGAAGAAGAATGATGACAGGGATATTCTAGATGGTCCTTCTATGCACAAGTCCGAGACTAATATTGTTGATGATCCCATGGAGCCTACGGATCCCTTAGATCCTCCTCCAAGTGATCCTCCTACTAGGAAGAGACCACTTCGGCTCCAAGATGTTGAAAGAGATGTTCTCGTTCGCAGATCATTTAGAGAAAGGAAGCATCCATGCAGGTATCAGGGATATGTTGCAACCATGAGCACTATGATTCAAGTCGAGCCTTCCACATTCGAAGAAGTTGCAAAAGATCAAGTTTGGAAAGATGTTATGGCCGAGGAATATGAATCGATTATGAAGAATGATGTACAGGATGTTGTGTCGAGACCAAAGGAGAAATATGTGGTGACTTCAAAGTGGCTATTCAAGATCAAGCATGGAGTTTATGGTATCATTGAGAAATATAAGGCAAGGTTTGTGGCTCAAGGATTCTCACAGAAAGAGGGAGAAGACTATGATGATATATTTGTACTTGTGGCTCGATACACAATCATTCGTTCAATAGTAGCCCTTTTCGTAATTCAGGGATGGACACATCATCAAATGGACGTAAAGACTACATTCCTCCATGGCATATTACAGGAAGAAGGGTATGTTAAAAAACCACAGGGATTTGATGTAGAAGATCGAAGAACACATGTTTGCAGGTTGAAGAAAGCATTGTATGGCTTGAAGCAAGCCCCCAAAGCTTGGTACGCCCACATAGATATTTATTTGATGAAAGTGGGATTCACAAGAAGCAATTTTGATCCCAATCTCTACTTCAAGGTAGTCCAAGGTATGTCGTTGAATTTGGTTTTGTATGTTGACGATCTATTTTTAACAAGTAGCGATCCTCTGATGATCGAGTGTAAGAGGGAGCTAGCCTCTGAATTTGAGATGAAGAGCCTTGGATTTATGCACTACCTTCTAGGCCTTAAGGTGTGGCAAAGGCCTGGCAGGATTTTCCTTTCACAAGGAAAATATGTTGTGAAGCCACTAGAAAGATTTGGAATGAAAAAATGCAAATCCATGACTACACCTATGGAAATCAACTTCAAGAAGTTATGTAGAGAAGTTGTAGGACCCGATTTGGCAAATCCATCTGAGTATAGACAATTGATTGGGGCTCTGATGTTCCTTGTGAACACCCATCCAGACATACGTTATGGAGTGAACACGTTGAGTCAATTCATGACCGCGCCCCTCCATGCACATTGGATTGTTGCCAAACATATATCGAGATATTTGCATGGGACGATCACACTTGGTCTGAGGTATTTTGTCGGAGATATTTGACTTCATGGATACACCGATGTTGACTGGGCAGGAAATGTTATCGACAGGAAGAGTACACTTGGATGTTGTTTTAGTCTTAGATCTGCCATGATATCCTGGATGACCAAGAGACAGAAGTCTATAGCATTGAGCACTGTCGAAGCAGAGTATATTGTCACTAGCATGGCTAGCGGCGAAGCAGTTTGGTTGAGGAAGCTCTTTGGAGAACTATTTGAGCTGGTCCTAGACACTACAATGATATATTGTGACAACAAAAGTGGGATTTGTCTGGAAAAGAATCTTGTATTTCATGACAAGTCCAAGCACATAGAGATTCAATATCACTTCATTCGAGATATGGTGCATAGAGGAGCAGTTAGACTCCATCACATATCGACAGATGAACAAATTGCAGATATTCTCACCAAAGCTTTACAGAAAGGAAAAATCTTGGTCTTCGAAGAGCATCTTGGACTGATGGATGTGACCCCTCATGATAAGGGGCAACGCTGATCAAGGACACTGAGCCAGCTCTTCCCCCCTGTTCAGCACCCAAGGTGAGGAATTGAGTTAGAGAGATCCTGGGGTTGAGGGATCTCTAGACAATAAGGTATCATCCCTATCTATTACCCACAGGGTTGAGATGTTGCTCCCCTATCAACATAGGGTTGGAGATGTTGCTCCCCTATCTGGTCTATGCAGAGTACACCCTAGTTGCCATCATACCCACAAGTCAAGCTTGTCGGGAATTCCACTCCACATTTGGCCAACGGGTTGGGAGTGTACTTGGGGTGTACAACCCAAGTCGATTATGATGCAGGTATTCTACCTCATGACTCTTGAGGGTCATTTATGGGAAGATCAGTAGGCAATAGGATTGGATTGATATTTTCTCCCCTTCATGGTTTCGAGTTGAGAATGAGCTCCCCGATGTGATATCAGGGTTGAGGTATGCTCCCATGTAAGTTTGGATATCCTATTGCTCGATTTGGGGTTGAAATATGTGGCTGCCCCATGAGATAGAGGGTGGAAGCTAATGTTCACCGATTCTTCTTCGTTTAGATTCGAGACTGTTTCTGAAAATAAAGTTGAGCAGAGATTGTCAAGGCATTATGACAACATGACAGGATGATGTGATGATCAACAGATAGATATTGGGAGGTGGAATTCTTCCTAGTTGAGCGGGAGTATTAATTTTTGCAACTAGGGTAAAATTCCACCTTGGACAGCGCAGATGACAAAGATGATGATTGCATTGAATTCCTCTTTTCGAGAGGACCAAAATTGACCTAAAGATCACCTCATTTGGACAAGCAGAAGTTGGATTTTGAGTTTATGAACCCTCTCATGTACATTGGATTAGGTCGCCCTATACACATGTACAATTGGTCAGGTCGGCCTTGACTCCAAGTGGACCCAAATGGAAGCCTATAAATAGAAGAGACTTCAAGCTCATTTGAACATTCATCAAGCAATCTCTTCTCATCCTCTATTGTTTTGGTTCGCACAGGTCTGAAGTTTGCACAAGGGTCCGAAATTACAGGTCTGAGGCTTGCACGTGTTTAGGGTTTCTATTTTCCGGTCGCACGTACATCACTGGGCATTTTCCACCATAGTTGCTCTCACATGGTGTCTCAAAGTGCGACTGGGAAGCCAAAGTCTCACGCATTGTAGACTAAAGAGAGTGATTGGAGTTTTGAGGTAGATATGGAAGGTTTCGTCTCCAGATGTTCCCTTGTACTTCCTTAGTGAGTGATTGGGAGGTAAAGTAGCTCGCACATCCGCTTGAAGGGTGTGACTGGGGTCTAAGACAATTTTGGGTGAATTATTCCTCAGTCGTGCAATTTTAGTTCTTCAGGAAGCGACCACAACAGTCATAGTCACTCACATACATTATCTCGGGGATCAACCAGGAAGTTACAGTCGCACGCAGAATATCTTGATGAGTGCGACCAGGGTTCTGAGCTAGGGTTTGATTATTGACCGCAGTTGACTACAATTGTCCGATGGTTGGAAGGTTTCTCTTTGATGTACAGTATTTCTGAAAATCAGTTTCTGAATTGTATTGGGTATATTTTTGCTGAAAGATTATGTATTTGGCTCATTGTACTCTGTGTTGAAACATTTTATGAAAATCTAATACGAAGATTTGAAAGGGTTTTCCCCCTTGTGGGATGTTTCCCTGGTCTTTGACCAATTTGGTGTCTCTTGTGATTATGTTAGTGTCTCCTTTGTCATTGCATATATTGTTCTATCTTCAGTTACTATTTATGATTGGAAACATTGCTTATAATTGGATGCACTACTTAATGAAGAATTGAATCGGGTTGAAGAAATTGAAACAACATAGAACCACCTGAAAAATTAACATGCAGGAGTTGTTGGTACATTTCCTTCATGTTTGGGTCATATTGATGATGGGAAAGCACTACTAGATATAACTGATTAGAAGATTGATATCTATATATATGTCTGGTTTCCTTGAGGAGAGCGAACAAAACGAAGGTTATCTTTCTGGAGCGAAATAATCAGGTTTTTCTAATCTATTTAAATTCCAGTCCATTTGAATAGTGAATGTAAGGAGATTGTTCTAGTTTGCTTTAGTTATGATAAATTTCTGAGTAATTAAATATATGAGTTGCATGCTTTGAAGACATTACTTTCGGCGCGTACTACTCAGTGTGCATTGAGCCTGTGAAAAAAATGCCTACAACAATGTATACATGAAATGTTTGACAGAATACCACACTCGCATTAAACTCAAAAAAAAGCAACATCATCATCACAAATGTTCTTGTCCTCATTTGGGCTAAAACCATGGAGAAACTCAGAAATCTCCAAAATGAATTGGGGAAATTAAATAATGACCCTTGGAACCATAATGCAACATTACCCACACAGAACAACATACCATTCTCAAAAGGGATCCACACCCTTATCCAGCAAGAACCGCGAGAAGATTTACATAAGGGGTGGGAATTAGGACAAGATCTTTTCACTTGGGACAAATTGAAACACATGAGGATCACAGTGAAAATCATTTTCAAACTAGATGAAGTGGATGCACTCCTTTCCGAAGTGAGCAAGTTAGAGTGGAAGAAGTTGATGTGGGCTTTGAAACCCGCCATGCTAGCTTTAATACAGCCCAAGATTTTGGAGAACCCTTGTGAAGGGGTCACACCTCCAGTTGCCTTTTGTCTTAGTAGCATCATGATGTTGACCACCCCTATAGCTCCTTACAGTGATGATGTTATGAAGAGAGTCTTCAAGTTGATAGTAGAAACCTTACAAGACCTGGATAACTTCGTGGGTCCTACATTTGGGAAGAAGCTTCAGGTTTTGAAAATTATGGCCATGGCTAGGACTTATGAAGTCATGTTTGATCTTGAGTGTGATGACTTGAAACTGCAAATGTTCCAATTCTTTTTCGGCATTAGGAAACATCATCCTGACACGGTCACAACACATATACAGTCTATTTTATCTTTATGTATGGAAGGTCGCGATGCCATTTGCAGGGAGTTGAGGACTAGATTGTTGTCCATTTGGAGGAGAGAACAATTGGTCTCACCTGTTGCTTATAAACTAGCCGAAAGGTTGGTTGAGCAGAACATTGGGTTGTTAAGAAGACAGTTGACCAAGGAGGAGATGCTCAGGTTTATGGGATCATGCGACAAGAATGAGTTGAGGAGGAAGGATCTTTGCTTCATCTTCACGGAACCTTGGGGGCCTGACCACTCATGCTTGAGTGACATTGAGGATGTGACAGGGGTAGAGCAGGAGGATATCCCTTCTAATGAGGATTCTAGTTTTACGGTTGAGTCCATGAGTTCATATGAGGATACCCCTAGGGAGCATGAGTGGTCAGGTGGGAATGTTGGCAGTTGCCAAGGTATGCATTCATGTGAGATGAAGTACAATGAGCAGCATATTCTCTGAGGAACAGACTTGCCAGGTGAGCGTTTGATGATTCAGCATGGAGAGCACATAGAGGAGCAGGATTCAACTGACGGGGACAATATGCACGGTGTGGCGACCCGGTGGGGGGTTCATGAGGAGCAAGAGTCAACTGAGGGGGACAATATGCACGGTGTGGAGAGCCAGTTGGGGGTTCATGTTGAGCCCATGATAGAGGAGGATGAGCAACCATCTCTTGGACTAGCCATGATGAGGAGCAAACAAATGCACAGATAGCCAGCATGGTTGTAGTTCTTGCAGACACTTGTCGTCAGGAGGTGTTAAATTCTTATAAGTTAGTTTTCCATGGGGTTAGTTTTCCATGGGGTTGGTAGACTAGAGGAGCATGGATTTTTCGGTCAGATGAGGGTGGTGCATCCATGTTTGGCCCAACCCACTGATGAGGTGCAAATAGGTGCACACGCAGCTGGAAAATTTGTAGTACTTTTAGGGAGTAGCCCTCTCCATGAGTACATAGACAGGGAGTGCAGTACAGTCTGGCCACTTGTACCCATCACAGGGAGAGCAAGAGTTTTCTCGATGGATATCGTTAACTGACCAAGCAAGGTTGCGTGACTAGTGCACGGTGCAGCATAGGGGACTTATCACATATAAAGGTGCCTATGCATCTAATCCTTCCCACAGTATGGATTGGCAAGAGATCATGGGTTGGCATCCCTTTTATGGGGTATCATCCTTAGTCTGGGGCATAGTACAGCAGGAGCCCTTAGATGAGAGGATTACTACATGTGTCAGTGGGTAGTGGGATGTGGACCGAAAATTCATAATTATTTCAATAGCACTAGCCCAGCATCAGCAGATTGGGGTTGACCTCGGCCTATGCCAGAGGTTGGATTGGAGAGAGGTGATGAGTTGGTATTCACTTAATGGAGCAACAGTTATAGCCGAAGAAAAAGCACAGTCTAAGCCATGGGACTTGAGCGATGATTGGCCATGGTGGCATTGGGATCCAGGTGGGTCTACTGGTAGCAAGTTGAGGCAGAGATGGGCATGGGATGGTCAAATCATGGGAGCAGGTTTATGTCATCATGAGTTCAAAGGGAGTTTTGAGGAGTTTTATGGGGTCTTATGGCATTTGCTTGGCATATTCCATTAGTTGCACAGTTTTCCTTTCGTTCTATTGCATTCAGAAAACTTTCTAAAAACTACATTATTATGGGGCCTAACTTAATTAAGTATGCCTGAGGCGGCATTCTGGGAGGATTAATTGATGGAACGCCTCAGTGTAATAGCTTGTTGGAACCAGAACGAGAAGATCTACAGGATGGGATGTTGAGAAGTGGATTCCAGTGGTCAGAGAGAGTATGGTGGCGAATTTACCATTTTCCCACATTAAAAAGAATATTTAAATTGAAATAAAAAGAGGGAAAAGTGCTCCCGGATTAAAATAATAATAATAGGGGGTTCTAGAGGAGTCCATGAGATTTATAAAAGGAGGAGGAGCAAGCTAATAGGGGACATCTTGGATTTGTGATTTCTTCTTGTGGAGAGGTTTGAGAACTCGGTTCTCTACTTCAGCAGTAGCCCCAAGATGGAAACCCTCGAGTGATCTTGGTGTAGATGCAGAAGTGTCCTCAGACACATACCTTTATTAATCATGAAAAAATATTACATATCAAATTGCAGGAGTTTACAAACATAAACTCACACTCTCACATTACACTCACATTACACAATGAAATTAGGGAACAATCCTATTTATAAGCTCTATGTTCTAACTTAATCTAGTTATAGATCACTTGGAAAATCAACAAGTGTCCATTTACAATAAATGACCTTCTAACCATCCCACTAACTTTATTCCTATTTTAGAGCCTAGGAAACGACTCAATTCTAGAGTCCTATTTTTTCTAACAAAATACAAGTTCTAAGTATCTCTAATATTTATTAAATATTCAAATTTAATAAATATATTTATCCTAACTTTCAATTTATGTATTTTTGGATTTATAATTGCCTTTATAAAAGAGGTTAACATTCCCCCCTTCAAGGATAAATCCAAAAGAAGAACGAGGAACCATCTTCCAAGTTCTCAAGTTGATGTTGAAAAAAAAAATCTTCAATCTTAAGAGACCATGAGTCAGCTGTATGTCTGATTCATGTCTGAATGTTTCTTGACAACTCCAATACGTGCCAAGTTGCAAAAGGATCCATCTATCCTTTGCATGAAATCATCATCAAAGCCCACTGGCTGATGATCTCAAAAACAACTCACTATTGGTTTTGTTGTGCTGAAAACTGTTCACTGCTTCTTTGTTGTCGACTCCCCACTGGCAAGTTTGTTGATGCCCACTGGCAAATTTGTTGGTTTTGTCGAAACTTTCAGTCTGACAACCATTGTCAATCTCATTGACATTTTCCCCCCTTTGTCAGCTGAAAGGAGAGACACTTCGCTTGGAAAGTAGTCCTGAACTCCCCCCCTTCAAGTGTAGGAGTTTTACACTGTTGTACTCCCCCATTCAACTGCATGAGAGTACCATCATCTTTTCATTGTTGGCTGCATAATGTGTGATTGTATGCGGTTGTAGAATTGAAGCAATCTTTTAACTGTGGATGACCATTCCCAAGGGTCGATCCATTCATAATGCATCTTTAATCTGGCTGATTTGTGTGGATTGCGACATTTTTCTGAGGAATGATTGCACTTGCCACAATGATGACAAGAATGGAGATCAAAACACTGATCTTCCATATGACCAGTTCTCTGACTATGAGAACATTTCGGTTTGACTTCAAATTCAGGTTGTGTGGAATTCTGTTTTTCTGCAACTTTGGGTTGTGTGCATTGTTGGTTGTCTGCAGCTGTCTCTGAATGTGTTGAGGGGATCTGGTCAAGAAATCCTGCACTGACGAACTGAATGGGCTTGGAATAATCGGGAATATGTAAGTTGGCATCATCTTGGACATATCCTAAGCCTCGTCGATTCTTGTTATTGTGAATTTCTTCCCATGGCTTGATGATGGGCTTGGAAGAAATTGGAACTGGAACAACTTCGACACTTGAAGTTGTTGGAATGAATGATTTATCAGTTGGATGGTTCAAAGACTTGAAAGTATCACTCTTTTCTTGCAATTCAATCCTTTGAAGTTGTGACTCGAGCTGAAGAAACTCAATAGTTTCATGTGTTTGTTGTAAATGCTGTGAAATATCAGCAAGAGTTTCTTTGCTGACTTGCACCATGTCTTCATCATTGAAGATGATCAAACTATGAAGAATGTTTAACAAATGAATATGTTGCACCATTTGAACTTGCGCACTTGAAAACAGGCTCTCTTGTTGTAGATGTGATGCAGGGGCATTAGACACTAGCCAGCAATGTAGGAGTTTTGTCCACATGTTGTGGCTAGGAGGGTTCAAAATCATCGAATTGTAACAGCTAGGTGTCAACACCTCAGCTGACTATTTCATTTAGACTAGTTAGAGTCCATAGAAGTCGAATAGGTTTGGATTCGATCTATCTGTCTTGTTTCAGTTATTTGAATAATTGTAATTAGGCTTTTGATTTACTAACCGGTCCTCGCAGAGGAACCGAACAGACAAATGTTTATGTATATAAATGTAATCCCTCGGATGTATTGAAGAGGAGGAGGAAGAGAGAAGAGTTTCAGTAATAAAGTCTCTGTGTTAACAATTGTTTCCAGTTAAATAATTTATGTGCTCGTTGGCCATTGTATTTTCTCGAACCGTTAATTGTGAAGAAATTGTTTAATTGTGAGACGATTGTACACTGGTTCCGTGTGGAATCGTTGAATGTGGTGGTTGTATAAGTCCGCATTTCTCTGTCTATTTCCCTGTAATTGTTTGGATAAACCCTGTGAAGAAATCCAACGTGTAGGCGAGGTCTGTTTTATGATTATGGAAACCCCGATATATAAAGAGATAAACCGGGACAGAACCCTGAGTTAGAAAACGGAGAGTATACGAAGGATCACGCAAACCCGGATGAACCTTGGTTAGTCACTGTTCAAAAACCACGAGTGGATTTACAAAGGCGGATTGCCCATATCGCACCGCTTTTGGTGAATGAGCGGTATTTTCCTATTGAGGAGCAATTCCACAGATCTATCGACACGTGGCGAGGTAGACCCACGGAAAACCACCGTTGTTGCGCGCCATTGCGCGTTAAAGTTCATATCAGGACGTCGAGCGATATGCGTACATGCCGTTGATTTGGGAAGGGGCCATCGGACGATGATCGCTTGCTATAGATGCGCGGAGGATAACGAGGTACGGTGTGTACGTTTGATTGACCATCGATATATATGTGGGCCCAGAATATATTAAAGTCATTTGTTTAAAAAGAAAGCGTCGGGTATTAATACGAAGCCTTGAAAGGTTAAACATTTATTATAAGGTTTGGCGATGAAATAAAAGCTCGGGAGATATTTTAATTTACAAAGTTTGTTGATTATGTTTATTTATCAAATTCTTCGAATTTGATAAATAAAACTCAAAGAAGTTGGGAAGACCACGTGGCGAAGAATTAAGTTAATTACGGGGGGAAACATTGACAAGGCGAGTGTAGCAAACCAGCTCTCCTTAGGGGTCCAATTTCAGTTTTGTTGCGTCGAGATGTCGTACTTTGAATTGTTTCACTTGAATGTCAGGGTCGCTTGAATGTGGCTTAAATGGCACGCTCGCTTGATTTGTTGCTGATTGCACTTGCTTGGAACACTTGCTAGAATTGTAGAATGTTCTCGCTTAAACTCTGGAATTCACGCTCGCTTGATGACGATCGCGTTTGTTTAAGCACTCACTTGACTGACTTGATGACTTCACGCTCACTTGAATGAATAGCCACGCTCGCTTGATGTCGATCTCAACTTGCTTGATTGTTTGAACTTGTTTGGTTGCTTTGTTGGTTGCTGCAATAAACTTCACTCTGGCTTGCTTGATGGTTTGATCTTTGTACTGTCTTGACGCAAATTGCTTGAAATCACGCTCACTTGGAGATGTAAACTTGTTTCTTGTTTGAAAAAACTCATGCACTCAATTGATTTTGTGTAAAGGAAGGGTGTCGAACACTGTCGACAATGCACCCAAAAAAGCTTACAATGATTCACTTTAAAACAATGAATTCACTTGTTCTTTTAAAAATTCATTAACAATGAATTTTTAATGATTCACTTAAAACAATGAATTTGATTACAAGTTCTGAAATGGATTTGCAAAAACACTGATGTAGAATTTATTTGAGTGTCCAGGTACGTGAACTTGATGAAATGAATTGGCTTGTTGATGTAAAACGCTGATGTAGACAATCTTCAATTATATGTTGTAGTTGTGTAGATGCATGTGTTGAGCTTTATTTTCCTTCCTTGCAACTTTTTTGGTACATGTGTTGTGCTTCCTTGTATTGAATTTTATATATGCGATATTAAATTAAATTATTGATGTGTCACAACTAGACAAAAAGCAACAACATGAAGCCATAAAAAACATGCGCCATCAAACATACATGGTGTATCTAAGATCTCCTTATTCAATTTCGGGCAGATCTAGGACACATCAACACCAAAAAATAATGTCTTTATTGAGTATTGAGATCATCAACCTTTCATCTTTTACAACATTGCCACTGAAGCTTTCTCAAACAATGAGAATCTGACGCTCGCAAATTTTGAAAACAAATGTCTTCAAAAATCGTGTGCAGTGATCGCTCACACCTTATTTCTCCAAATTACAACTTTTTACTCCACTTAAAAAAACACACTTATCTCTCTAAAAATTTCAAAACATGACCCTTGTTACTCCAAGATAATACAAAATATTCTTATCACTCCAAAAAAAAAAATTCCATTTCACTACTCTCTAATTTCAAATTATCACTCCACTAACAAATCACTTTAAAGAGTCTTTTAATTTTAATCCCTTTTTAAACCCCCATTAAAAAAAAGTGCCTTTTAATGAAATGAAAAAACTGAATTTTACGTTCACTTTAAAAAGTGAATGAATATACCTTCTTCCTTTAAATATTTTTAAGCACATTTTTTTTTTAAATCTCACTATGCACACTATTTAAGAAGTTTTGTCTTCTTGTTTATTTATTTTACAATATGCATTCAAATCTTGGTACGTACCATTTCTTTCTTTTTTTTAAAAGCTTCTTCCTCACGTCCAACACCAAAGTCCTCGGGCTATGAACTTTCGGTTGAATTTTTAATTGACTCCAGACTTTATGCAGATCGTTACGCAATCTGCAACCTCGTGGAAATATCCCTTATTCAATAGTTCAAGCAACTTAAAAATTGAAAATCAACAAGCTTCCACAAACGACATTGCAGGAAGATGAGACGGATCTTGAAGCTTACTGCGCTTCTGCACCAACAACGCCTCCGCTGGTAATTCAAGGCTTACGACCAAGCCAACGCAACTTTGCAGATCCTCCCTACACAGCAGATTCACGCTGGATTCTTGAGTAATCTCTATCAACATGCAGCCCTTCAACACGTCGATTCTATTCTTCGACCTCTGCAGCAAATGGAAACACTCTTCACCCAAGCAGGCTCAAATCTTCAATCTCCAAAACTGGCTTCACTTTGCTGATTTTGAAGAAGAGCGTTCCCCTTCAATAGATGTGGATACTTCGTTGTTGTTAAAGACACTTGACTTCCCACCACTGACATGGGTTGTCCAGGGATTTGATATTGATCTTCAGCCTTCAGAAGCACCTATGCATTATCTTCAACGATATATAGATGCACAAGAACATGCTGGAGACCGAACATGGGAGACCTTATTTTCACATGGAGTTTCTTGTTATACTCAGAGTTTGATGCGTAGGTATTCGATGGTCAACGATACAGCATTCCTGAGAGAATATTCAACCACTGCAAATATAAATTTATCTCATTGGGATCCTCTCGGAGTAGCGGGTATGATTCTGAAGCCTAATAGATCAATTGGGCAACGTTAAATTTATCTCGTTATTTTCTGATGGATCTGATGTAAAGATGCATGCACCGCGATGGTTCTTAAATAATTTTGAGCCACAAAACCAATGCAAATTCAGCGATGGCAAAGAAAAGGTTAAACTTTACCAGTGTTGTTGCATAACATTTTATTGACAGTGAGAGCCTCTAGTCTTCTTCTCCATGTCCACTTGCCTTCTCCACAGAACAGATCCTCTTGATTGAAACTGACATTTCAGATTTAAGTTTCTAAAGAAATTTTTGGGCCCATAGTTAACAAAAAATTGGCACTTGTTTTCTAATGTCGTACTCTCAGAGATATCAATCCTGATTTCCGTACATTGAAGATATTCCATCCATTAATATTTCTCTTACGTCCTCCAGGTTTAAATTAATAAACCACTATTTTCCCTCAGTCAGATAGCTGAACTATCTCTTAATTCAACTCGACTGAAGACCAAATTGAACTTGATAAAGCTTTGTAGCACATAAGTTAGAAAAATTCAGTGCGTACGATTATGAAAACAGGTTGAGAGTTGCGAGCATTCCTTTTCGAAAATAACAATGAGAAAACGAACTTACTTGGATTGTTTCTTGAAATAAGATGATTGAGAGCGCACTGCTTCAGTGATGACCCAGAGCGCACTGCTTAAAAACTGAGCATAAAAAGCTCTTATGCTCCACCTCAACAACACGCTGTGAAGCATGGAAAACTACCACGGAATCACACAGGCCCTAAGAACCAAAGTAGCTCTGATACCACATGTAGATGCAGAACTGTCTTCAGACACATACCTTTATTAATCATGAAAAAAGATTACATATCAAATTGCAGGAGTTTACAAACGTAAACTCACACTCTCACATTACACTCACATTACACAATGAAATTAGGAAACAATCCTATTTATAAGCTCTATGTTCTAACTTAATCTAGTTATGGATCACTTGGAAAATCAACAAGTGTCTATTTACAATAAATGACCTTCTAACCATCCCACTAACTTTATTCCTATTTTAGAGCCTAGGAAACGACTCAATTCTAGATTCCTATTTTTACTAACAAAATACAAGTTCTAAGTATCTTTAATATTTATTAAATATTCAAATTTAATAAATATATTTATCCTAACTTTCAATTTATGTATTTTTTGATTTATAATTGTCTTTATAAAAGAGGCTAACATTTGGTATCGGGGCTCAGAAACACTACAGAAAAAAACACACATAAAATCATACACAAAAATATAGGCGGAAAAGGCAGAAGCCTCATGGCTTCCTCATGTAATCTCACGTATTAAAAGAATTTAATTTACAATTTAAACAGATGAGAGAAGATAGTCCGTGCTATCTTAGACTCTTTTGGTTGAAATAATTTCTCACCAAAAACCCATCAAGATAGGAGTTCCTAAACAAACTCCAATATTTGAGGAACAACCCAACAACCCAAGAGTTAGGCACATATTCCTAACTAGGAATATTTAATTAATTAATTTATTATTTTGGATTCATTATTGTTATTTTAGAGAGGCTAACACTTGGTGAGAGTGGACGAAAACCCACCTCATGTCCTTGGTGGATTCAGCTAGAATTCGTAGGTGCAGTGATTGATTTCAGTTCAATTTTGGGAGGGTCGATTTCAGCATCAGAGCATATCAGTTTTCGAGACCAGATTGTCTATCTCAACTATTTCAGTTGTATCATCATGTACCCTCTTTCAGTTACTTATTATAATGAAAGTTGAAATTATTTTTTCTCATTGTGTTATTGAATTGCATGCACTCTACTTGTTATATTTTACATGGAAATCTTTTGTTAATTGAATAGTTATTTTATGGTGAAATTTTGGTTGAGCTAAATTTCTACAAAATCAATCAATTATCTTGTTTGGGATATTACATCTTGACCTGCGGAAATACCACCCAATGCTACACAAAAATCAACACTCCCTCTTAGCGAGGGAGGTATTCTTCTTGGATGCAACACATTTCCCCTTTAGCTGAAATTTCTCCTTCCTTATGAAAATTCCATGAGCTTGCCATGTTGATGCATGTTCATAGATAACTCCATCATGGAGTGGGCAATGTAACTCATATGCACATGAGTATCCAGGGCTTTTGCCCAAATTCCGTTATGGCTCCTTAGGCAACTGTATCAATCTCCTATGGCCAAAGTCCTTTATGACCTAGCCAAGTCCTTTTGGCTTCTCAAGAGAAAAGTTTCCTTTGGACCATTCACCTTTCTGGTCAAAGTCATTTATGACCTAGCCAAGTCCTAGCTTCAGAGGTGAATTACATCTATCTCCTCTAGTCAAAGTCCTTTATGACCTATCCAAGTCCTAGCATCCAAGTCCTTGCTTCTCTGGAGAAGATCTATCTAATCATATCATTTTCCTGTGTCATTCACCTTTGGTCAAAGTTTGTTATGACCCAGCCAAGCCCTTTTGGCTTCTCAAGTGAGTGTATCATATAATTTTCCCATCTAATTGCCTTGGGTTATTCACCTTTTGGTCAAAGTCCTTTATGACCTAGCCAAGTCCTTTTGGAAAGCAAGTCCTTCTGGATTCAAAGGTGAATGTATCTATCTCCCTTAGTCAAAATCCTTTATGACCCAGTCAAAGTCCTTTATGGCTTTAATGTTAAAGAACGTAACTAGCGTCAGTCTTCATAATTGTATTTGAGTCATGATGTAAGTATCAAAAGAAAGAAGAAAATTTATTTATAAAGGGAAATTATTTATTAGCTCGGGTTTCATGCTTATTGTAGGTCAAGCATCCATTGTAGGCTTCTAGGATTTGTACCTTGAGTAAATGTCTATGTCAAAGACCCTTCTTGGGCTCATCATGTAAAAGAAAGAAATTTATTCTATGTATTTTAGTCGGCCTCAAGCACATCATGTCAGCCTCATTAAGAGCTACAACTATTATAAATAAGAAGGCTACTCAATTCTTTTTTGATACATCGTATCATGCATTCGATCTGCAACTTTGACAGGCAAGAAAGAAGTATGAAGAAAGCCTTAAAGGAAAGGATTACTACAGCGAAGAAGATAAGTCTCTTGTTTAACAAAAAGGGAAGATAAAATTGTTGTATTGTTGTCATACATGTGAATAAATGATGAATATTGCAAGGACCGGAGGTGCGAGATGGAAAAATGGACCGAGAATTGCAGAAGAAGGAGAGGACAGAAATTCCTATCAACAAGGTTTTTTGAGATTTGACTTCACCATAAGAGGTTCACTTGATGGTTTGGAGTGAGGAAGGGTTGTTGTCTGGTTAAAGGGTCTTGGTTGTCTCAATCTAATTTGAATCTAGTAGTGGAAGAGTTTGACTGGGTGTTCCCCTTCATAAGGGTTTTTCCCTGGTTGAGTGCTTATATCTTGTGTTCTCTTATTGTATCTGAAATTTTGGCAATTGTCTTGAAGATGAAAATGTAATAACAAAGAAGAAGTAATAGCTAATCACAACAAATTGTCAAGTAAAAGAGAAATCGAATTAATAAGAACCCCTAACTATGCTTCCCTAGATTTCTCAACATTCAAGAGATGGTTTGCCCAATCCTGCAAACACCTCATCATTCCCTTACAATGAGGGAGACATTCAACATCACACTAATCTCATCTTTGAAGTATGTCCACAATCTGCTCATCTGTGGATATGTACTAGAGCTCTACTACTCCTTTCTGCATCATGTCACGGATGAAGTGACTCGACCATGTCCTTCTAGCTTCTGAAGCCACTGCTTCATGATTTAAGATATCGGTTGCAATGTACTCTTCCTTTGCTTGTATATTCTTGCAACATCACTTCACCTCCTGAGACATATCTCAAACCACATCTAATTGTACAACACAGGTACCACATGCTTTTGCCGCCATCCACTATACATGCCTCAACTCAACAATAAACTGGTTCAGGGTGCTCACTACAAAGCAGGTATCAGGCCTGGTGTTAACCAAGTACATCACAGATCCAATCAACTGCATGTACATCTGAATCTCCAATCCTTCATTTCAATCTTCTAGGCCAACTCCCTTTCACACTGAAGCAAGTCTTCTTGTGGTAGTCCTGGTTGTTCCCTTGTCACGCAAGCAAATCCACCTTCCATTGTTGCTCCCTCTATCATGTAACTGATTCCTTCTGTTGTAGTTGCTCCCTTTGTCATGCAAGTAAGTCCTTTTCCCATGGTCTCCTCAAGGCACACTACTCCTAGAGACTTTCTGTCTCTCAGCATTTTCACTATCTCAAGCCATGACATCCTCTCAAAAGGTTGCCCCTTACACTCTACGTGATTGCCTATTCCCTCTAAATTGGAAGCTCTTATGGTCATCTAGCATAATCCTCGATGTCCTAACATTCTATACAATCTTCCCGCTCAAACACCATTCATTCCTACAGAGTCTATGCTTGAGTCAAAAATATGACCATCTGGTAACTGGAGCAAAAATATCCTTGTACTCCCTTATTGGGAGAACCCTCTTGCCAGAAACTTTGCTTTGTTTTTCCCAACGCTACCATCTACTGCTAGAACCGTTTTCCTTGGCAGCCTTTATGATGTACCTGCAAACCTCATTTAAGAGGTCGTGAAAGAAACAATTCTAACCAAGAAAAAAATACCAAGACAAGAGTCTAACCAAGCAATAATAATCAAGGGAGAAAGATATGAAGTACTTATCTTTTAATTTAGAAAATGCTAAAGGTTGTAGGGAATTATTAACTCCCTCATGATCATGGCCTCCTTGCAGAAATTAATGAAGTCCATCTGCAATATCATCAAGTTTGGATTCCTTGTCTTCTTCTGAGGTGGATGTTCATCCTCGTCCTCAACATCAACTACTAATGCATGTTTTTTTCCTTTCTAGTATGATCTACTAGGGTTAGGGTTTCTACATCTTGCGGATTAGGTTGCATCCAACATTCCAAGTCTTGATCTAGGGTTTTATATCACAAACCCTAGGAGTTTCAACTCTTGTACCAAGTTGTCATTTTCCTTTAATGCCCACACAAAGATCAACTCCTTTTTATCACTATCAACTTGTTTCCCACTTAGCAAACTCCTTGATCAAAGTCTTAGGTTTGGGTTTATCCCTTTAGCCCACACACTCAAATGCTCTGAAAAACCTATGTCGTATAGCAATTCTACAATATAATGCAACAACTCTGAAGGAAATATCCCCACACAGGTTTGCACAAAACTTCGATCCAACACATCATGAAACAATCTCAGCAAAAGTGTATGGATCACACTCAATCCAACTCCCCTTAGCAGGCCTTATCTTGCCTTAGGTTAGGCCTTATCAATGACAACACCATTGATTTTGCTACTAGATAGCGTCCTAAAGCCTCAACATTGTCCTTTGAAGTTGCTCAACCATGCCTAAACACAGTCTATCAACGGTGTAATTGCAGCTTGATATGCACTTCCTATGCGACCTAAACAGGTCTTACATGTTCCTTTATCTCTACAGCTTAAACTCAACCCCCACACAAAACTTAGTCTGAGTAGATCTTTGACCTCAAAAATAACACTTGACAAACAAAAATCAAGTCTTCTTAACTTTGGAAATACTTCAGGCATGGCCTTAGATCAAGTCAAATTTGCTTCAGATGTAGCCTTAGACCATGCCCTTTAATAACCTAAGAAAACTCGATCTAGGATCAATTGAACAATGAGCCATAAACATGTATAAAAAGGCCAAAATACACTCAAAACAAAGTTCTCCTTGGCCTTTGCTTCTAATCTTCAACTTGCTCCAAAAGTGAAGTGTTAAAATTGGAAACTAGGGCCAAATTCCACTTTGGATAGCTCATCTAACGAAGATAATTATTGCATTGAATTCCTCTTTTCGAGAGGACAAAAATAGACCTAAAGATCACTAAATTTGGACAAGGAGCAATGTGTTTTTGAAACTACGCCCACACATGTGCAAATTGTCAAGGTCGGGCACACCATCATGTAGGCTCATGAAGCCCAAGAGACATGTATTTTGACCCACATCGCCTCATATAAATAAGAGTGACCTCCAACCTCATTTGGCATCTCATCAACTCAACATATATTCTCTATCCTCATTCCATTTCTTCATACATCACAATAATTACAGGGTTCTCTCACACGTCCAAAGGAAAAGGACAAAAATCACAGGGCCAAAAAATTTGTTGTTGTCTACAGCATTGACCAAGATTGACTTTGACTTTATGGGCGAAATTTTAGTTCAATCTTTTGGGCATATTTTTGTTTTTGCAGGCCACACTATTTGGCACAGAAATCGAGGATTTTTGGGCTAGTTTGCTAGCATTCACTGCAAGTTGGACCATAGCAAGAAGTGTAGACTTTGACCAAGTTTGACTGACTGTTTTGGGATTGTTTTGAGCTGACTTTGACCAGCAAGAGATGCCAAGTACCTCTCTCCTTTGACCAAACTATTTTGGAGAAGTTTGACCAAACTTTGATTGTTGCTGACTTTTTGGTTAGGGTTGATTTGACTGTTATTGACTAAGAGCAGAATTGCATATTTGAAAAAGGTTGTTTTGGAAAGTGATTTGGCAAGTCAATTTTGACTTTGAATTTGTATTATTGTACTCTCTTTGCTGAACATTTGATATTTATAATAAGAAATGATCAAAGGTTTTCCCCATCTTAGGGTTTTTTTGTAATATTCCTAAGAGAAAATTAACAGTGATAAAAGAAACAATAACAACACATGCAATGCAAAATTTCACACATAATTAAACACCCAGAATTTCTCCAAAAACTACACCAAGCTGCACCATTTTATTATAAATCAAGGAGAGTACAATATAAGCATGGAGAAGATGCACTTGGGCTTGCAAAAGCAAACTAGACAAGTCCTGGGTCAAGAAAACAAGTGCCCAAATGCTGGAAGTGTCTCCTCCTCAATGCTCTTTGAGGGCCCTAGAAAACTATAATGTTGGCTGGGAAGAATTAGTTGTTTGGCCCTCCTCAACTGCTCAGAAAATTCTGAGAAATTAACCTTGGCCTCCCCTCAAATAACCCACCAAAACCCAGAAAGGGTTGGGCCTCGTTCTAAACTCTGAAATTACCCCCAATTTCCACGTGCTCCTCGACTCGCTGGTTAATTCGACCCAAATCCTCCAAAATGATAGCAAAGGCTGGAAAAACTCCCCTCTGGATGCGTCCATAAGTCTCGGCTCAGTTCAGCCCTCGAGTACCTATCCTCCCAGCACCCACATGTGGCACACAAAGTACCTTTGCACATGCCTACGCAGTCCCCTGAAGATATGTCAATGCCACAACAAAACTCCCACAAGAATGTGCCCGAATAGCACTTCAAATCCTCAGCAAAAGATGATCTAAGTCTCTCCCGAAATCCCAACAAAAGTGTTACTCCACAATTAGCTCCCACAGGAAGTGCGTATTTCCCTACTGTGCCCAATCTGTTGTAATAATTCCATGAAATGCCCAAGTGAACACCCATAACAGCTCCCAAATAGTGTAGATCTCCTCCTTGGGATGGCACTCGAAAATCTCATGAAAATCTCGTGCTAAATAGCACTTGCAGACTTGGCTCAACAACTCAAGCATGCTAGGTAAGTTTGATTGTCAAAGGTTCAAAATCCCCAAGATTATGCATCCTCCTCATATTAATCCTTGAGCTCTCCTTTCTCCATGTGAGCCCCATGCACCGAACTCATGTTGACTTTCTCACTCCAAAGTGTGAATTACTCCAAGGGGTGTGTATTCCCCTTTAGGGTGGCCCCACCATCCACTATGACTTCAATTTTCCCCTCTTCTCATATGTCGAGGCCTTCCTTAACCAAGTTAATCAAGTGGGGTCCTCCTAACCCACTTCTCCTAAGTTAAGCACCCAAAATATCAAAATTGACGTAGCTTAGACAAAATTGAAAAATCAGTGTAACTGCTGGGTGAAATTAATTAGAGGGGACATCACATTTTTCCTTAGCATTAACCAAATATTCGTGTTATCTTGCCTTGGCTTGTCTTCTGCAATTGTTTATGTTCTATCTACAGTTATTGTCAATGTGATTAATGGTTTATGTGATTTCTATTGGATATAAAGTGGAAATAATCATCGGGCTAATAAAAAGGCATTGGAGTAATTGTTGCAAGCATAGAACATACCATTGTTATCTAAAATTAACATGAAGACTATCTCACATATCTTTAGTGGTTTCTCTCTCAACAATGGCCCTAAAGCCAAGTTGAATTTCTACAAGGATGCTTAGTAGAAGCTAATTTTTTTATCTGATAATTACTTCCTAATGATTTCCAATCAATTTATCTTATATCACTTATATCATTGAGCAATTATACACAAACTATCTCAACAATAATGCAATGAAAACAGTAGGATCATAAATAGACAACCATGCACAATTAAGACAACAAATTTTACCTAGGAAACCCAAACTTGGGAGAAAACCCAGCAACCTTTCTTCTAGGAGAAATTGTTTGTTAGCAAGGTTCATAATTACATATATTATTTGGAAATATATGTCAAAAACCAAGTCCAAGATACCAATCAAACAAGATCAAATACCAGCTAGTCAATGCTAGTCAAACCACCTAAGAACAGAAAATTCAACACTAGTCAACTATCAAAATTTCACTGATGTAGTCAGCTCAGACCTGCAATCAAAGGCATGCGCACAGGGATCTGCAGTCAAGTCTGCATTGCGGTCAACAGTCAACTTGGTTAGAATCAAGCTCGGTCAACCTTCTAGAAAACTCATTCAACTTCATCCTCTTATCTCTTCCTTTTTGCGGCTTCTCTAGAAGAAGATGATGTGTTGTTGTTGGCCGAAATAAGGATGTCATATGTGTCTATATACTTGTCAAATGTGGAGGATTTGACCAAGGGTCACACCCTTTCATGGTGGGGCACACTTGACAATTTAGAACCTACAAGAACCCCAAAAATTGAACTCTTTATTTTTATTTTGATATTTTTTCTTGGCTAACTTGGGAGGCCTCTTGGCATGTGAGAATACCTCCCGATGCTACACAAAAATCAACACTTATTGCTTGAAAACATTAATTTGTACCATTCCTTGATAGCCTCCCTTTGACTTCTATTTTCAACTAGTTTGTTTCTTATACATTATTTATTCACAAAAGTTTCTTAACTATGAAATGAAGGTAAATTTTAATGAACCACCTCGTCTTCCAATTTAATTTGTATTATAGTCATCTTTCAAGTTTTGCTTATGAACAATACTCTAAAAATAATATTCGTATTTCCATGACCTATTTTTTTCTGTAGTCAACTTGCATGCTTCTTGCACATAATATAGTCATAATCACTCCTTCAATATCAAATCAAAGTCAAAATTTGATGACCCTCCTAATGTACCAATTTAATTAGTCTTAAATATTTTTCTTTCTAGCTTTGTCTGTGAATAATAGTTTTGAAATTATATTAGTAGTTTTTTATTTTGTCATAAACCTTGTGTTACTGAAGACCACAATTTATTTGTCACTAGACACCACCACAACCTGTAAACGAAATCTAGTTTCAGCTACCATCAATCAAGAAACTTGGGACAACCAATCATCACTCGTGTGTGAAAATTCGATCACCCTGAATCCTATTCCAGCGTCTGATGTTAATTCTTCTAATTGTTTAATTAAACAAACAATTTGCTTGCAGTTTCCTACGGCAAACATTGAATTAAATACACTGCAACCTTCACGAATAAAATATTGCGGAAGAAATAAAAACATTGGAAGAAATACATACACACACAAAATACACCATTATTTTTGGACAATGTCCCCAGAAAAACCCAACTCGGGAAAAACGGTGCAGCAACTGAGGGTTCTGATATTATGCAGTAGTGAAAATCTGAGTACAAACTATGTATGCCCAAACTGGCAATCCAAATAGAGATAAACTACAAAAATAACTAGTGAGAAAAATTCCTCACTCCACAGGCTATCCGACACTAACCTCAGCTTGCATTGAGCTGCTCCAAACTACCTTTGCGCAGTCACTGCGTCACCTGAAGCAGTTGTTGCGTCTCTCTAGCGCGAAATTGTGTCTCCTCTCACCGTCTCGTCAGTTATTGTCTAGGAAACTAATTCCCCTAGCCTCTGGAAACTCTCTCTAGCTTCTGGCACTAAGTCTCTACTTCTCCTCAGCAAAACGAAATTTGCTTCTAGAGGGAACTACGTTGTCTCACGGTGGCATTCTCTGCCTCTCTGCAAATGTACTCATCGGATCTGGAAATCTTTCTTTGGCTTCACTATCTCTGCCCCTCTCTCACTGCTTCGATCTCACTTAATCACTTCCGGCAACACACATTTGATACTCTAGAAATCGATTTCTCAGCAAAATCGAATGCTCAACTGGTTTGGTGTCTCTTATCCAAGCCCCACCGACTTCTTCTTATAATCCTTCATTGAGACTTCAACGGTCACGATTAAATCTTAATCGATGGCTAAGATTAACTAGAAATCGATACATGCACTTTTCTAGAACATTCTCACCATGACTTAATTAATTATGTTTAATTAATCATATTTCCTCAATTTAGATTTAAGAAATATTAAAAACTAACTAATTAATTTAATTAGGTCATCTCTAGGTGGAATTTCCAGAAATTATTTCTAGTTATTGGAGAATACATGTATTCTAGCCTCTCTACCAAATATCATGGCTAGAACACATCCGATGCTACAAACACTAACAATGTGATGTATGGTAAGCTCTATACATGTTTAACCACATGCCCATTTACAATTTTGTAATGCATATCTGTAGCTTCTAATTTCAAATAATTGATACACACATAATATTGTTTGTCAAAAGTATCTATTAATAAAAAAGGGTTTTGCAAATTTGAAAACAGATCACATAATGTCTACTCTTATATCAAAATTTGATGGCTCCCTTGCATGTTATAGTTTTCTTTCGAGCTGTGCCTGTGAAGAATAGTTTGGATATTAAATTTGTGGTTTTTGACTGTTTTAAAGCTTATGTTACTTTCGGTCACAATTTCTTTGTCGCTAGACAGCCACCACAATCTATCACTGGCCCAGTTTCAGCTGTTACCAATCAAGAAACTTGGGACTAGCAATCATCAAAGCACACGTTTAACCAGAGGCACATTTACAATTTTGTAATACATGTATGTAGTAGTTCTAATTTCAAATAATTGATATACACGTGATATTGCTTGGACCATATGTAAAATATATCCAATAATAAATGAGGATTTTGCAAATTTAAAAACAGATTCTGTTCACACAAATATATCCATACTTTTATTTGTTTGATTTACATGCAATTTTTCTGCACATTCAAGATTTATACCCACTTTCTCCAAACCATAAATGAAACATGAACATATCTATTCATGCTCTAAAACGTCCTACATATTTTGTCAAAGACGGCTTCTTTATTGGGGTTGGCTATCACTACTATACAAAAAGGCCTGGATGTTTGGGTTTTCACCACGATACCAATGAAATCTTAGTCTTTTGGAAGGGAGAAAAATAAATCTTAGACAATCTCCGATCTTAGAAATGGAGATTGTTCGGTTTTCTCAACCTTGAGATACTTGACATATGTTTTTAGAAAGATTCTAGGGATTATAAAGGTCAAAATCATTTACATGAATTTTATTACAATTTACCATTCTAAAATCAGGCAAGCTTCCTTTGTTGGCTACTTCGCAAATTGAAAGTTCGTCTGTCCATACAGGAGACAGGAAGGAAAAATATTTGCTGCTTTGTGCTAGGATTCTAGTTTTTTACATTGATGTCGAGGTAACACGCTTGCAACTGCAGCTGTGGACTCATATAGTTGGTGTTAAACTCCATTTTCATGTAATAAGCAAGTGTACATGTGTCTCATTAAACTATAAGTATTTTTTCATTTTAACTCAATTTTACATCTCTACATTACAGTAAGTATGGTTAGCTTTTTCAGATGAAAATATCAATTTGGCTATGAAAAGAGTATTAGATTCCCAAATTTCCAAATTGGAATTTTACAGCCTTTGTAACTGAATTTGCAATCCTGAAGCATTGTGCTTCCTAGAAAATAATCTTGAAATTTGCTAACCCACATCAAACTAGGACATTTCCATAAAAATGAGAATTAATGCAATCAATTCAATTCCACCTTGGTTGTCAAAGTCTTACGCAGATTTATGCAACTGAGGTAAACAGAATGCTCCATAAAATAAGACAGAATTTGTTTTTGAAGCATTCTCATTGAAGGAATTCTCATCTGATTACCTCTTTAAATCAGATCCTGTTGATCTCACTGGCAGCATGATTCACTGATCTGTGATGCTATAGATAAAGTTTGAGGCAGTATCAACATAAATTTAGTGGGTCACATTCACATAAATCAAATGCTGCATACTGACAAAAATGTTGGTCAGTGTATTCTCTTAACGCCACCTCCTTATATTCAAGAGAAAAATCAACACATCTAATGAAATCGGACATACCTTACATCAAATGTTTTTATTCAATGTAAAACAGCAGCAGGTCTAAGCGAATCCAGTGCCTTGAGCACTTCTTCCCCCATTCTGGCACATCCCACTAGTGTCTGCAAGAAAATGGAATGCATAAGAGGCATGAGGGCATTTGAACTTTGTTTTCCTCTCAAACATACAAGGAGATGAAGTAACTCAACATAGTGACCAAACTTAAAAACTAACCTTTCCTGGAGACATCAAGTCACCAGTACGATACCCTTTATCCAGAGTTGCTAAGACCGCGTTCTCAATGCGACTTGCTGCATCTTCTTCACCAAGGCCATACTTCAAAAGCATTGCTGCACTGAGAACCATGGCTAAAGGATTTGCTTTGTCCTGCCCATTTGGGGACAACATCAATATCAGTAACCTTCAAATACTGAAAGGATGATAAAAATATGAACATTGAAAGATAATGTCTGAGAATGCACATTTTATTTTTTTCAAAAAACTAAAAAATATTCACTCTTATCCATGAAATTTTTTGAAAAATGGAAAAAAGCAGTTACCCTATGTTCAGAAAAAAGCTAATATATCATTCGAAGGTCAACTAGGAAAACTCACATATAATGTCGTTTAGGCAAACTATAACAATTTGTAATCAGGAACCTTATCTCTAGTCAAAAACACATCACTTGAGAATTATTTATACTCATCCATCCTATAAGCATCAAAATAGGTGGTAAAACACTAGACAATTGTGAAGCAAACTAGCTAAATGTCTGAGAATGCAACTCTGCCTGAGCATTCATCCATTGAATTACTAGCAAAGATCACCATAAACCTCTATAGTATGCAAGCTTACATCCACCATAGATATTAGAAGATAGAATAAAGCTCTGAACTCTCCAGAACTATTAGTACAACTACCAGCATTTGCCTTAAAGTGAAAGAAATGTTATTCTGAGACATATATAACAAAACCCAACCCCACCAATTTGTTTGGTCCTTGGCATGTCACATCAAATTGGCCCCAGGGCTTTGACAAGTTCACCTGTAGAGAATCGATACACCTGAAGAATTTTTGTTTAGGAATTTCTTTGTAAAAAGAGAGCAAGCCGAGCACCGAAGAAGTGACTTGGACTGTTGGCAAAAATTTCCCTTCAAATAAGGAGGAATTCCACACATACCATAACCCCCAAAGAACTGGAAAGGGTACAGCCCACAAGCATTCTAATTATTTCCTTCTGAACTAAGTCTGGAGATATGTATCCACCGAGTTGCCTTGCCAAAGACAAACGAACCCCAATTCTTCTTCCACTTCCCACCAGACCTGTAATGTATACACACTGTACCAATTGATCCAAGCTATTTTCCTCCTGAGAACAGCACAAAGGACACCTGCCTGGTCCCACTTTCCCCTCTTCTGAAGAGATCCCAAGTCAGCATGGTACCTGTTACAGCAAACCACATAAAGAGCTTGGCCTTTAAAGGAGCTTTCACTTTACAAAGGACCTTATACCACCACTTCACGTCATCATTCAGCTGATCAAAGAGCACCTGGAATCCCAATCTAGCTGTATAAGAACCCCCATATATATTAAAGGCTCCAAATTATGTCATCTGGTTATCATTGAGTCGAACATGCACCTCAATTCAGAAAGGAAGCTATTCCAGCACCTTGCCCACTCTCCATCCAGCCCAAGAGCCATTGAATTCATCCAACCTTGCTTCCACAAAGATGTTTCGTTTGGACTATTGATCATAATAAGTGTGGCTCTCCCGATTGCTGTAGGTACTGTACCAATTCCAAAGGTAGAAAAATGTTTCTGTTGCACCCCATAATTGCATCCATCCCAACAAAAACTTGTGCTCTGTTTCCAATATGCCACCCCAAGTTTGGGCACAGGACTGTGAAGGCTAGGATCATAGGCTTCTAATGATTGGCAGTGTTATGAAAAATTTACATCTGTTTCATATCTGGTCCAGCTTTGATTCGGGAGCAATACATTTCTGGACTAATATTTGACTCCATAAGCTGTCTCTGGTTAGAGACACCCTCATCGACTCGGATGCCAATGACTGTCCAAAAAGATGAATATTTTTAATTCCCCATCCCCCCAACTACTTTGAAGGTGCAATCTTCTGCCAACGAACCCAATGAGTCCCCTTGTAAACACTACTACCCTGAAATAAGAAGTTATAGCAAAATCACTGGATTTGTTCCAAATATATTTTGGAATGTGTGCAAGCTTGTGCCAATAGACCGGATAGCCTCCAGGACTAACTTAACAAACACTTGTATCCTCCTCTTGACAACCAACCTTTACACCATAAAGATATCCTTTTTTCCAACTTAAAAGTCAACCACCACCAGTCTGCTTTCCCATAACAGTTGGGCTTCAAATTGAATCCTAGATACTTTATGCCATCATTCAATCTAAATGCTGAAACAGAAACATCAGTGTTCTTGGCTCACACCCGAAGTATAAAGAGCTGACTTCACTTCATTAACCTCCATGCCAGTGGCTTTGCTAACAACTGAAGCGCTTCAGGTAGTGAAGAATCTTCTCGGATAGCCCCAAAGTAAAAAGGGACATCATCCACAAAGAGTGCATGAGATAGAATTTCCCTTCCTATCCTTACAGCTTGGAGTACCCTTGACCGCCTTCCATCCAGGATCAGTCAACCCAATCCCTTAGCCACTAGTAAAGAAAGGACAAGGAGACATTGGGCATCCCTAGCAAAGACCTCTAGTAGCTTTAAAATTGATGAAGCTACTCCATTCAGCAAACAAGCAAAAGATGTTGTGGTGACACGACAAGTGGATAGGAGAAACTGATATGCAACTAAAGAAGCCAAAGATGGAGGCAGAACACTAGCCTTCAAGAGGTCAATTTTCACAACTTCTGTAGGAACATGTGATTTTTTTATGGAATGAAGACCTTCCTGTGTTTTGCCATCTACGACATGGATCTGTCTATCACTTACGAAACCTAATGTTCATCAGAGATGTAATCCAACAATATTGGATTCAGTCTAGTAGCAATAACTTTAGCTATTGCCTTATAGAATAGTTAAATAGAGATATCAGATGAAACCCATCAAAAGAAGTTGGGCAAATCTTCTTTTGGAATCAAAACAAAAATGTTGCATTTAGGTGCCTCACAAGCTGGCCAGGTGTTCTTATTTCCTCTACAACCATGAATAGATCCATACCAAAAAAGTCTGTAAAGCAAATCTAGAAGTCCACTGACCAACCATCAGTGCCTGGGCCCCTATCTTTCTTAAAGGAAAACAAGACACTATTCATTTCCTCTTTTGTAACAGGACCAAATAGAACCACATTTTCTTCCTCATTAATCATGTGAGGGAAAAGCGAAATAACTTTTAAAATCTCAGCCAAATTTGCACTGTCAAGCTCTTGGTAGAGTCTCTCTCAAAATGGACCTATCCCCTGATTTATTAGATCCTGGAACCCTCAAGCCTTGGAAGCATCCTGATCTTGAAGCTCCCAAATCATATTGATGTTTTTCCTGTGATTGGTGAAGGCATCAAGAAATTTGGTATTATCATTCCCTAACTCGATCCAAGTAGCCCTGCTTTTCATACATCGATCAGTCTCTTTTTCCAATAACAGTTTCCCCCTTTCAGCCTCCAATTTTTTAGACCATCTACCACATCAATTTCATGAGATTTTGAATCAAACCCTTCTGCCATAGTGTCGAAAGCCTCCTCAACTTCCAAATTGTAGATCCTTCATTATATATCACTCCTCCGCCCAAGCCAATACTTCCCTTTTCACAGCCTTTAAATGCGCCATGAATTGTTCACAAGCCAAAGACTCCTTCAAAGGTCATAGTGAAGCCAGTGATTCTTAACTATCTGTATAAATTCATCATCTGCAAGCCAACCTGGACTGAATTGAAATGGGGTACCTGGTCAAGGATCATACAATTCTAGATCCAGAACAATTGGGTAGCGGTCCAAACAATGAGTTGGACAAACCCATGACCAATATTTACTCACTCTCCACAACACTTTCAAAAACCACAAAAAAATCCAGTGTTTTGTGTACTGCTTCATTCCATTAATCATTATTGCTCCAAGTTGGCCTAAGTTCTAAAGGCACAACATCTATTAGACATCCCATCTCAAGCCAATTCTGAAAGTACTCTTCTAAATAATCAACGCGTGTGGTAGTACCTCAAACCTCACGACGACTCAAAGTAAAATTCATAACTCCCCCCATTATTAGATTATACAATTTCAAACAACGGAAAGTAAATAGTGTTGAGAAATCCAGGGCAGCTAGATTAGGGTGATTTATCTTACTTTGATAACTGCTTGCGATGTTCTTTTACTTAACTTGGTGTACTTGTAGTTAGCTTCTTCTTTTACTTGATTATTATTGTGTTCTTTATCATCAAACAACTATCAAACAATGAAGATCAATGAGACAAGAGGACACAAAATATAGGTTGCTAGCTAGGGCCAAAACCTCTCCTCTAGAGAGGAAAACCCACAAGAATTCTTCTCTTCTTATAGAATCTTCAAATGACGAATTCAAAGACCTAAGACCCTTGACAAGCACTCCTCCAAGACCAAGTCAAACATCTTCTTGATGAACTTGCTTCTCACAAAGTCAACCCCAAGTCAACCTACTTCAGGACTTCAGATTTCAACCTCTTCTTCAGAAATTCGGCTGCTGCTTCAGGACTGCAATTTTCAATCTCAACTGCAAAAACCCTAATTCTCCACGTGTGAGAAAAGAAGGTGAATTTGTTCTCCTTCTTCCTTCGCTTGATGAGTTTCTCTTTCCATGATGATTCAGCCTTCAATCTTGATGCTTCTTGACACTATATTTGGCTCCTTGATGTGACTGCAATTCGGTCTTGCTGCAATTCAAATATGCCCTAATTATTTTTCACACGTGATAATTTTAGCCCTAAAACAGTCCTCCAAAAACTTTGCTTTAGCTTTCCTCTTGTTTTTCTCTTCTTCACTGGATATACTTGTCTTTCTTGTGCTATCGAACTTCTTGGATGCTCTTCTTCAAATGAGGTCGAGCTCCTATATATATAGGCTTCTTGTGAGGTCGAGTTGCTCTTCATGAGGTTGACTTGTCACTTGTAGGCCGACTTCCCTTCTTGCATGCCGACTTGGTCTTGGAGGAGAACATTTGACATTTTTTGACTTACATAAATTTCTTTTACATGATACAACATGCCCAACAGGGTCTTTACATATGACAATGATTTCTTTGACACTTTATGACAAAGCCCTAGAAGTACTCGATGGGTGCTTGATCCATGAATAAAATGTCCTTGAGAATGAAAACCATGCGACAAAATAATAATAATAAATTTTCTTATTACATTAGACATTATGAAGACCGAACCTAGTTACAGTTTCCAACACTCCCTCTTAACTAGGGAGGTATTCATAATACATACAAGGTACTTGGACATTCTCATACTGAAGAATCCTCATACGAAGGGTCGGATTGGCAAGCCATCTCATAAGCTATCTTCTCAGCTTATATCAGTTCATCTCATCATATCAACCAGCATTGTCACATAGCAAGGTCTTAACTAACAACTCTATCTCTCCACAAGATTAGAGCACAATGTTGGGAAGACCGATGATTTACAGAGACCTTCATCATTGTCTCTCAAGGCATATACCCTATCCAAATGTTTACAAGGTATGTCCTTCTAGGACCATTCCTGTCTTGGATTAACACATCCTCAAGGAATTTCCTCTTCGACTGCTCTTACCTATTGGATGCCCTACCTCGTCCTCCAAGAGTATCAGTATCAATCTCAGATGCTTATCCAATCCTCCATTCTTTCTTCATAATGAAGACAAGAATGACGTGTCTATCTCTCCCTCTCAACTAGGGAAGATCTACTCGTTCCTATAAAAGGAATATACCCAAATTCCCTCTTAACTAAGGACTTGCCCAAGCTCCCTCTTAACTAGGGGCTTGCCCAAGCTCCCTCTTAACAAGGGACTTGTTACCAACAGCAACTATCTGCTCTTTGGGGGAGGTCATGGTACTATCAGCTACTTGTAGAGCTCCTCCTTTCGGCATCATGTCATGGATGAACTTCAACTCTATATCATGGAGCCATCTTCTTCTAGAACTTCTTCGTAGGGCATCATCCATCTTCTTCGTCACTTCCTTTCAACGAAACATAGTGTTGAATTGATAGTCATGTCATCCTTCTCTTCATCAGGAAGTGATCTTCTTAGTCATCATTTGGTTATCCTTCATACTACTACCTCTTCCAAGTCATGATTCTTTCAGGGTCTTCCATCCAATCTTACTAGTTGTAGATGAAATTCTACAACCCTCTTTCGGTAGCCCTGTTACAACCCAACTAGATGCTAAAATTCAAAAATGAACATCAAATCAACATTACCTTTTTATGATGGTCGTTTGCCATGACATCTGCTTCTTGCAACATCAACATCCTTTCGCATACTGTATGAATCCATCTCCAAGACATACATTGCCAAGGTTGTCCATTTTCAACACATCAGGGTCTTCATAACTTCTCCATGGAGAAGTCATAGCCAATCCTTCTTGTTATGATAAGTTGATCACTTATCTTATGTTATGTGACTATAGATACATCTTTCACAAACTCTTCTTTCACCTTTCTTCACATATTGCTTCCACGGGATCTTCTATACATAGGTCCTTCATCATAGGAACCGTCGTTGTCCACCACCTCATATCATAAATGAGATCATATTCATATAGATTCTCTCATGTAGAAGAGTTTGAGGCACATTGTATCCATGCCTTCATGTATCTTTTCATAAGGAAGATTTCCTTTTTCTTTCATCATGCTCATTAGACAAAGCATTCTAACATTTCTATCTACAACCATATGATGGAATGACTTTATCTATCTATTACCAAATATATACATACCTCTTCCTTCTTTTGGTCATCAAGACTTCCTTCTAGCAACTTCCTTTTCTTGCTTGAGGATGCAAGTACTTCAACCCAATGTTGCAAATGTTGGCATCGGGATAAAATCAGCAAGGGTCCGGAAAACCAAAAAATCGTAAAAATCGGGAAAATATCGGTAAAAAATCGGCAAACATTGTCAAAATTAAGATACCATAAAAACATATTTAAAAATTGGTAAACATCGGCTAGGCCAAAAAATCGTGATTTCGAGATAAAATCGGGATGTTATCGAGATGTTCGCAACACTGCTTCAACCAACTTGACATCTTGCACATCTTCGTTATCATACCATCATCCTTCTAAATTGTGGATCCCACACAAGGTGGAATGTAGACCATCTACGTGTGACATTTGCTTCTTCTAAGTGGAGGTGAACCTTTTAACAAAGATTTCAATGGAGGATCTTGACAATCCTCATTCTGCAAATGCTTTTTTCCAATGATGATGAGGGGTGATAAAATATTATCTTCTTATCTTACTAGATGACTTACTTCAATTATTCAACATGTTACTTCAGTTATCCTTATATGCTTTCAATGAAGATGCCATGAGCTACTTCCTTTCTATCATGTACTATGACTGTTTCAACCATATAGACTCCTACTTCGGCTATCCTTCCATGCCTTTATGATGATGTCGTCTCAATCTCTACTATAATGCATCTTATCATCACTGTGATGCTTCCTACTTTTACTCGCTAACTTCAATGCACACGAAAATATATTTTGTGTGAGAGAACTTCTAATAGTGGAGGTCTATCACTTCTTCCTTCTTTGACTTCTTTTCATGTTCTTCTACTTCTTCGGTGACATAGGCTTCATTTCTTTCCTTTCTCTTCTTGTTGTCCTAGATTAGGACAATTCCTTTTGAAATTCCCATATTCATTACATTCATAAAATTAAATCTTAGACATGTTTCTTTTCTTTTAAAATATTTTCCGAGTCTTCCCTTTCTTCCTTGCCATTGTTGCATATGCTTGTGTTTGTTCATTTGACCCAACGTTGTTCTATGCATTCAACCTGGTTTCTTCAAATTTGCATAATTACCATAAATCATTGAATGGGGCAGTTTCCTTCTTTCCATATATACTTGATACAAAGTTCTCCCATTCATCTGGAAATGCATGAATACTAGGGTGGTCATCTCTAGATCAAACATTACTTCTCCTAGCTCTTGTAGTTGATCTCTTATTTGACATACCCTCATAAGGTATGAGGCTACCCCTTCTTCCTTCGATACCTTCATCTTGTATAGTTTGGTTCTCAAGGATATAATTTATCCTGCAGAGAATAATTCTACCAGCTTTTCATAGATCTCTTTCGATGTCTTCAACTTTGCTACATAAGGGATGAGAGAATCCTTGATTGACTCAATGAGGATTCTTTGAGCTCTTATTTCTCCTTTCATATACTTTGTTAGTGCTTGAGATTGCTCTTGAGAAGGTTTGGTGATTCATCTCGTGACATATTCGCTGAATTCATTTTCCAAGAGGATCAAATCTATTCTCTTCTTCCATGCAAGGTAATTTGATGTCCCAAGAAGTTCGTTGTTCTCCTTGCAAAAAGAAGTCATTGTAGATTGAGACAATAAATATAGAATACTTACTTGTCAAGTGAAGATGCTCCTTTGATGATGATATCTTCAACTTGACGCCTTCTTGATGATGTTGACTTCCACTACTCCTTTGTTGTTGACAATTCAAGATGCCTCCTTGATGATGATGATTTCTTAATGACCTTCTTTCTTCAAAAGACAATGCTTCTTCTTCAAGATGGGGAGAGATGATCTTCTTCAAGGATGTTTGAGATGTGATCTTTTAAGAGAGGAAGATAGCCTTAATTCCTTTGATGATGGAGTGCTCTTCTTGCTTCCGTAGGATAGAATGTGAAGGCTTCCAAGAGTATTTCAAGTGTGTAGAGTTTTTGAGTGGAAGTTGGGGTCCTTGAGGTCTTCTTCTTCCAAGAGTTGTGATGATGTGATCCTTGTGATGTGATGGATAGTCCTCCTTGATGCTCTCCTTTTGCTCGGCCCTTATGTATCCTTCTTCAAGGGAGTGATCTTCAAGCTTCCTTTCCTTGTTGTTGTCACCTTAGCTCTAAAACCATGTTGAGAAATCTAGGGCAGCTAGATTAGAGTGATTTCTCTTACTTTGATAACTGCTTGTGATGTTCTTTTACTTAACTTGGTTTACTTGTAGTTAGCTTCTTCTTTACTTGATTATTATTGTGTTCTTTATCATCAAATAGCTATCAAACAATGAAGATAAATGAGACAAGAGGACACAAAATATTAGCTGCTAGCCAGGGCCAAAACCTCTCCTCTTAAGAGGAAAACCCACAAGAACTCTTCTCTTCTTATAGAATCTTCAAATGATGAATTCCAAGACCTAAGACCCTTGACAAAGACTCCCCCAAGACCAAGTCAACCCCAAGTCAACTTGCTTCAGAATTTCAGATTTCGGCCTCTTCTTCATAAATTTGGTTGTTGCTTTAGGACTGCAATTTTCGACCTCTACTGCAGAAACCCTAATTTGGCACGTGTTAGAAAAGATGGTGAATTTGATCTCCTACTTCCTTCACTTGAAGAGTTTTTCTTTCCTTGATGATTCGGCCTTCAATCTTGATGCTTCTTCACACTATATTGGGCTCCTTGATGTGACTGCAATTCGGTCTTGCCGCAATTCAAAGATGCCCCAATTCCTTTTCGCACGTGTGAGAATTTAGCCCTAAAACATTCCTCCAAAAACTTCCCTTTAGCTTTCCTCTTGTTTTTCTCTTCTTCGTTGGCTATACTTATCTTTCGTGTGCTATATCGAACTTCTTGGATACTCTTCTTCAAATGAGGTCGAGCTCCTATATATATAGGCTTCTTGTGAGGCCGAGTCACTCTTCATGAGGCTGACTTGTCACTTGTAGGTCGACTTCCCTTATTGCAGGCTGACTTGGTCTTGGCGGAGAACATTTGGCACTTTTTGATTTACATAAATATCTTTTACATGATGCAACAAGCCCAATAGGGTCTTTACATATGACAATGATTTCTTTGACTCCTAGACTTTATGACAAAGCACTAGAAGCACTTAATGGGTGCTTGATCTATGAATAAAATTTCCTTGAGCATGAAACCCATGCTACAAAATAAAAATAATAAATTTTATTTTTCTCGTTACATCAAATACATGAAATCATGATAACATTAGTCATTATGAAGACTGAACCTAGTGACACTTTCCAACAAATAGCTTATCCCAAAACTATTTCTTCTCTGTATAAGGCCCATAGATATTAAGAATAACGAAATATTGATCCAAACTTTTACTATACATCTTTGCACAAATAGCTGAATCAACAACAAATACATTTTTTTTAGGAAATATTATGATTCCAACCCCTTATCAAGCCCCCTAACAAACCCTTAAAGTCCATATATAGAAAATCCCACGAAATAAAAAATTAAAAACCCTTTTTAAATTAGGAACCAATAGGTCCCCTTTCCCCATAGTCTATTGGATAAGTATTATATGAGGACGCTCAATTTCAACTTGTCTTCTTAAGGCCAACCTCTTGGATTGGCCCCCCAACAAATGTTAAGGGATAGAATCTTTGTTGGGGAACAATATCCAAGGTATGTCCTACTCTAAGGACCCCAAAGATTAGTTTTTGTCTCTCCTTAACCACAACTACCTAAGCCTCATTCAAAGCAAACTTCCTTACTACCTTCAAAACCCTCGAGTCCCCAAATGAATCAACCCCCAATTCTCCAAACCAAGAGGTATCAGAGTTATTTCATCCCTTACGAGGACTCAAAAGGTGTGTCACCCTACACTAGAAGAAGTACAAGACCTTGCCTATCCTACCCCCACAATTAATAGGTACCTTGAAGGAAATAATCAAGTCCTTTTGAATAATACACTATCAATCAAACAAAACAAGTTGATAAAATGTATCAAAGTTTTCCAAAGGGGATTTATTCACCCTCTTATTTATACCTCCTACATCTAGAGTCACACACAAATTCTATCTTCCCTCCGCCCTCTCATAATTCCATCCAAAGGCACAGGGAGAGGAGTAGTAACATTACCCAGAAGAAGCATAATATCCTTGGAAATTTGTGTTCTTGTATCCTTCAGAGCCAATAGGAAGGGTGATAATACTCCCACAACAGAAGGAAGTTCGCCATCACCAAAACCCCGACTATAACAAGGTCTCGATCCCTCAATTAAGGAAATTGAAACATCCCCAATGAGAATATTTCCTTCATGAACAATAAAATATGTATCAAGGGTGTTTTGAATTAAGAATCCATTCACCCCTTCTCCCACCACTATAGGGAACTTTATATCTAATTGCAAAGTAGAAGATTTTTTCTTCACAACACTCGTCCCAAGCTTCAACCTTTCCCTTTGCCTCCAAACCTTTTTTACCACTATATTCACACAATCACAACAGTGTCTATATCCATGATGTTAACCACATCCAAAGGGGGTATTCTAGTAATCTAACACCTAAACATGGTGTCTCCCAACCAAGAAACTAGTTCAATAGACTAGAAGAGACCTTTTACAAACATCCACCTCCACTAGCACTTTGACCAAGGAATGCAAAGGATAATTCAAGTAACTGTCATCCACCATGATTATTTTCACTAGATTATCACCAATGGTCTTGATGGTCAATCTCCACCAAACCTCTGTCGAAAGATTCATCGATTTCACCCACATAGGCATGCTACACACAAATTCCTCCTTAGGATTGAACAATGGTGGCCACAACTTCATTGACAACAAATTGTTATCCAAATATTAAATAGCATAAGCCCTTTAGAATTAGATTGATATCTTCCATGTAACGAAAAATGAAACCCAACAACCTCTCAAAAGTAGATTAAGTGTCAAAATATAACCCAAAATTTAAAACAAAACAAGTCCATCCCTATCCAATGTCCTGCAAACTTCTCGACAAGCGCTTTCCAAGCTAGATCTACTATTTCATTGAACTATATGCCTTCCCACACTACAAGGGAGACACTGTTACCTCATCTCTTAACCACTTTCCTATTTTTCCCCTCCCCTAAACTAGAACACAACCTCCTTCCTCCTTGAAAAGTATCAAGATCCAGTGATTCCCTATAAACCCCCGCAACCAAGGTTTAATCAAGAATATGAAACGCTAAACACCAAGTCTTGACAAAGCTCCACACAACCCACATACTAGAAATTAGAACCATTAGGCACTGCAAGATCATCGAGGAAGAGGGAATATTTGCTTGATTTGTTAAATTTGGATCTCCTCAAATTTGGATCTCCTCAATAGAACCTTCATCTTGGGTGTGTACTAGCCAAACTTGACCGGATTTGTCCTTAGTAATAACAACAAGAGCATCAATGAGCTCAACAGTTCGACTTATGGTTATGTCCCCATCATTCGCCACTTCTCCCTCCATTGCATCCTTCAAGCGAACAAAGTTCAATTATTAAAATAGTGTGTCATTTCAATATTCAACCAAGTTGAATATCCCCTCCCATGTTGTGATTGTTGGTCTCCTATGAAAACGACTAAAAACCACCAACCTAGAAATTTATATGTAAAACAATAACATAATATACATATATGTCAAAGTCAAATAACATGGATTTTTGATGTTTACCATATTGATTATATCAATATGTAAAACATGGTCAAAATTTTATCAAAACACAACTTTATAATAATACCGCATATTTGAATGACTCCTTTCTTAGTATCCAAGTTTATTGGATCAAAGATTATCTAGTTAGGTTCCTCCTTTATTAGTGATTGAATCGATTGTAACATCTTAGTCAAGCAAATATTCATTGTACTGAAACACTTTAACATGCTTCTAATCTAGAATGTTCAATTTACTACCACTATCGACCATAACTAGAAGCTTTTGTTTTAATATATAGTCAAAATATCTTGGAGGTATCAAATCTATCCAACTATACGCACAATAATACTTGATCATTGGGTAGATGGAAAGGAAAGGACCCTACCTAATTTCCTAGTTAATTGTCCCACAAGAACAATATTTACTAAATCTATTGATTCATATGCACATACTAATGGTGCCATGTTCTTATGTGAATTTTCTGATGAATTCATCCAAGAGATGAGTGTGAAGCATGTTGCCCAAATCATAACAAAAAATGTTGCTAATTATGTGGTTTTTGATAGGGTGTTAATGGAGAGGCACCCCACATTACTCTTCTCCATGAGCTTTTTATCTAAAATATTCAAATAAACTACTAGGGTCGGCCATAACAAAAACCCTTCATTTTAATATAAGTCATAATATTTTGGAGGTTTCAAGTCTATCCAACTAGACACACACACAATAATATTTGATAGTTGCATGTATGGAAAGGAAAGGACCCTACTTAATTTCCTGGTTAATTGTCCCTCACAAAAAATATTGACTAAATTTTTTGATGCATTTGCACATACCAATCATGCAATGTTCTTATGTGAATTTTTCAATGAATTCATCCAAGAGATAAGTGTGCAGTGAGTTGTGTAAATCATAATAGATAATACCGCAAATCATGCGATCGTTGACAGGATGTTAATGGAGAGGCACCCCACATTACTTTGGACTTCATGTGCCACCCATTGCATCGATTTGATTCTCGAGGATGTGGGAAAAATTTACTATATCAAGGATGTGATTGATTCAGCTAGAAGCATCACAAAATTGTTATATAATCATGCATTTTTTCTTAATGTAATGGTTAATATTCCCAAGAAACATGGAGTTGGTGTCTCACGCCATCACACATTTCATAACTAGCCTCCTTTCTTTTTAGTCTAGCCTCAATTATGTTAGAGGTGAAGATGATGTTCATTTCCACTGACCTATATGCTAGTACATTTGGCAAGAATTAGTAAGGGCATGCCATTTCTCACCTAGTGTACAAAGATTCCTTCTGGGAAGGAGCAGAGGGGGTGTGTGAAGTTACCAAACCTTCAGCAAGGTTCTTCACCTACTTCATGGGAAAAATTCCACAATGGGCTTCCTGTATAGAGCGATGGATAGAGGCACAAAACCTCCTTGTTCTTATTATGAGGACAAGGGTGATCTCGGATATGGAAAAAATGGTCTAGCATTTTATTTTTGAAGAATGGATAGTATCCTTCATCATCCCCTTCATGCAATAGGGCCCTTCCATAAACCTCTTTCTCTTGAGTGATTTTAATTTTAGAGGCAAGGGTATGGAAGGATTCCTTGCCTGACTTCTGAAAATGGTGCATGATCTGATCAATTGTTCAATCATTACAGCAAAGACAAAGACGTATAGGTTGGTCACTGGACATTTGACTTTGACGTGCTTGTCCATGAAAGGAAGCCTACATCTCCAACTAAGAAATTTTAATTTTAATTGTGGATTTTAACTCTTTATTTGGATTTATATGTTTTCTTTCTTTCCTATTTTTCTATTCGATGGAAATGATATTTAAGTCTTTTCTCTTTTATTATTTGTTTGAGATGTTTGGTAGAGAAATTATAGTGGAAAAGCATTACTTTTAAAAAGATTTGTCATTTTGTGTGCTTAGCCAAGCTAGTAGCACTTCAAAACATTCTTGAAAATGGTGTAAGGTTCAATTTAGGCAATAGCAAGCCTTATATGATAAACTTTATTATATATATAGGTCTGGCTAAGGCCAACATTGTACATGTCGAGGCTCGTAACCCCACTTGGCAAAAGCACCCTACCTCTTAAGTCGTGTATAAATACACAACTCTCATATATGATTTATGATCTTGTGATTCTTTTCCAATTTTCATAAAGCGATTTGCCCAAGTGCACTTATCAAGTGTTGCACTCTCTTGTGCATCAATTTGTTTCTCACTCTAATTTACTTGATCTTGAGTTCACTCTTTCCCTATAGTTCGCTCCTTTTCATTGATTTCTCTTCAGGCGTTGTGGTACACTACAATTGGTATGTTCTCTTCATTGCAAAATTTGGGTTTATCTTGGTTATGTTCGATCTTCTTTCTATTTCTTATGAATCTCAACATGGTATCATGATTGTGAATCTCAAATACTGAATTTAAGAACTAATTTAAAGAATTTTGGCTAATGACATCACTTAAGGCTTCTATACAACTATGGAGCTAGGATTTTCAATCATCTCTTTTTCTAGGGTTTCCTACATTTTTCTTCCTAGGGTTTAAGCATAATCATCTCCTTATTACGGTTTCCTAGGGTTTAAACCCTACTTCAAGACCAATGCACCTTTTCTAGGGTTCCCTATAGTTTAAAACATAGTAACACGAGTATCGCTCCCAGTCATTGGAGAGCACGTACCCCACGCTCCTGGGAGCTTTGGAGCTTGTAGGAAACTTTCTGAAATTGTCGGGAGCTTCAAAGGGTACTTTTGAGCTTTTAGGGAGCTTCACTACAATAAATTTTGATGCTTCGGGTACCTATTTTGAGCATATTTTCACCTTTCAGGTACCTATTTTGAGCAGAGAAGTGACCATTTGTTTATTTTCTAAGTGATACATGATAGGTCAAGGGGTTGGACTACATGGGATCTATAAAGCGATAGAGATGTGGAGATGTAGCAAAGGTTTCAACAAAATATAGACAGTCGCCAGCCATTCCTTGGCAGCTTCTGTTGAAAATCTTGATTTTCAACGATTGCAAATAAGTCTACTTTCTTGAACTTGAAGTCTATCTTGAAGCTTTAATGATAAGATTCAACAAATTACAATGATGGTCAGAACGAGAAATAGTAGCATGTTAGTAAGTTTCATTTTATAAATTTCCAAACTTGAATATAATATAGTGTTGCATGAAATCACATAATAATCAAGTAATAATAGCCTTTTTTTGGTTTAGGAGTTTCGCATGTTTCTTTGCTGGCAAGGAATTTCATTGGCAAGTTGTTGATGGATTAATATTTTGATTTTTTCTGGTAGTGCTCAAGGTTCAATTTTTTACATATTTCATTACAAGATGAATCTGCAAGATGGAATTTAATTGGCAAGTTTTGGATGGAAATAAATAAATTATTTTATTTTCACTTTTAATATATATTAAATTTTAATATATTATATTATTGTCGCTCCCAAGTTGACGTTTCCTGTAAATCTGGGCAAAGCTTCTAGCCGTACCGGATACTTATTCCCCTGTACCTGAAGTACCCGCGTACCGAAAACTCGTGCAACAAAGATTTAAAACCTCCTTCAAGGCCATCTCACCCTTTCCATGGTTTCTTAGGGTTTAAACCTTCCTTCAAGTCCAGCGATCTCCTCTATTATGTAGCAAAAGGCGGTACACTACAATTTTTTTCCAAAAGAATTTGATACCTCTCTTGGGCTAATATTTCTCTTGGGGCCTTGTCACAACGAAACCTAGCAACCAATTAAAAAACCTCACTAGGCAGTCTAGGACTTAGGGCAACAATGGGATCCACCACCACTGTCACCTCAATGGTTTTCAATGGTTTAAAATGCACCAAACAACAAAAATAACCTAGACGTTAGCCCTAAAACTTGTTAGAAAATGAGTACCAAGGACAAGTGTTCCTAAGGCTTGGTGTCAACTATCTATCCTAGGAAATGTTGAGTATGTTGTCATTAATGTCAAAGTGGGCGCACGACGTCAAAGTAGGTGCAAGATGTTGAAGAATGTAACTAGATTCGGTCTTCATAACTATACTTGAGTCATAATGAAATATATTTATAAAAATAAAATAAAATAAAATAAAAATATTACTATATAAATTGACTTATTAAAGCATGGGTTTCATGCTTGGGTCAATCATTTTTCGTTTAAGGTCTCCATTGTAGACCTCTAGGGTTTAAATCAAGTGTCCTTGTCCATGTCATATTGTAAAGAACCCTTCTTGGGAATTATTTGTCAAAGAAGAAAAATATTTTATTGTAAATTAGGTCAATTAGGCCTCCACCAAGTCGGCCTCAAACAAGGTAATTCGACCTCACCAAAAGCCTATATATTGTAGCAACTCGACCTCATTTGTCACACACTCTCATCAAGTTCGATTTGCAGTAAAAGTGCAGTAAACTGGTTGCAGAAAAGAGTGCGAAGTTGCAGGAGAAGAAGGAGAGAAGTTGGAAGAAGGAAAATGAGTTTTTGGGCTACCTTCCTCTCACACGTGTGAAGTTATCAAGCTGAATCTAGGACCGAAATTCCATCTCTATTTCAAGATCGAAGTTCTGAAGTTGGGAGATCGAAATTTCTGCAGCAATTGCAGTAGCTTGGATCGAATTTTTTGTTGGGATGAAGCTGCTAAACAAGAAAAGAAGATTGAAGGTTGCCGCATCATAGAAGGTTGCCTTGCTGGAGGAGGAAGGTATGTTGGTCTAGAGTCTTGGTTGTCTCACTGTCATATGAATCTATTGTAGGAAGAGTTCTTGACTGGGTTTTCCTCTATGTAGGGGATTTTGCCCTGGTTGTCCGCCTACACCTAGTGTCCTTGATCTTCATGTTTTGTATTTGATAATTGCTTGATGAAACAAAGATAAAAGAAGAACACAAGAAAGTTAATAAGTACACAAGAATATCGCAAGTAATTATCTACATAAGAAAATATTTATGCCTTTCTGATTTTCCAACATGGTATCAGAGCTAAGGTGAAGGAGGAAAAAGGCAGCCTGAAGATCTACTGAAAGGAGAATATGGATTCTTAAGAAGTAGGGTCATCAAGAAAAGGGATCATATAAGGGGATAAGCCTACTATCTTCAAGAACCATGTCTAACTCATTTAAGGGAGAAAACAAATTAGAAGGAGCCTCCAACTACAGGGCATGGAAAAAGAGGATACGTCTCATCCTCGAGAAGAATAAAGTTTTGGATTTGGTCAAAGGAAAAGTAAAGAAGCCTACAAATGAATCAATTGAAGCAGAGAAAGCAAAGTTTATAGAAACAGAAATATTGACCATGAGCCTAATAGTGGATGGAATAAAGGACAAACTCATTCCATATATATCCAGATTCCAACATAGATTCCGCTCAAGAAATGTATGAGGCCTTATCCAAATTATTCACAATCAAGAACATTGGTCAAATTGCAAGCCTCAATAATGAACTAAGAACTATGAAGATGACAAAAGATGATATTGTGGCATCCTTCTTTGTAAAGATAGCTAGAATCAGAGATGAACTCCAGGAAATAGATGAAATAGTACATGAAAAAGAGCTCATGATTAATGCTCTTCTAGGATTACCAACATCTTGGAGTGTCTTTGCATCAGGGATCAACAGTTGGAAGGATACTCCTACATTCGAACAATTATGGAAAATGCATGTAGTCAAGAAGAAGTCAGAATATCATTAGTAAGCAACAAGGAGAATGATGAGGAGAACATCTCAAAAGCCTATTCCACTCATCACAAGAGTAAGGGAAGCTTCAAGAAGTTCAAAGGACCAAGGAAGCAAATAGACCTATCCAAGATTGAATGTTACAATTGTCACAAAATGGGTCAATATAGAAACAATTGTCCTGAGAATCCAAGGAATAAAAGGAGAGACAAGGATCAAGCAAATGTTGTCGATGAAAGTTCACCAAAAAAGAACAAGATGGAAGAATCTGAAGTCAAAGACCTATTTGCTAGGGACTCTATCCCTTACATATCCTTCTAAGCTTTGAATTGTTTCCTTTATGTTTTGATTTCTAGTACTTGTAGGTCTAACATGCTTTGGTAGAACATTTTTGAATTCTTTTGATAAAGTATAGGAATCCCTCGAGATTGGATTAAGAAAGAGCCCTCACCATTTTACCAAAGATAAGTATCTTACTCCTTGCATTATCTTTTTATATTTGGTTTCCTCTCTTATCAAAATGTGTTTATATTATATGCTAATAAGCTTTCTTTTTATATTTTCCTTGTTTACGAAAGCTTGTTGAATACTCAAGGGTTATGGAGAAGACCTCACAAGACAAAGCATGATAGATGTTTTGTTGCACAGGAAGCACTTCAAGAATTGATGTCCTACAAGGTTTGTTAAGAAACAACTCAAAGGTATGTCTTAGAACATATGCTCTGTTCTCTTCATAACAAAGGTATATTCATTTCTTTTGATAATTTGCTTTACATCGTTATGTTTAGGACATTTGAATCATAAAGCTTCTTATTTGGGTGACTAATCATTAGATTGAATCTACCCTCATTAAACATTTGATCATTCTTATGGAACCCTAAAAAGGTTCTCTGTAAAACCCTAACCTAATGGTATGTCAATGCTAATGTGAAAACCCTAATCTACATAGGGTTATTGATGAAATCTAGAAAAGACTATTCATTTGATGCTTAGGTTTTTGATACTATGATAGAAACCCTAGTCCTTTAGGGTTTTGTGTATTGAAACCTTATATCTTTAGGGTTTATGAGCAAAAACCTTATAATATCTATAGTAAGTTCCTAGGAATGAAACCCTAGGTGTATGTTTGTTCGTTTGATCAAAGCCCTACCCTGATCAAGATTGTTGTATGTCTAACTTTAATGTTTGTATCTTGGATTTGCCTGATAGATGTTGTTGTGATATGCTTGTGCATGATTATGAAATCCTAGATATGTATATGTGCTAACCTAATTGTTGATGCTCATAGTTCTAGGGTTTATAACTGTTAAACACCATGTTAAAGCACACACATGGTGTATGAGGAGAATGAATGCACACACAAGAGACTCAACACACAATGAAAGATAAGCGTGAGGCTTTCTTATTTTCCATTATACAAAGATGTACATTTATAGTGCAATGGTGTGACTCTTGGTTTCACATTCCAAGGTCACTTGGACTCCATTGTGACTTGATATTCCACACCTACCCATGTAGGATTAGGTTCCAACAATCTCTCAATCCGAAGGGGTGGAGTCCAAGAGCTGTAACATAAATCACAAAGTATACATGGAAAACAGTTGGGTCAATCAACTCTTCCTAAAATGTTGAAAAAAGGTGGCTTTAGGATGACCATAAACACTGAAACTGCAAACTTGTTATGTGCCTCTTTTTAATCCTTCAAACTGCAAAAGTCAAAGTTTACCAGAGGACTGTCCTTTGTTAAAAAAAAAGACCTTTCAAACTCAAAAAGAAGGGAGGTCTTACTACCTGTGGTGGTTTAGGTTGTCCACCAACCAAAGATGATACTAGGTTATCCACCAACCGAAATGATGGTTTTGATGGTTTTAGGTTATCCACCAACCAAAGATGATGGTTTAAGGTTGTCCACCAACCGAAGGTATGCTCATGGGCATCCGTGTCTCTGGCTACATCTCTGAATCCGGAATGACGAATTGTGGCTCAGGCTCGCTTGAACTGCTGGCTACAACTCTGAACATAGAATGAGAGATTGTGGCTCAGGCTCGCTTGATCTGTCGTCGAAGCTTGTACATGATCACCATTTTCCCCCCTGTCAGGGACAAGGTGAGATGATGGTGAAAACTCAACTGCAAGTTTGTTCAATATCCGTGAACAAGTTCTAACATGTGTCGTAAACATCTTCTTGACGGCCGAGCCATTTACAAGAAGCGACCTGGCATCCAAGATGGACCTTGTTCTTGAGTGCCTAGTCCTAAGCATCCGTCCTATAGTGCGCACATCTACGTTGCTCAAGTATGGATGAAGATCGTAGCACGTATCTGCAGTGGCCAACTCTAATCACAAAGAAGTTGGCATAGGCATTTCAACTTGCTGTGGATGTGGGAAATGGATCCAGAAATGTCGTAGGCAGAAATCGTCATACATGAACTTACCCAATATGAGATGTATTTTCAGGTAACCCGAATATGAAAGGACACATCCTTGTTGGTATCCAAGACCAAAGGCGTGCTTGTTGCATGCTCTTCCCAAGGTCCGATGATGGGCTTGAGAAGTGTAGGTTGAACTTCTGCATCTGCATGTACATCTGATCTTGTGCAAGGAACTAAATGTGGATCAACTGGAACTTTATCTTCTTTCTTTTGATGAGAGTCCTTCACAGTCTTCTGAAAAAAAACAGGTTTAGAAGGGTGACTCTTTTGCTGAAGTTCTTCTTACTGAAGCTGAGTTTCCAACTGCAAAAACTCAATATTTTCTTGTGCATCTTGTAAACAACTCGACTGTTATGATAGAGCATCCTTGTTCATTTTTATCATATCATGAACATTTGAATGAATGAGTCATTCAATAATTTCAATGCTCTACTGATTTTGGCCATTTCCAGCCAATTTGAATGGAAAATTAGCAGCTGCTCAACCTAAATGCACCACATACTGTGATTCAACAACAAATACAAATGACTCCAAAGAATTTTGAAAGCACAAAATCTGCTCCTCAAATGATGGAGGGCAATCAACAATTTTTCAACAACTCAAGTACTGATTGCAACTATGAAGAAGCAATGTCTACTCACAATACAATGTCAATGCAATACAATATTTCTGCAAAAAAGTGCAGCAAAAACAACATGCTAGAGGCCTTTAAGGCAGCTGAATTTTCTTCAAAGAGTTGTTTTCAATGATGGCAAACTTGTCTTCAAGTGTAAATTTCTTCAAAAAATCAACCTTTTTATCAATGTCAAATCTGCAAATTTCTCTATATATTCACTTCATTTTCTGATATGTCATTTTCTCTTCCTTTCTGCTGTTCATATCCTCTTCTTTCTCCTCTCTCTGCTTTCTTTTTCTTTTTTTTTAAATAATTAATTGAAAATTAATTAAAAAATAATTTAATGGGAATAGTTAAAAATGGGGAAGAGAATTTAAAAAGGGAGAAATATTTATATGGGAAGGGGAATTAAAAATGAAGAGGGGAATTAATTACAAATGAGAGGAATGGGATTATTTAAAAAGAGGAGATTTTATTAAAAAAAAAGGGGAACATTAATTAAAAGGAGAGGTAGTTTATTAAAAATGGAGAGGGATTTTAATTATGTGGGAGTTATGATATTAAATGGGACGGATTGTATTGCAATGGAGGGGCGAAGTCGTATAGGATACAGGTTGGAGATGTGCGTAGAGTGAAGGGGGAGCCGTGCAAAACTACAGTGGCGGGGCGTGGAGGTTGTAAAAATTTTAAATTTTAAAATTACAAAACGAAATTAATAGCCCGTGGAAAAGGGAGGGCGTTTGGAGCGTTTTCTGTGGGAGTGGACTGACAGGGAAGGGCACGTATGCAGCTGTAGGGAAGGCGTTGAGTGCTGTTAGTGGCTGCGTTGGGAGGAGGAGCGATAAAAAGATTTGAGGGCGGGTAGAACGCTGACAGGGCAGGCGAGAGGGCCGTGAGGCCGTGGTAAGAGGATCGATTGTGTGCGTGCTGCAGAAAGGAGGGCGGACTGTGCGTAGGAGCGTTTGGATGGTATGAGTTGGATAGTGATAAGGGAGCCCGGGTTGAGCGGTCTTGTTAGGAGCGTAGGGGCCGAGGAGATAAGGGAGCTCGGGTTGACGCAGAGCGTAGAGGGAGGCGGCCGTTGCAGTGAGGGGGAGGGCGTAGTTTAGGGAGAGATCGATAGTTGGGACGGCCTTGTGGTGAAGTGGCGCACGAAGAGGAGGGTCTTTGCTGCGTTGTGTATGCGTCGAGGGTGTTAAGCCGCGGGGAAATGGGATGAGTGCTGTAACGTAAGGTGTATGAGCAGCGCGTGGGGAGAGTAGAGGCGTAGGAAATAGGTTAGGGAGGAGCGCAGGAGTAATAAGTGGTATGATAGATGCAGAAGCGAGTTGTGTTGTGAGGGGGCCGAAAGGCCTGGAGAGGGGGAAGGCCAAAGGCCGAAAATTGATTTTTTTATTTATTTTATTATTTTTGTTTTAAAACAACAGAGAGCAGAGAAGAACAGAGAATCTACATTTTCTTCCAGCAGCAAAATTTTCTTCCTTTCAAATATATAGCAGAATGGACAAAGTGCAGAAATGAGGGCAACAATAGAATTTTTCCAGCAGCAGAGAAACCCAGAATTGCAGAATTTTCCAGATTATTTCAACAGTAAAACCCAGAAATCTTTCCAATAGCTCAAAATTCTTTTCCATTAAAAAACCAGAAACTTCTACTTCAGAAACCCTCTTTAAACAGTGTTTTCCAGCAACTCTTCAATGCAGAAATTAATAGAAATTGCAGGAAAAATGAGAATGAAAACCTTCAGATGTGCTTCTTCAACAACACTGCTGCTCTTCTTCAAAACAAATTCTGAATGCTGCTCTTTCTTCTGAATGCTGCTCCTTCTTCTGAATGCTGCTCCTTCTCCAAAACCACTTTCTGAATGTGGCAAAAAGACTGCTACAAAAACTTGAGTGCTGCAAAAAAAAAACCAACAATTTTTGCAGATATGCATAGGCCATAAACACAAATGGCTCACTCAAAGTAGAGCAGGGCCAGAAATCGCCCGCTCTGATACCATGTTAAACACCATGTTGAAGCACACACATGGTGTATGAGGAGAATAACACACACACAAGAGAATCAACAAAGAGCTGAAGGATAAGCGTGAGGCTCACTTATTTTCCATTATACAAAGATGTACATTTATAGTACAATGGTGTGACTCTTGGTTTCACATTCCAAGGTCACTTGGACTCCATTGTGACTTTTCATATTCCACACCTACCCATGTAGGATTAGGTGTTCCAACAATAACTAAGCCCTAGTAGAAGTTTGATATTTCAGGATATGGTGTTATTGTTTCAAATATGGTGATAAAGTCCAGTGGTTACAAAGAGTTGGTCATATTGTTGAAACCTTAGATTGTGTTATGATTGGTTTTGATTGTTGATATCTAAGGTTTTATGTCTTATAGATGGACTCTAGGGTTCGTAATATATCATAGTAGAGTCTGTCATATCTCTGAAAGCAATATTGAGGCCCTGGATACAATGAGACTGAAATCTCGGGTAGTCTAAAAAACGGACAAAATAACCTAGAAATTCTGGTAAGATTATAAAAAATTCCGGCATAAATTTTTGAAAATCTGGGTTATGGTTGGCAAACTCCAAGATTTTGGGTGCCCTAATGGTTTTTGTTGGTGTTGAATTCATTTCCACCATAAGAAAAAACGATTCAAACACTCCAACTACCTGATTTTTGAATTTTGTTTTACCAGATTCTGTCAAAAAAATGTCATCCGAGCTATTTTGTTGCGTCAGTAGACAACTCACTGATATCTTGATTGAGTTGCTTGAAGTCTAATGATGAAGTATAGGGTTTATGACAAAACCCTAGCAAGAAGTTGAAGTTTAGGTATTTGATGTCTAAAGTCTAATGCTTCCATTATTATATGATTCTGATATAGTTAAGTTCATGCTTCTGTATATGTATTTGGTTGTACTTGTTGTTTAAGTTGTGCAGGTACATAATCTTCAAGTTGTTGAAGATATTCGTAAGTAAAGTTGACTTGATAATATTGATAAGCACGATGAAGGAAGTTATATGAATGATGATGACCAAGATGACTATGATAAAAGGAATGAAGCCATGAAAGATTCTCTGATGATATAGAAAGTAGTTGATCTCACTAAGTTAAGAGGGATCCTGGATAAAAGAAAGAATACATCTCCCCGGTAGAGAGAGAGGGAACATTATGATAGTCATGATGGATACCTTGAAGAAGAAGTTGGAGAATGTATATTGAGGATGTTCTCGTGCTGCTGAAGAAATTAAAGAAGAAAAGCTCCCGACTAGTTGCATATGAATAACTTGATATAAGTGGCATCCAAGATGATTGAAGACCCAGAAGGTTTGTGTTTACTCATGTATATTTGAAATTTTGTTCCTGCTTAGGGTTGTGTTTGTACAGATAAATCTCTCGAAGTTTTGGAAGCATGTTTTGCAAGTTTGATTTATTTGATGTTACTGATCAGCTTGATCGGGAGATACTTGTTATTACCAATTTGAATAATCATGAGTGTTGAGGCATCGTGTGTAATACAAAATACCTAGGAGGACACCTGGTCAGCCTGTGTGTTGATGTCTAGTTCCCGAAGTAAGAAGGGTGGTGTTGGTCATAGAAATCTGACCTTGCATTACGCACCTAGATCCCTGGGTTGATGGTTAGTAAGTAAGCCTGATGGTACCTATAGTGGCTAAAAGTATTAGTCCATCTTAGTCCCACCCAAATAGATTGCCCTGGTCAGGAATCTAGTCTATGGCATTGTATATGCCTAAACTCTTCGTATTTCATGTGCTTTGAGTTCCTCAATGTACTTTTATGAATACCTCCCTAGTGTTGAAGAAAGTAACAAGGCCCGGTCTTCATAACTGCACTTGAGTCATAATGAAATGTATTTATAAAAAAATATATATATTGTTATATTATTATATAAATTGGCTTATTAAAGCATGGGTTTCATGCTTGGGTCAAATGTTTTTAATTCAAGGTCTCTATTGTAGACCTCTAGGGTTAATTTCAAGTGTCCTTGTCCATGTCATATTGTAAAGAACCCTTCTTGGGAATTATTTGTCAAAGAAGAAAATTATTTTATTGTAAATTACGTCAATTAGGCCTCCTCCTCGAAGTCGGTCTCAAAAAAGATCAAGTTGAGCAACTCGACCTCATTTGTCACACACTCTCATCAAGTTTGATTTGCAGTAAGTGCAGTAAATTGGTTGCAGAAAAGAGTGCTAAGTTGCAGGAGAAGAAGGAGAGAAGCTGGAAGAAGGAAAAAGAGTTTCGGGCTACCTTCCTCTCACACGTGCGAAGTTATCAAGCTAAAGCTAGGACCGGAATTCCATCTTTATTGCAAGATCAAAGTTCTGAAGCTGGGAGATCGAAATTTCTATAGCAGTTGCAATAACTGGGATCAAAGTTTTTGCTGGGTTGAAGTTGCTAAACAAGAAAAGAAGATTGAAGGTTGTTGCATCATAGAAGGCTGACTTGGTGGAGGAGGAAGGTTTGTTGGTCTAAAGTCTTGGTTGTCTCATTGTCATATGAATCTACTGAAGGAAGAGTTATTGACTGGGTTTTCAACTATGTAGGGGTTCTGCCCTGGTTGTCTACCTAAATCCGGTGCCCTTTATCTTCATGTTTTGTATTTGATAATTGCTTGATGAAACAAAGTAAAAGAAGAACTCAAGAAAGTTAATAAGAACACAAGAATATCACAAGTAATTATCAACATAAGAAAATCTTTCTACCTTTCTGATTTTCCAACACAAGATACCAAAGCAAGTGCAAGATGTCATCATTAATATGTTGATGAGATGATGCGTTGATGAAACCCTATCTCTAGGGTTTGGATCCCTTGGAAGATGATTATATCCTGCAATTGTTGGAGATTTTGAAGATCATATCATTGAATTTGCCTTGGAAACCCTCGCCATTGGACTCTCCTCATCATGTCGATTATGTTGATATGTGGAGCGCTTCATGTGTCTTCACAGTTTGAGAGATGTGCCCAGTCAAAGATGGTGTACCCTCATCATGATCAAAAGTCCAAGACAGGTGTTGATGTTGCAATATTCTATTCATTAGACTAATGGCACATTTCAAGAGAAGGGGATAAAAAGGTTTAAATTATCATTGACATATTTTGGAGAAAAGAAAAGCAAGTATTGCAAACTTGCCATAGTCCAAAATTTGGAAAAAGAGGTCAATTTATTTCAAATTTAAAATGGTCCAAAAATATTGGAGGGAAGGATTTGGCTCCAAAGAATTTGAATTTTGAAATTCAAATTACCCCACAAAACATCAAGTCAGTTGGCTTATTTTCACGTCTCTCCTAATCTATAAAAGGCATCTTGTCTCATCTATTATGGCATGGATTGGGCGCATCAAAACAAGATACATTTGCGGTCTAGCATTGGAAGTATTTTGGTTTGTTTCTGGGCTACATTTTGATTCAATTTTATGGGATTCGTTAGGTTATTATGCTAAATTTTGCAGGTGAGTTAATGCAATCCAAAGCAATCAAGGGCATGCTTCATTTGTAACTCTCAACAGTTTAAAGCTCCTAAAGAAGTGGATTACTTCTAAATAAAAACTCTTCCATATACTATGATCTAACAGTGGTTTCGGGCCTCCCATTCACTTGTTCCAGTCCTAGTTCTTGGCCCTCAAATATAGTGTCTTACCTGTGCATTCTACAGTTTTTTTGTCTTTTTTGATAGCCATCATATGAACTTCTCCGGCCCTTCTTGAACACGTCTTCAGCTCTCTCTGAGATATTCTTCCATTACAGAACCACAGGTCTTAAGCCAATATTTTGTACTCAGATTTGTATATATATGTCCCTTCACTTTTGTGCACAAAGGAGTTGATGGTTATGGAGCGTACTGGTATATAAATTGAGCTCTAATTCCTGTTCATTTTTCGTTCTGACACAAAGGAAGGAACCAAGGATTATCTTGTCTAGTGCAACCTTAAAAACACTTCTTGGTAGTCTGAATTGTGAAAGGCTTGACACTTAACTTTTTATCAAATTCTGAGGCATTGGCTGAAGGCTTAAAGAAAAGTTTCATATACAGGTGTGGCCCCATTTTCTTGCAAGAATTCGGCCATGCTCTCAATCTAATTTTTGGCCTACACTATGACATGAATAAGGAAATGGCTTTTGTTCCAGAGAAGGAGACTAAGGACTGAATTTGCTGAGAGTGTCTATGGAGGTTTGTTGGCTGAACAAAACTTAACCCTATGCAAAGCAGCATATGGATCTCTGTTGTGATTGTTTGAGGTATTTATCCGAGCCCCTCTAAAAGAATTTTCATCATTGGAAAACAGAAATATTCAAGCCTTTTCTCTGCGCCAACATCTCAGACTCTGTCGTAGGCTCCCTTTGTTGCTTGGCATCTGTGTTTTGAAGTATATTCTTGAATCCTGCAAACCCTAAACGGTGAATTTTTAAGGGCAAGCATTCCCTAATTCACGAAGAAGTTGTTATGGAAAGTCTATGGTAAAATTGAGCAGAACTGGGCACGTTTTATCTAGCATATCTAAAGGTTGCAGAAAGGTTCTGAGAGTAATGGTTCAGATCTAAGCATAGAAGACTATTTAGTTAAACAACTAAAGTCTTGTACATAACAGAGCAGAATTACAAGGCCTTGTGCTTGGACCACCTCTGTTAGCATGAGATAAATAACAAAGGTTTACTACATTTGAAATAGGCAGTTTTTGGAGTTCTGGACACTGCATAGTTGGGTCATCATTATCTCTATCCAGAACTTTAACAGCACCCATGTTATGTAGCAGAGAATGAAAGATAGGTGACTCGTGATTGTATCTATAAGGTTGAAACACTATTGCGAAGCTTAATATTCTAGCACATTGTTACAAGGATTGGTGAAACAAATTGCGATAGGGCTACAAGACTAACCAGAAATAGAGAGCTCTTGGGGCTTGATCGATGAGGAATTGCACTCTACATTTTGATAAGGTTTCTCGTGTTGTGAGCAGAATCTTAATATGCAGGGACAGTTGTGTATTGATGGTGCTTCATCTACAGCATATAAGAGCAGAAACACTTGTATAAGAACAAAAAGCTAATCTTGATAAGGATATTCCCAGGCATATTACATCAAATCAGCAAAAGGTTGAGATTTGACATTAGTTGTGAGTTTGTGCACGTTGTCTATCCAGTCATAGTTTTTGTGGTCAAAAGATGTGGCCTAGGATTTGAGCAGAGTTATTGTGAATTTGACAAAGTTTTATCTCTTGAGCAAAGGCAGACCAACAATGTTGTCAGCAGTATTATGGGCTAGTATCGGCAGTTAATGAGTTCCAGGGCTTGATGATAATGTTATAACTTGATAGATACAATGTTAGGGTCTATACCACAGTGAGGAAATAGAGATAGTTATGAGATCTTGATACTGAAGTGGAGCAGATATTGACAGAAGGACAGAGCAAAAAGGGCAAAAGGCACGCACTCAATTAGTATGACGTTGACCTAACTATTGAGTCTAACAATGTGTTTGAGACAGTGAACCCGTGATTACATGCAGAGGAGGATAGTAGACATTGACGAAGTGCAGCAGTGGCAGTAGTAGACAATGATGAAGTAGCAGCAATGGCAGCAGTAATAGCAATGACAGCAGTGGACAGTGATTAGGTAGCAGCAGTGGCAGCAATAGATAGTAGCAGCAATGGCAACAGTAGACAATAGCAGTAGTGACAGCAGTGGACAGTACAGCAGTGGCAGTAGTACTAGCAGTGGCAGCAGGCATTAAGGAGTGAAGTGGATTGGAGAAACAGTGGAAGCAGGTAGTTATAGATTGTCAGCAGTGAAGAGGATTGGAGTAGTAATTGCAGTTGGTATTGTGGAGCATCAGCAGTAGCAGTAGTGACTGGGTGATTGGTTGATTGTAAAGGAGACTGGGGACTCCTACAAACTTGGTCTGCAAATATCTTCAGACTTGGGGAGTATTCTACTCCCTTCCACTTCAGCTGGTAAATTGGTATGTAAATCATACATAATGAAGAGTTTTTATTGAGACCAGGGTTGCGGGGGAGTGCCCCCACCCCCCCTCCCCTTCGAACCTGCTCCTAAATCGCGCTGTCTTCGGGAGCGATTTTCGGGAGCAAACAAGGGAGCGAAATTTTCGCTCCCCAGCCTTTTTAGCAATTTTTTTTTGCAAAAACATTCCAAATGCAAATTTTTTTCAAAGAAACAGTACTTTTTGAGTGGGGCAGCCTATTAGGATATTCCGACACATAGGAAATAGTTAAGAATAACTTAGTCTAGTGTAGAGTTAGGTAAAGTGTGTTTCTTTACCATGTACATTTGTAACTTATAATCCGACGGTCACGATTTGTAGTGATCCGACGGTTATCTCTCACCTCGGTGTTAACGACACTTGATCCGTGGCTTAACACCCGATTGGTCCATGATCTCTATTTAAAGAGCATGGAGGATCATTTGTCCAGTAACCGTTTATGAGAGAAACATATGTAACTTTTCTTTTTATATTAATAAATTGCCTGAAGTGGCCGCGTTGGCTCAGGTCGTGGACTGTTTCCCTCTTTGAGGGTTTTAACCACATGATTATACTGGTGTACTGATTTGTGATCTGCTTGTGAGTGGTGACCTTTGATTCTTGATCTAAGGAACTTACCTTGTAAATTCCTACATGGTATCGGAGCTATTTTGAGGGTTGTGCCCGTTGTTGATCAAAATCCGAAGCCAGTTTAACTGCATGCGAATGTCGTTTTGTAGATCTACTATTTCTGAACATTTTTGGGCTTAAAAAACTGCTCTGTTGTGTCCGAATCGTCTGTTACAGTGAGGAATGCCTTTTGTTTCATGCGAAAAGGTTTCCGGCTGCCCAAGTTATGACAGTTTAGATCTGGAGGTATAAAGCATCTGTTTTGCAGTTATATTTGTTAATAGTTCTGCTTATTTCGGTTCCCTCTTTTTATTTTCGGTTTTTAGGTTTTATTTATTTGCCGGATCTATACCCTCTTCTCTGTGTATGCTCTTTGTTGTGCGCTGCGTGCGATCTCGGCAAATCAGAAACAGGAAAAAGGGATTTTTTTTGCTACATATGCTCTTTCCCCGCGTCTTTGTGCGATCTCGGGAAATCAGAAATAATGAAAAAATTGATAGTTGTTGGTAAGGGTAACTGAAAATCTAACATTCTGCGATAAGGCTTTGTATTTCGTTTTTTTTTGCTCGGTTTTTGTGTTTTTTTGTGCAGGAAAAGGCACGCACACCGAAGAGTAAAAAAAAAAAAAAACCCTTCCTCCTTTCAAACAATAACAGAACCCTTTTACTATCTCACTTGGTGAGGGGTTGGTTTATGAGAATAGAGGTCTTGGGTTCAATTCTCCTTCTCAAACTTCTTTTGTAAAAAAAATTTGTTAAAAGGGGCGGAATTTTTTTTAAAAGGCCGCACTTCATCCCGCTCCCGTAACTATTCAGCATCTACAACTCAATTTTTTCAAAAGGCATAACTTCTTCATCCGGAAGCTATTTTTTGAGCCATTTTTTTTAAACGGCCTAATTTTTCGAGATCTTTCCATTGGAGCAGTTAGTTTCAGTTTTTCTCAACTTTAGTTTTTTTTTTTTAATGGAAAGTGCATGCTCGATTATTCTTAACAGCACCAATTATTTCCAATGGCTACCTCACATGGTAGATATACTTAGAAGTACAGGACTTTATAGAATAGCCACAGGAGTGGAAACTAAACCTTCTAATGATGATAAAGTCACTAAATGGGAAAATAAACAAGATCAAGCACAAGGGTTGATAGGAATGTCCATTGTTCAAGATCTTCGATTTCATATCCTTGACATTGACACCCCTCATGAAGCCTTGGACAAGCTAAATACTGTCTTTGGCATTCAAAATCAAATCAAATCCCATCAGCTTGAAAATGAGTTGCTTACTTTGGACCCCAATAATTTCTCCTCTATTGAAGAATTTTCATCCAAATTCAAGACCCTTAAACTTCTTTTACAAGGTTGTAAGGTCAAAAAAGAAGATAGTAGCCTCATCTATTGCATTCTTGCTAAGATTAGCCCTGCATACTCTGTATTTGTTTCTGCCTTCCATTCCATTAGAGAAGCCATCATTTCTTCAGGACCCACCTACAAGAATCCCTCTTTTGATTCATTTTATGATTCTTTGATAAGAGAACAAGAAAAACTCTTACACCCTGGTCTTATCACTTCTGGAAACGCTTCTAAAAAAGTCTTAGCAGCCCAACATCAATCATATCAAAAGAATCCCAAGAAGCAGTATCCTAAAAAGTATGGTCTGAAACCAAACAAGAGTCCTAAGCAATTTCAGCCACAAACTGAAAAAGCAACTCACCAAAATGATAAGGCATACAAAAACAAAGGAAAGAAGACAAATAGGCATTGCAACTTTTGCAATCGTGATGGCCATTTAGAGTCCAAATGTTTTAAGAAGATAGAAGCCTTAAAAGCAGCAATGAAGAAGCACAACATCAATTTGGAGCACTTTTCACCTTCATCTTCGGGAATGGCACTTTCTGCTTGTGGTTGTCAAGCATCAAGATTTGGTTATGCATTAAATGTATCTTCTTCTTCTCATTCTCATGAGTGGCTCATTGATTCTGGAGCTTCTTACCACATGGCCAAAAATCAAGCCATGTTTTCTTCTTTAAATGATTGTAACACCAAACATATTTATGTTGGTGATGATAGATCTCTTAGTGTTGTAGGATCTGGAACCACTCATCTAGATAATGGTCAGTTTAATGATGTACTATGTTGTTATTGCTTGATACGTTTAAAAATCTGATAAAAAAAATAAAAAATAATAATAATAATAAAATTAATTAAAAATTTAAAAAAAAAAATGAAATAATATATTATGCATTTTTTATGCTTGCCAATATTTGCCAATATTTTACTCACCCAATGCCTCACCATCAAGTCCTAGTGGGGAGATGATGACTAACCAAGTGAAAAAAAACAATATTGACTCAATACTGACTCAAAAATCATCATTACTAGTGTCCTTTGGTTCATCCTTGGGCATGGAGTCTTCACATAATCATCAGGTGCCACTTCAGTCATCAACATGTCTCTTGTTAATTATGAACCTAACTAAGTTTAGGTATTTGATGTCTAAAGTCTAAGACTTTCATTATTGTATTAACATGATTCTGATATAGTTAACTTCATGCTTCTATATATGTATTTGGTTGTAGTTGCTACTAAAGTTTTGCACGTACACAATCTTCAAGATAATGAAGATGTTTGTATAAGCATGATCAAGAAAGCTATAAGAACAAGAAGACTTTAATAAGAAGGAATCAAGCCATGAAAGACTCTCCAATGATATAGAAAGTTGTTGATCTCCCTAAGTTAAGAGGGAGCCTGGATAAAAGAAAGGATATATCTCCCCAGTTGACAGGGAGGGCATATTATGATAGTCATGGTGGATACCTTGAAGAAGAAATTGGAGAATGTTTGTTGATGATGTCTTCGTGTTGGTGAAGAAATTAAAGAAGAAAAGCTTTTGACTAGTTGCATATGAATAACTTGATATAAGTGGCATCAAGATGATTGAAGACCCCGAAGGTTTGTGCTTACTTATGTGTATTTGAAATTTTGTTACTAGTTAGGGTTGTGTCTGTATAGGGAAATCTCTTCTCAAAAGGTCGAAGTTTTGGAAGCATGTTTGGACTTGTAATTTGGTCTATAAGCATGCCTGATTTATTTGATGTTACCCATTTGAATAATCAAGAGTGTTGATGCATCGTGTGTAATAAAAAATGCCTGGGAGGGCATCTACATGTGTCTAACGTTTAGATCCCAAAGTAGGGAGGGTGGCGTTGGTCATAGAACTCTGACCATGCATTACGCACCTAGATCCCTAGGTTGATCGTTAGTAAGTAAGTCTGATGGCACCTATAGTAGTTGAAAGCTTTAGTCCATCTTAGTCCTGCCCGAATAGATTTCCCTGGTCAGGACAGATTTATTTGATGTAACTAATCTGTTTGACAGGGAGAGATTTGATGTTACTGATTTGAATAATCGGGAGTTTTGAGGCATCGTATCTGATACAAAATGCCTGGGAGGACATCTACACGTGTCTAATGTTTAGATCCCAAAGTAGGGAGGGTGTCATTGGTCATAGAACTCTGAAGTTGCATTACGCACCTAGATCCCTGGGTTGATGGTTACTAAGTAATCCTGATGGTAACTATAGTGGTTAAAAGCTTTAGTCCCTCTTAGTTCCGCCTGGATAGATTGCCCTAGTCAAGAATCTAGTCTGTGACACTGAGTGTGTCAAAACTCTTCGTAGTTTCTGGGATGTTGTTGGGCTAAAGCTGTTGAACAAGAAGAGAAGATTGAAGGATGTTGCATCATAAAAGACTAACTTGGTGGAGGAGGAAGGTTTGTTGGTCTAGGGTCTTGGTTGTCTCACCGTCATATGAATCTACTAAAGGAAGAGTCCTTGACTGGGTTTCCCCCTAGATAGGGGTTTTGCCTTGGTTGTTCGCCTACATCAGGTGTCCCTGATCTTCATGTTTTGTTCTTGATAATTGCTTGATGAAACAAAGATAAAAGAAGAACATAAGAAAGTTAATAAGAACATAAGAATATCACAAGTATCATCAAAAGAAATTCTTTCTGCCTTTCTAATTTTCCAACATGTCTAAGGTCTTGGTCTATCTCAATTTGAACAGTGGAAGAGTTTGACTGGGTTTTCCCCTAGAGAGGGGTTTTAGCCCTCGTTGATTGCCTACATCTGGTGTCGTTGATCTTCATGTTTTGATCTGATGATTGCTTGATGAAACAAAGAGAAAAAAAAAAACATAAAGAGAAGATAATAAGTCTACAAGAATATCACAAGTAATTATCAATATTAGAGAATCTTTCTGCCTTTCTGATTTTCTAACATCTAAGTCTTAAGACCCTAATGCTTAATTATCAGTAGATAGGGATTATGCTTAAATAGAAAAATTTATTTCTCAAAACAAGCAATAATATTAATAAAACTATGGCTTCCAACAATTCAGAATAATCAACCTGTTTGCTCTGAACTTGAAAGACCTGACTGGGGCAGCAGAAATATTCAATCATATAGCAAACTTTGAGAATAAAGAATAAAAAATGCCCAAGTACATGAAAATCTTCCTTCATATCCACAAAGCATACACACTTGACAAAGCAAAAGTTGAAAGGAAGTGAGATCCAAGGATATATATATGTATAACCTGGCCGGCAATATCTGGAGCCGAACCATGCACAGGCTCAAAAAGCCCTGGACCCTGCAATCATATGAGGCCAGTTAAGGATGTTGGGAAAGAACTAAAAGTTTTCTATATATGTTTCACATAGATAACTGTAGGCAAATATATGTAAATTTAAACTTCAATATGGCAGTTAAACATACAGATTCACCAACACTGGCAGATGGAAGCATTCCAATGCTTCCAGTTAGCATAGATGCTTCATCTGACAAAATGTCGCCAAAAATATTGTTGGTCACAATTGTATCAAACTGCACCAATTAATAAACAAGCAGATTTAAACGTGTCAAGATCATGCAATTTCTTAAATAACCAAAATGATGCAGCCCTGTAGCAACAAAATAATGTTTCCCAAAATGACAGAAAATTTCATAATAACACAGAAAAATATCAAATGAAGAAAACAGGAGCAACCCTCAAGTTTCCTGTTTAGAAATGAGTGTCAGAAACACATCTGCAAGAATTGATGCTATGATTTCCAAACACATTCAACAAAGAGATGGGTGGATAATAATGTTAGGAGCTTAAGACTAAACTGTAAACATAAGTCATGTCCAACTATTAACCATCCAGAGATATATTAAAGAAAGATGACAACCTGCTTTGGATCCCGAATAAGCTGCATTGCAGCATTATCAACATACATGTGAGACAATTGAATATCAGAATAATGACTACCAATTGCTGTTACTGTCTCCCTCCAAAGCTGTGAAGCCTGTTCAGATAACAAACATGAACTTTATTAAATATCTAACAAACGGTTCCCAAATCCCACATTTTCTTATTACTGTCAGCAACGACCAGAGCATTCATGCACAAAGGTATGTTGACAAAAAAAGAATCAAGCGAGTTCTTTCATATCAAAATCCAAATGGACTTATCAGTTTTTCAAGATTTCAGGATTGGGGAGATTGCAATGTTTCCACTGGATTTTGTCATGTACTAGGATATAGAACTCATATTTAATCAGGAGCACCAAGCCCTCTATGTACCTTGATGTTAGTGACATAGGTTGTCGAACTCCTCTATCATGACCCTACTAAAAATGTACCCATCAACAAAATCTTGACTTGACATGCTACATTTTTTCTATCTTATGTTCTTAATTTTATGATATGTTCTATTCTTGCAACAGTTACTTCAATAACTTACTAGCCCAATAATAATTTCACTTCAGATTCCAAATAGCAATCAATTAACATTCACCATTGACAGTAATTGTAGATAGAACATCAACAATAATATGCACAAGAAGACAAACCAAGACAATGAACACAGAGACTTAGGCTAATGCCAAGGCAAAACCCCACAAGGGGGAAAACCAAACCAATCCTTCTTATTGATAAAATCAAATGTTCAGCAAAGAGAGAAAATCCAATTTTGTACAATGATGACAAAGTCAAAGCTAAAACTTTGACTATCCAAAGAAAGATGACCAGCCCAATCTGATCCAAATCTGTCTCTGTCAAAGTCTGGAATTCTAAAGTCTGTCAACAGCAGTAAACTTGCCCTAACCAGACCAATCAACACTGAACAGTGGTCAAAATGTAGTCAAACAGCCTCCAATCAGTTCGGTCAAACTAGCAAGGAGCTCAGCCTCTTCACCAGGTCAAAATCAGCCCAAAACAGAGATGAAAAACCAGTCAAACTGAGTCAATGTTCTAT